>JAHRHZ010000043.1:6136772-6235962 GCA_024137785.1 Ginglymostoma cirratum | reverse complement strand
ACTCTCCCCCACCCCCACTCTCCCCCACTTCCCCCACCCCCCACTTCCCCCACCCCCTCCACCCCCACCAACCCCTACTGTTGCCACCCCACTAACTGTTTCCCCTCTCTCTCTGCCTGCCCCTCTGTCTTGCCCTGGCCCCTTTTCTGTCCCGCTCTGTCTCTGTCCCTCCTGCCTCCTTCTCCCTCTCCCTGTTCCTCTCCCTCTCCCTGTTCCTCTCCCTCTCCCTCTCCCTGTTCCTCACCCCTACCCACCCATCCTCTGTCCAATGCCTTTACCTATGCGTGCATCTATATGCGCCTTGCCATTATGCTGACCACATCTGACTTCACAACTCATACAAACACCATTAACCCAGGTTTTGTGTTGCTCACCAACCACTATCAGCTCCTTTGATTTCCGTGCGCTGCTTATACGACCGTAGCTCCTCTTTCCATCATAGTTTCAATCTGCTGTTTCCCTTTAGCCTTCTCCTGTGTGCACCTTCCAATCCTCTGAGGCCCTTCTTGTTTCCTTCAACTGGGGCAGAGCCTTTGACTGTTGCATTCTGAAGGAGCACTTTGAAATTCTCTGTGCAAATGCCGTCTGTCTCACCACATTTCATATGCTAATCTGTGCAACCAGTGTTAGCTATCCAGTTTCACCAACCTCCATCTATTGGGAATCCTCTATTTTTTGTACCGTAAAGGTGCTACATAAATTCAGGTTGTTTGTTGGGTATAAATTGACAACAGGAAGCAGAGAAAGGTCGCTCTCATCCTGTTCAACGCACTCCGAATCTAAAATCTGATTGCAAGTGTAAGTCCCTGTTTCTTTACTGAGTGACTCAGTAATTGGTCTAATTGGTATCAAATACTGTAATGCACCAGTGAAGTAGGAACAGGAGTAAGCCAGTCGATCCCTCGAGCCTGCTCCCCCATTCAACAGAATCCTGGCTAATCGGCATTCCTTGTATCCACTTCCCGCAACCCTTGTTTCCCCGATTGATCAAGAATCGAGTAACTATCTCTCTCAGCTTTCTGGTATTTTACTAACAGCGGTTAAAGCCTGGGACGCAGTGACTGAGGCCTTGCTGGAGGCACATTCAATCAAAACATGCAGCATAGATCTTGAAAAGGAACAATGTGCTTACGCATAGAAGGCAGGAGAATGGCTCTGAGTTATTTTCTCATTCAGAATTAGTGCAGACATGATGGATTAGATAGCCTCCTGTAACAGTTTTGCACTATGTAAACGCAAGCTGATATTTTTGACTCAGCGCAACATCAGACGCCTCTCTTCTCTTTTAATGTTTATTTCTAAGCAAAGCTTAGGATCAGTATACGATCAAGGCTCATTCCAGCTTTTCTTGTCTTGGTCTTTTAAGATAAGACAAATGGAGATTGCCGGCATTTTCATGGGCTGTGTTTAGTGTGAATCTCCTTTCGGTGTAATGCCGTCAAATGTTCCTCGTGTTATCTCTCCTAGTCTATGTTCCAGACGAGTGGGAGGTTTCGCGTGATAAGATCGAGCTTCTGAGGGAGCTGGGCCAAGGTTCCTTCGGGATGGTCTATGAGGGGATTGCCAAGGATATAGTGAAGGGTTGTCCAGAAACCCGTGTGGCAGTGAAGACAGTGAATGAGTCAGCCAGTCTGCGGGAGCGTATCGAGTTCTTGAACGAGGCATCTGTGATGAAGGCGTTCAGCTGTCACCATGTGGTATGATCTTTCAGTTCTCTCCTTTCTTGTTTTAAAACTATATCCTTGTAGTTATTAACCCTGGCTTTCCCTAAACCATTAAAGGAACACAACCTGCCCTATACTGGAAACCATTGGAGGTGATGAGCATCGGAGATAAAGAGAGAAAATGATGGAAATCCATCTGTATGGAGATGGAAGGGCAGGCAAATTAGGGTTTCAGAGTGTGCCTTTTAGTAGAATTGAGGGGGCCATGCCGCCCACTGATCATCAGTGTCTGTAGGAGCAGAATAGAGGGGGTAGGAAATTCGGCTGCACATGTTGTGTTTCAATTGGAAAAGTGCACTAATTCTCAAGCGCCAGGGTCACCATAAATGTTAATGATTTAATCAAAGCACAGAAAGCCCTTGATTCACCTGTCTGATGGAATCAGGTTAACACAAAACAAAGACCGGGGTCCTGTACTTAATAAGAGTTACTACTTATTGCAATGAAGTAAGTTCTAATGACAACTGAGCAGCTATGAACTATCCACAATTAGCCACGCACACAGATAGGCACGGATAAACAAAAAAGCATGGTTTATGGGTGGAAGAGAGAAGACTAAAACCTAGGAAAGACAGTTCAATAGCATCAGTTCACAGGGTTTGCTAAGCTATTCCTTTTGGTTTCCTCTGACCTTCTGTTCCTCAATCACCTTTTCTCTTTGGAAGCAACACAGGGCAATTGATACACTAGCCACAAAGTCTCTTGCTTATTGGTTAAAGGCAGCAGCTTGCAATTACTATGGGAGAAGATAATTAGTTTTCTTCAGGCATTTTTATTGCAGAGAGAGTGACACACAGCCTGCCCTTCTCACAGTCTGAAGGCATCTCCCCACGTTCACACTCACAAGCTATTCATCTAACCTGATTCCATCAGACAGGTGAATCGAGGGCTTTCTGTGCTTTGATTAAATCATTAACATTTGTGGTGACCCTGGAGCTATTCATCAACTGAGGAACCAGTTAGAGCTGTCACGGGGCTGATACCAGTGGCATCCATGAGTAGTCACGGTTGCACAAACCAATTGGAAACTGGTTGCCAGACAAATCTCACACACCACCCCTTCCCAGTGTCATGCCATCATCAAATATTTTCCCCCACTGCTTGAACAAAGCATCATTACCATCACCACACATCATGAGTAAGGGTCCAGACCCAAAACGTCAGCTTTCCTGCTCCTCTGACGCTGTTTGGCCTGCTGCGTTCATCCAGCTCTACACCTTGTTATCTATGAGTGTCAGGAACTTGCTTTTGAAAGTGTAGCAGTTCTTTTCAGAGTCCTTGGTTTCAATTTTTACCATATCAGTCCAAAATCAAAAATACAGAAATTAAAATGATATGGTCCTTACAGTATGCTGTTAGCTTGCTCACTCACTCTGACAATCGCTCACTCTCCCATAAGCACCCAAATAGGCTTTCAGATTCACCGTCTTAAGTTCTGAGCATCTACGTCCTTTTTTGCGGCCGTTCACAGAGGTGTAATCAAACGGAAATGAGTGGAAAAGGAAGGGTATTGGGAGAGTGACCAGTCAGTTGATCACAGAGGTAGCAAGTGGAAAAGCTTAAGCAGAAGATAAAAGAATCCTGAAACTGAAATGGCTGGAGGAAGGATGGCTAGTGTCGGATTAAATGTTTGGATGAGATAAGTTACCAGCATCTTAAATAACTGGCTGTATATTCATCCAGCATAATTTAAACTTCGACTTGAAGCTGTCTCCCTGTGTCATTCATCACTAAACATACTATTGCTTTGTCGGTTACGTATTTCTCCGCATATTTTGCGGCACGGTGGCACAGTGGTTAGCACTGCTGCCTCACAGCACCAGGGACCTGGGTTTGATTCCACCCTCGGGCAACTGTCTGTATGGAGTTTGCACATTCTCCCCGTGTCTGCGTGGGTTTCCTCCAGGTGCTCCGGTTTCCTCCCACGGTCCAAAGATGTGCAGGTTAGGTTGTTTGGCCATTGCTAAATTGCCTGTAGTGTTCAGGGATGTGTAGATTAGGTGTGTTATAGGGGGATGGGTCTGGGTGGTGGATGCTCTGAGGTTTGGTGTGGACTTGTTGGGCCGAAGGGCCTGTTTCCACACTGTAGGGATTCTATGAAATTAATTGTAGGCTGCATTTACAGCCAATGCCACCACTGGGTGGAGCACCACATCCACATGTGACACTTGGCAGTTTTCTGCAAACATTAATAATGGAAACTATTGTTTCTACAGCTTAATGCAACACTTAAATAATCTAACCATCTCCTTGCCTTTGTCTATTGTAGGGAACAAATGAGGAGTAAATATTGTTGATATCAAGTACTAAATGTGCCCTTGAGGGCGAACAGTACAGAATCACAATCTTAACATTTCAATGTCCAAACCTATTCCAGTCAGATAACTGATGGGATCAGATCGGCTCTGAGATTTTACTTTTCATTCAGATGCTGTGTGAATTTAAAATTTCATTAAAGAAATGTTGACGGCAATGATAAAATGTAACTTGAATGTTTTGAGTGTTCCCAAAAACTACTTTCAAATTCAGTTTTTCACCATGATTGATTTATTTTTCCCACAAATGGTGTGATATCACAGTTCAACTGCGAGTAACTGGGCATAGGTTTAAGGTGAGAGGGGAAACATTTAAAAGGAAAGTAAGGGGTTACTTTTTCATGCAGAGGCTGGTGCGTGTATGGAATGAGCTGTCAGAGGAGCTGGTGGAGGCTGGTACAATCACAACATTTAAAAGGCATCAGGATGAGTACATGAATAGGGAGGGTTTAGAGGGATATGGGCCAAGTGCTGGCAAATGTGTTTTTGACTGGCACAGACACGATGGGCCAGAGAACCCTTTCCTGTGCTGTAGACCTCTGTAACTAAAGTGTGGAAAGATTGGCTCCAATTCCAGTTGGACTTTGTAAGGAACATCATGTAACTCTGTGCCCTACCTGAAGAGTTTAATCTGGCATCTATCTCTTTTAAAGATGAGATTGTTGTTACTTGTTGAAGTTAAGGCTGGATGGAACAGCTCCTGAGCACATTTCTTGTTGAGTGTAATTTACGCTAAAACCTACCTTGGTCCTTCAGGTGCGTTTACTTGGCGTTGTATCGAAGGGTCAGCCAACTCTGGTTGTCATGGAGCTGATGACTCACGGTGATCTGAAGAGCTACTTGCGATCCTTACGACCAGATGCCGAGGTAATGTCACAGTTACATCTTCACAAATTATAAAATGTTAAAAGCCTTCTGGTAAATACAAAAAATGTGAATGCCTTGTGATCTGTGGCTGTTATTATGGTTTTCTCATCGCTGTTGTTGTTGGAGGTATGATATAGAACCTTAGAAGGCAGAGTTATGTTACATTTCACTGTCCAGTGATTTTGGAATTCATCAGCGTTTAAATAGACTCGGCTTGGAGGTGGATTTTCTGCTTGTGTTGTGCACTTACGGAACTTTGTAAAATATAGTTTATATAATAAATGTTTACACTGTTTTACTTTTAAAGAAGCCAGTTGCAAAGCTCAAGAGCGAAGACTCTTGAGTCTTTGCACTTAAAAATTGTAAAATAGTCATGGCATTGAATGTAAAATGACATAAATATGATCCAGCCCATCAGTGATGCACAGCGTGATGGTTCTGAGAACAGGCATTTTGATTTTGATGTGAGCTGGATGTTGAGTGCACTGCCAGCACGGTGTACAGGCAAGGAGCTGGAGAGAAGTGAGTGGCAGTCAGCAGGACAGAGAGGATTAGAGAGGGATACTAAGGAGAGAGGAAATGGTGTGACAGAGCAGGTGAAGGGGAAGTGTGGAATTGTGTGAGGAAGCAGTTGAAAAAAGAATGGAGAATAATGTAAGGTAGAAGGTGAGAGCCAGGAAAGAGGAAGGAACCGCATCTCTGAAGCATTTTTCAGGAGCGCTGAATCACCTTGAAGCCCTTTCCGGCCAATGAAGTGCCTTTTGAAGTGTAGCCATTGTTGTAATTCTGTGCTGTAACAATTTTGATGTCCAAGAACCTTCTTCACAATCCTGACAATACTTCGTGATGATGTGAATGCAAATGTTTCGAGTAGGAAACCAATGTCTTCAAAACCTGCACTAGAATCAGCATACAATTTACCCATCAGTGAATGTTCACCTTTTCCAAGAGGTACTGCTTTCCAGTATCAGTAGTGAATGTCTTCTGGATGGAAAAGTCTTTCACTGCAATTCTTCCAAGCAAAACTAGACTGACTGCCATAGATATGATCCGTCGCATGGGTGACTGCTGTTTTGTTGCCCACTCTTTCCCAGATTGATGAGCCACGTTCAATTTATTAGATTATGAATGAAAGGAATTTAGCTTGTGCTTGAATGTTGCCAGAACAGCAACCCACACCTGGTCAGCCAAATATTCCACCCCTCCGTGAACACTCTGAAGCTGTTGAAGTGTGGCAGTATTGGCATTAATGACTGGGAGGACCTTGCAGTATGGTGGCAACTTGCCCATCAAGCTACACCATGTTGTGGGGTGTAATGTCTTTAATGGTGAAGCAGTGTGGCAACAGAGAAGAATGCAGGTCCAGACATCCTGATCCCACCAGCTTGGAGCAGGTGTCCAAAGATCCAAGAGTCCAGAATTGACCCGTTCACTCTTATGAATGCCCACAGCAGCAACAATCCTGATTGGACCTCATCCTCGAACTGAGAGACAGTTGACAATAGATGTCAGAAAAGCAGCAACCAATTTGCATGCAGCAAGCTCCCACAAAGAGCAGTGATAATTGAGGGATAAATATTGGCTGAGACAGTGAGGATAACTCCTTTGCTGTTCAAAATAGTGCTACTGGATCTTGCTTGTCCATCTGAGCAGTCACAAGGGGGCCTTGGTTTTATATGTCTTCTGAAAGGTGGCACCTTTCACAGTGCAGTGCTCTCTTGATATTGCATTGGAGTGCTACCATCAACCAGGCAGAACTTGCAGCTGGATCCATGTGACTCAGAGGTGAGTGTGTTCCTGCCTGAGCCACAACTGACCCTTGTATCAGAGAGTGGAGAATTATGTTAAGAAACAAGTGAGAAGGAAGTGGGGAACGATTGGAGGGTGTAGCAGGCTGGATGTAGGAGAAAGTGGAGCCACATGGAGAGAATGGGGGGATTGTGCATGGGAGTAGGGGAACAGGGAGTGATGCAATGTGCTCAAATCCATGGGAACGTGGAACTGAGCCTAAACAGGTGAGTTCACTACCTTTGACCTCAGTGACTGACATGTAAGACCCCCTTCAGCTGCACCTTCAGAACTTTAAAGACCTCAGTGCAAGTATATGAGATAAATATATGCATGAACTTAATCAATAATTATTTTATAAATTGTTTTGTCCTTCTAAAGGTTTTATTCACAAACCTTTTGGAGCCCTAATGGTTTGCTATATTTGTGAATAGGCGATAATAACTTGCAAATATTGTCCTTTCTTTTTTTGCCTTGCCAGAATAACCCAGGGCGCCCACCGCCAACTCTAAAGGAGATGATTCGGACAGCAGCTGAGATTTCAGATGGCATGGCTTATCTGAATGCCAAGAAATTTGTCCATAGAGACTTGGCAGCTCGCAATTGTATGGTGGGAGAGGATTATACGGTGAAAATTGGAGGTAGGAATGATGGCATGTTGTAAATTTATGGAATGGGGAGGAACTGAAGGAGCAAGTCACAAGCTTTCCTTACATGGGAAGCAAGATGTGGATTGGGGAGCGAAACTTCTGTTGAGTCAAATGAAAAAAAACGAGGTACCCATAAAAAGGAATAAAGACAGAAAGTGGTGGAGAAACTCAGTAGGCATGGCAGCATCCAATTCGGTGGAGATTGGGAGGCCAGAGAGAGGCAGAATTTAACTTCCAAGCTCAATATTATTTCTCTTCTCTCAGAGCTCAGAATTGTGTTCCGAAGACATTTGGAATTGTGCGTGCAGTTTTGAACACCCTGCTACAGGACGGATGTTACTAAACTGGAAAGGCTGCCAAAAAGATTTACAAGGATGTTGCCAAGACTAGAGCGTTTGAGCTATAGGGAGAGGCTGGATAAGCTGGCACTCTTGTCCCTGGAGCATGGAAGGCAGAGGGGTGACCTTACAGGAGGTTTATAGAATAATGAGGAGCATAGATACGGTGAATAGCCAAGGTATTTTTCCCAGGGTAGGGCATAGGTTTAAGGTGAGAGAGGAAAGATTTAAAAAGGACCTAAGGGATAACTTTTTCATGCGGAGGGTGGTGCGTGTATGGCATGAGCTGCCAGTAGAAGTGGGTACAATTACAACATTTAAAAGATATTTGGACAAGTACATGGATGAGACAGGTTTAGAGGCAAATGGACCAAATGCAGGCAAATGGGATCAGTTCAATTCAGGAAACATGGTTGGCATGGATGAGCTGGGCCAAAGAGCCTGTTTCTGTGCTGTATGACTCTATGACAAGTAATATTGGACTCAAAACATTAACTGCTGCTATCTCTATAGATACGGAGTTTCTCCAGCACTTTTTTAAAAATTTCAAATCTCTAGCGTCTGCTGTATTTTGCTTTTGTACCTATAACGAAGAATTGGATAATGTCTGCAATGTCTGTTGGTTTGGATATGGGTCATTGGCGACAGAACCTTAAACCCATTCTAGAGCCAGATAAGTGAAATGAAGGGAGAAAGTGTTATTCTGTGTGGGCATGTTAGGATGGGTTGAATGTACTCAATTTAATAGCCATCGAGTCAAGCTGCACGGTAAGTTTCTTTATAGAGCTGATTGCTTCAACGTGCTGTGTGGCATGATGCAGTAAATGTATATACCTGCATTTCTTTTTCTTGAATAGACTTTGGAATGACCAGAGACATCTATGAGACAGACTACTATCGGAAAGGTGGAAAGGGACTGCTCCCTGTCCGATGGATGGCTCCAGAGTCTTTGAAGGATGGAGTTTTTACCACATATTCTGACGTTTGGTGAGCCAGTCTTTCTGTACTCAGCGCGTCTGGAAAGCCTTAATTCTCCTAGAAAGTTCACAAAGGTGTTTAATCTTCAGCCGCACGGAAGGTTCTAATGAACTGTTTTCCTCCCAATTTATTGTCTCTGTCATGTCTTGCACAGTGAGTTGTGTCGAAGGAGAGCAGCTTGTGTTAATGAAAACTGGGCGGTCAATTTTCACATACCAAGATCACTCAAACTGTGACAATGTTTTTTTAAAGAAGGCAGAATGTGCTATACAGGAGAAGGAGGACTTGAACCCATTCTGTAAGATTGTGGCTAATATATGTCCTTCCTCATTTCAGCCAGCTCTCTTGGTTTGTCAGACTCTCTCTCAATTTTGAATACACTTATTAGGTTTCACTTTGATCTTCTCTAGTCTAAGAAGAAAATTCTTAGTTTCCCAATCTCTCTCCATATAACTGAAGTAGGTTCCACAAAAAAAGCAAATTCTTTCCAACAGCATCATGTTAAAACTTCAGGATATGAAATTTAAACTAAATGGTGCTATAAGGTTTTGGAGTAGATTTGTAGCTCGTGTTGTGGATGTTGTGGTTGGTTGGGTTGCCGAGCTGGTTCATCGTTCACAGACGTTTCATCACCCTGCTGGGTAACTTCTTCAGTGCAGCCTCCGATGAAGCGCCATTGTGTTTTCACGCCTGGTTTTTAAACTCTGGAGTCCATTGAGCTGGATTGCCTCACTTCTGGTTTTCCTTCGTAGAGGAGTATATATAGAGTCTAGCACGATGTGTTTGTTGATGGCTTTCTTAGTGGAGAACCAGGCCTCTAGGAATTCCCGTACTTGTCTCTGCTTTGCTTGTCCCAGGATCTTGTCCCAGTCAAGCACCAAGATCCTGGGGCGAGCAAAGCAGAGCACGGGGATTCCTAGAGGCCTGCTTCTCCACTAAGAAAGCCATCAACAAACACATCGTGCTAGACTCTATATATACTCCTCTACGAAGGAAAACCGGAAGTGAGGCAATCCAGATCAATGGACTCCAGAGTTTAAAAACCAGGCAGGAAAACACAACGGCGCTTCATCGGAGGCTGCACTGATGATGTTACCCGGCAGGATAATGAAACGTTTGCGGAACAATAAATGGTGCTATTTTAAAGCAGATACAGATACAAAGAGAGTTGGAAATGTTTGAAGGTGGTAGGACAACTTGCAAGGACTCTGAAGTTATAAAATGTATAAGAGATCCTTTATTAATAGAGAACTAACATTTTTAAGTAAGGAAGTGATACTAAACTTTTACAAATTTTTGGCTAGGTTGCAGCTGGTGTATTGTGTAGCAATTCTGGAAACCACATTTTAGGAAACATTTCAAGGTTCTGAAGAGGGTGTAGAGAGTTTTACCAAGGCAATATCAAAGATGCAAAGCAATTGGCAAAACAAAAACCCAGAAAAAAAAATGAGAAAATTGTTTTCATTGAGACTTGGAATGCATTACCAGAGAGGTGGTGCAGAATCAACTTCCATAGGAACTTAGAAAGGGCTCACTGGTCTCCTGTAACTCTAATAACAATAGTATGGAGGTTGGAAATGCCCGTTAGTCTATTTTAAATTATTTTGAACTGCTCTCGTATTTGTTGTCAGGTCTTTTGGAGTTGTGCTTTGGGAAGTCAGCACTCTAGCAGAACAGCCATATCAAGGACTGTCAAATGAACAGGTTCTTAAGTTTGTTATGGATGGAGGCTTTTTGGATCGACCAGATAACTGCGCAGATCGATTGTGAGTATCCATGTTTTTGGTTAGCCAACTTTCTCCTATGCCCATCATCTCCATCAAATAAAGACTGTGGACTTGGTTCCTAGTGATGCCAGTTTTCGTGTCCTTACCATTGCTCTGGCTGAGCTGAGTGAGCTTGTATCCCAGTGTAGATCCAACCTGGGATATTTATGATTAAAATATCTCAGTGATCACTGATCCCAGGGCATGCTCCTCATGGAACCCAGATAATTTGAAACACAAAACTTCAATTCCTCTGTCTCCCGCTCCCTTCCTCCCTCTCTCGCTCCCTCGCTCGCTCCCTCCCTCCCTCCCTCTCTCCCTCCCTCTCTCCCTCCCTCTCTCGCTCCCTCTCTCGCTCCCTCCCTCGCTCCCTCCCTCCCTCCCTCCCTCCCTCCCTCCCTCCCTCCCTCTCTCGCTCCCTCCCTCTCTCGCTCCCTCCCTCTCTCGCTCCCTCCCTCTCTCTCGCTTGCTCTCTCACTTGCTCTCTCACATACTGTCTCTCTGTCACACTCACTCTCTCATGCTCTCTCTCCCTCTCTCTCTCTCTTTGTCTTTCTCTCTCATTCTCCCCCCTCCCTTTTTCACTTTCACCTTCATTCTGTCTCTCTCTTATCCCCCCCACTTCCCAAGCTAATACTCCATTTCTGAGGCACTGCACTATTCATTTCTCTCTTTTCTCCTTGCCTCCCCCCTTCCTGTCTCTTAATTTCTCTCCTTTCCCATTTCTCCGTTCTTTCCCCATTCTCCTCTCTTCCCTCCTTTAACCCAAACTGTTTTGCCACGAATGAAGTGCTCTTTTTGTTTAGGCACTGTTGTGATATAGGAAATGCGAAACTTTTGCAAATGGCAAACTACAGAAAACAGCAACGTGACAGTGAACAGATAATCTGCAAGCCCTTTGTTATGTTGTTGGATGAGGGGTAAAGGGAGGGGACACCAGGGAGCGGTTCCCTGCTCTTTCCTAGAATGCATCATGGAATCTTTTCCCCTGAAAAGGCAGACAGGACCTCAGCTGAATGTCTCGTCCAACAGGCAGCACCTCTGACAATGCTGCAGTCTCTCATTAATGCACTAATGTGTCACTGTACAGGGTGGTACTGTACCAACAGAGACAACACTGACCCTGGGATGGGAGCTTGGAATTAGAGTTATGTTTGGATTACTGTAGCAAAGAACTAGCATAGAAAATAATGGGTCTAAATGTTATTTTTCCCCAGCACGCTAAGCTTCAAAAATTCTTTATGTTACAGCTACTTTTGCAGAATTTATTCTTCTTTGTCTAAGTGGAGATTGCTTTTGTTTTTAGTTCCTTCGTGTTGGATCTTCCAGTAATAGTTTCCTGTGTTCATTTTGTGATTCCAGACATACCCTGATGCAAATGTGCTGGCAGTACAATCCAAAAGCAAGGCCCACTTTCTTGGAGATCATCGAGATGCTGAAGGACGATCTTCACCCGAGTTTTCAAGATGTCTCCTTCTACTACAGTGAGGACAACAAGCCACCGGACACGGAGGAGTACGACATGGATTTTGAGAACATGGAAAGCATTCCACTTGATCCGTCTTCTTACTCACAGACAGAGACCCCCCTGAGTCACAGCCGGGACAATGGCCCCACCATGGGTCTCAGAGGCAACTATGATGAACACATACCATACACACACATGAACGGAGGGAAGAAGAATGGGCGAATATTGTCCTTGCCAAGGTCAAGCCCTTCATAACATTTCTTTTACCTCCCATTTCTTTCTGAATTTTAGTTGTTGGGCCCTTAGAACCTTGGGACCCAATTAAGGCTGCCACAGTTTGCTACACAAGGAAAGGACCTTTGCCTTTGTTCAAAAAAAAAAATTTTTCTGCCAAGTGGCTGGTTATAAATGAATCAAACTGTGAAGAAACAAAACACGCATTCTATAACAGTAGAAACATGTACACGTACACACTGTGCCTACATACATGTACAGACCTAACATTGTGCAAACGTGTGTACACACCCATACAGCTCAACACCTGTAAACAGTTTTATATTCTGATACACAGGCACGATTGCACATGCACAAGCGCTCACACAGAACACACACACGTACATAGCACACACTTACACGTGTGTACATAGACACACAAAAACAAAATCATATCAGTGAAGCATTTCCGAGGCTGCTATCAACATTGCTGTGGTTCCTAGCCAGGAAGTGACCTTTTGAACTTTCATCTGTGGAGTGCTTGAGGCTGAGAGGTTTAAGCCCAATTTTGGGGGAAAACAAGTTCCTTTTAGAAAGAAAGGTTAAGCGCGAAAGTATCTACGGTATAAAATGACAAAAAGTCCAATTTCATTTTCCTGAAGTGTGAACTTTTTAACAGTGGGATTCTTGCGGAACACAAACAAGAAAGTAAATCTGAATCTTCTACCAAATTCCAAAACCCTAACACTGATGTATAATTCTAAGAACAGAAAATCACAGCTAGAGGTCATTTTAGATGCAATGGTTGGGTAACAGTTTCTCAGACCAATAGTTGCTGTTTTCTCTCGTCTATGGGTTTTAAAAGACAAATCCTGTACTTTTAATGTTTTTTTGTACATAATTGATGTTTGTTGTATTTTCTCCACCAGGAACAGCTTTGCAATAATCAAGAAGTGTGTTTCTGGGGACCAGTAGTCCCAGAGGCACAATTTATTTTTGTAAAATGTGGACTAGCATACCGGAATTTATCACCACCCCCCCCCCCCCAAACACCCTGATGTTTGAGGGACATTGCATCAGGAAACAAAATACCTGCAACTGACAAAACTCTGGGTTTCAGATTCTGCTTTAGGCTTCATCAGAGCTCTCTTGAAAGTTTTATTGTTATGGCTTTTGAGACAGTGCAAGGCGAGTCAGTGAGCTCAACAGCAAGACCAATAGGAAATGATCTGGTCTTAAGATCATCCCTATGCCTCACCATGTTCAAGACGATTAGATGAGCAGGAGGAAATGGTGAACGTTCCAAGAAGAATTCTGCCTCTATTTGAGTGGGTAGAGTGAGGACAGGAAGGTGCAAAAAGCTGGAAGAGATTAAATAGGCAGATTTTGGGTATGATGTTTCAGGTGTTTGCAAATGAAAGCTGCGCTTCACCTAGGATTGGAAGCGTGAGCCAAGGAATAGTTAATGTGCCATATTTTCATAACTGCAGCGCATGTCAAATGGCAAAAACTCAATTGCCTTTTAAGCTCCTTTTCTCACTCAATCAATATTGTGGAGATACAATTTAAGTTAGAGCAGGATTTGGGAGGAGGATTAGGTCAGGATGAGGGTAACTTACAACTGCTATTTTGATACCAACGTAAAATCAACGCAGACCAGAAATAAACTAGTTGCCTGCCCTTTATTCTCAATGTATGTTTAATTGGATTGGAAGATAGCAGAGAACAAAGGTGGGAGGAGCAACTCTAATCTTAAACTTGTGAGAGGGAGAGAGAGATATTTGGAATTACATTGCGTAATAGTTGGAGAAGGAATTATTGTGGTCCCTGATATGTTTGTGTGTTGTAAAGCTAAAATCTGAAACCACAGAGAATTAATTGATCATTTGTTCTGTCTAACGTACAGGTCAACTCATGGCTTGTAAATCTTGTGTCGTGATCAATAATCTGCTATCCTGACTGACATCAGGGAAAAAAAAATTGTCATGGCTTTGTGCAAAGTACACAAAGCCCAGTGATGCTTAAGCTTTTAGACACAAAAAAAAAATCAAATTTATCTATATTCCTCGCACTAAAATTGATTTTGTTTTTGCCTGAACTCTCTGTTTGTGTTAGGGAGCAGAGGGGTTCAGCTTCTGTATATACCACCCCAAGATCTCTAAACCCCTCTTCCCCACTGTCCCTTTCCCACCACCTAGAAGTGGAGGGGAACTGGGGGCAAACTGAAACGAGAGAGATTCCTGGCATGTGTCCCCTGTCAGTAATGAAGGAGGAACTTGTGGTGTTCCCTCAGCCAGTGACAAGCACATGTCTGTTGGAATAATAATTTTAAATGGAAATTGAATGAGATGTTGAGAGAGATTTAAAATAAATTGTGAGGCTGTAAGGATAGATCAGAGGAAAGGACCTGACTGGGCTGCTCTACAGGGGGTCAGCACAGACTCAGTGGGCAGAAGGGTACTTTCTGTTTAGCTACGTTTGTTCTCTTGTGAGTTTAACCTAGTAGAGTTGGGCTGGAGGGGATGATGTGTTTACTAGAAATACAAACACGCAGGTGACTAGTTGAGGCTCAGAAAACCTACAAAGCCCATCCGTGCATTCGATACAAAGATGTAGGAAACAACTGTGAAGGCAGAACAGGTGGAGCAGAAGACAAGGTGAAAACTTTTAATGTAAATAAGACTGATGAAGTGCCATATGATTCTTGTGTCAGTATCTGTGCTTTACCTAATACCCAAGCTCCATTAATAGCTTGTGCCGTGACCGTGTTACAGCAATGTCTCCCTCTGTTTTAGTGGATAACTATCCTGCTGCTGCTCAACACAGAGCTTGCCTGTCTCCACAACCCTTTATAATTCCTTTGCAATTGTGCGATGGAAACTCTTGCCCAGCCAAAAGCAGGGATTAGGGAAAAGAGAGCCTGTAAGCGAGCAAGTATCGACTGGCAATGCACACTGTGCATAGAGTCTGGGCTGAATGGCCTCATTCTGTGTTGTAATGTTTCTCATGGCTCCAGATTGACTGGCCCACACAGTGTTTGAAAAATCTGATTCCAACCCAAGCTATTTGCCCACTTCAATCATTGAGATGTTTGTTTTCTCTACATGATCAGGTTTAAACTTGTCTTTTTGCCAAGCAGAAGGTCATATTTCCCCAACTACCCCCGATTCTGTAGATTGAAGTGGGGTTTAATTCACCATGGGATTTCTGTAAATTTTAAGCTTTAGTAACATTGGTCTGTGTTGGAATATCTCATCCTTAAGTGAAAAATATGACAGTCACCAGTCACTCACTGTTGTTTCCATCAGGAGCTATTTAATATAAAACAAAAATAACTTGTGTTGTTCAGGTCTCCACACTCCATAGCCTCCAGTAAACATCCAAGCAGAAATTTTAATTCTTATTTTCCATGGCTGTAGTCAGATTCCATCCCAAGCCCACTGCTGGAAGGAATGGGCGCAGGAAGTGTGAAGCGATCACTGTGCCTACAGGCTGCCGTATTTGTCTTACAGCGGTAGACCTGATACCAGCAAAACATATTCTGCACACTGCTGCCTGACCTGACTCCCTAATCGATAATCTGACAGGATTTACTTGTTGAAATGTAGCCTCAATTGAACAAAATTATTCGTCACATCCATAATGATAGCTTGCCTCCATCTGCCTTCCTAACAGCACCATGGATGTAGATACACCTTACGGACTGTAGCATTTCAAGGTGACCATCACCATCTCAAGGGCTGGTGGAAATGGACAAGGCATACTGACCTAGCCAGATATACGTGAAATGGAATAAAATTACAGACAATGTGTATAAAGTGGGAACTGCAGAGCTGTGGCATTGG
The DNA here is from genome assembly GCA_024137785.1 of Ginglymostoma cirratum. NCBI lineage: Eukaryota > Metazoa > Chordata > Chondrichthyes > Orectolobiformes > Ginglymostomatidae > Ginglymostoma > Ginglymostoma cirratum. Next base: position 6,220,010 of record JAHRHZ010000043.1, on the reverse strand, counting down.
GAGAGTGTGAAGCAGTGTCCGAATGCAGCTAAGGCAAATAACCTGGTACTGTAAACATTGCAGGACAAGCAGTCAAATTGCAGCTTGTTGAAAAGGGTGTCTTACTGCTTATTGTGGCTCATTCTCGTTTTTTCACATTTCGGCAGTTTGTTTGGAAGGACTTGCCATGTCCTTTCTCTCTAACCCTAACCCATGATAACAGTGACCCAGCTAGCCCGTCAGTTCCATTTCATTCATGAAGGATCAGCTGGGAAGCCCGCATGGAGGGTGTTGGGGACCAGAGGCAAAAAACTGGAACTCTACAAAGGACACTGAATACTAATATGTCAGTGAATGCTGGATTTACTGGCTGAGTCTGACCTCTAATTCACATCCCTGGTTGTCCTTTGACAAATCCCACAGTTCCCTCCCACTGTCCAAAGATGTGCAAGCTAGGTAGATTAGCCATGTTAAATGTGGGGTTACAGGGGGGTCTCGGTGGAATTCTGTTCAGAGGGTCAGTGCAGATTCAGTGGACTCTATCTACACTACAGGGATTCTATGATTCTTGTGCTGGTAGTGTTGTGCCCTTGGCTTGAGCTGCATTGGTCCAAATAATGAAGTGGTTGCCACAAGTGCTGTCCGTTGAGGAATTCAGGAGGAGGAATGTAGGTATGGAGCTGAGGGAATGGGGTTGGTTTGGGTGTGGGGCTGGAGTTGATGTAATGCCAAAAGGATGGAAGTCAATCGTCACAACCACACGCCCCCAGAGAGCTGAAGGGAGGAGGGTGGTTGACTTCTGCATGTGTTACATCAACTGAACAACATCTGTTGAGTAGAGGTATGGCTTTCCCCTTACCCATTGCTGTCAAGATTTGAAACCTGAATCCCAGAGGGGAGGATGGAGTAGAGGAAAGGATAGGGACAAGTGACTCAAAGCCAGAAAGGATGAGGTAGGGCAGGATGGTTTTCAAGTGTATAATTGTGCTGCCTTTGGGTGGGGGGAGTGGGGGGGGAGGGTTAAGTCTACGGTTAATAATGAGCTTATTAACAGAATTTGCTTTGTAAATAGTGTGAAGTTGTTCGCTCTTAAGGTGCCTATATCTCTGTGTAGCATAAGAATAATCTAGTAGAAACCAGGACAGCCCCTCACTCTAATATACACCTAGTGGCTGTCTCACACTACAATACCGGAGAGAAAATTCACACACTTTTGTAATTCTGAAGATTTTCTTATATTCAAAAAAATTAATATTTTATTTATTTTTATTAATGTTATAGAGATCACTGTACAGAATCCCAATTTACAGTCTACACAAAACAAAAACAAAAAAAAGGGTTTAGGGTTTGAAAATGTATTGTTGCTGATGAGAAAATGGGGAGAAGGATGTGGTGCGATGTAATTCTCTGGGACAATCTACCTCAGTGTTTCTTTCAGATATTAGTATATGTGCTCCTCTCAGTATTTCACAGTATTCTCTTCTGGGTCTAAATGCATTTAGAGTTTGTTCCCTCCCCATCTATCTCTTCCTTTCCCCCTTCTCTCCCCCTGGAAGGCTGGCTGACCACCAATGTAATTGACATCTGCCACATTTCACTTTGCATTTGCAGAGTCGCTTCCTTTACTCGTATTTTTTAAAAACCTACATGTTCAAATTGGAAATTCAGGGAGGTGGATGAGAGAAGAATAAGGAGCTGAGTGAAAACAAAACACAGGGAAAGCACAATGCCCCAGAAATTAGATGTAAATATACTTTTTTTTTAAAAACACATGTAATTGTCAGACCCCTTTGGCACAGAAGGCAGCTGATTTTAGGGTTTCCATGATTGAATCAGAATGTGGCAAAGTAAGATTCATCCTTGTGATTTGTTTTGTTCTTAGAAATTGTAAGGATTCGGATTGGTTTTTATAAAACAAACCAGCGTATGAGTTATATTTTAATATAATTCCAGAGAGCAAATTCAGAACAAGCCACTCAGTTTAAGGGCGGCTAGGGATGGCCAACCTGTGAAAGAAAAAATAAAAAGAGACAGACAGAAATTGCTGGAGAAACTTAGCAGGTCCAGCAATATCTGTGGGGAGAGAGAGAGAGAGACAGAGACAGAGTTTTAAAGTTCTGAGTCCGGTGTGATTCTCTTTCAGACTCCGTCTGTTTCTCTCCCCACAGATGCTACCAGACTAGTCCTTTCTGTCTTTATTTCAGATTTGTACAATCTGGTTTGAAATTGGAGAGCCATAAATCTTAGCTGGTTTGGGAGAGTATATTACTCATTAAACACAAAACGAAAGACGGGTGTGCGTTTATAGATGCCCCACTGCTCACAAGGTACTTCTTTTTCTAAAACAAAAAAGTCTAACATGAGCAAATGGAATAAATTATACTTTAGCAATAAAAGAAATCTGAGCTTTGACAATTATGGAGCAGCAGACAATGGTGATCAGTCAGCTGTCCATACTCCAGCCTGTGCTGTGATCTCCAACAGCTCCAGTAGCAAAGGAGAGGGTGTTCGTGTTCTTCTGTTAATTCTGTGAAGCAGAACGTCCATACAAAGTGTGCGTGTTTGTGTATTTGTCGATAGACACAACACGTGCCTCCAACTGAACAACACCAGATGATACAGCATTGTTCCTCTGCAAATTAAATTATATTCTGAAGTGTGTACTAAGACTTGCTCCAAAAATCCTTCTCTTTTTTTTTCATTGCTGCTATGTACCCTTGCTCCGGATATACAGCCCCACTAACAGGACTTGTTCAGATTTATGTTTCGGTCCAACCAGCTCTGCTAACGAAATAAACCAACAATTAGTGATAGATTCTTTGACTCTTCAAAATTGCGTGCCATTTTCAATAAGCATTGTGCCATACAATCTTGGTGCTGAATCAGATTGTTGCATTATTTTGAGTTTTTTATTTTGCTTAAAGAAAAACAAGGTGCAGAATCCAATATTACCCTAGTCCTTGTTTGCATATAGCACAGTGCCATTGGCAAACTTCTACTACTTCTTCTAAGCAGTTGGATTTCTCTTGGGTTTAGCAAGTAGGAGATGTTAGTGATCAGGAGCTGCCTCCGTTAAGCAGCTGTCAGCCCACTCAGATGATGAAAAGTTAAATTAGGAGAATTTGTTTTTTTTTAAACAAGAGCCAGCATCTGAAAATGTAATTATCAGGTGAGTTTATTTTTTTTTAGTTATACTGTGAACATTTGGGCCTAGGAATGTGATATAAAATCTGTACTTACTTTTCACTGGAAGGGATTTGTAATGTTCCTTCAGGAAGCAGGGGAAAATAAAAATGACAACAGGACCAGCAAACTCATCTGTTCACATTTGGGATTGTTTGGGAGGTGGTGGATAGGTTTTGCTGGTGCCATCCCACTTCAGTTGAATTTGATTTCTGGGACAGTACTTTAGTTTTCCCCATTCAGTTTTGCTTTTGCAGTGGAAATATGCATTTGCACTGGGAATACGTGTAGGTTGAGATGCAACAGATCCTTATGGAGTGTGCATACAGAGCTGGTCTTGGACTTATTAACTCTGCCTTATGTCTCATGGTTAGGTCATTCAGCCCATCAACCATTCTGTACCACAACCAATTCAAACCAGCTCGTGTTTATGAAAGATTCGTGGACTTATTCCTCCTAAAGTTTACAGAAATATTGGTGCTTTTAATTAAGATCAGCATGAGCAGAGGTTAAGGATAAAACGTGATTTTTATTTTAAAAATGACTTTTTAAAAAAAAAATCCAATATCAGAAGGAGTTTCCAGCAGAAATGGGTGCTAAAGGCTGAATTAGTCTAACGGTGATAAAACTCTAATGGCATTTGTAAATAAATTGGATGCTGAACCTAGAAATATATTAAACATATAGACAGCGCTTGAACTATTGATATTATGTAGAGCATATTATTATTGTTAAGGAAATAACAGCCAGATTTGCACATGCAATATTTGTATGTGTTAGAGAGGGTTGCAGTAAAATGGAAAGGATATCACACTAGTGAACCACACTAATTTTATTTGTTGACACCATGGCTACCCAAAATAATAACCCTTTGAGTGTCTATTTTGGGTAACTTTTCACAAATCTTACAACTACATTTAGAAGTCGATTTCTATCTGTGCCAAATCTGAACAAGTCCTTACGGTATTTCTGGAGCATGGGAAGACTCAGTTATCAGGGGTGTTTTATATGCAAACCAAGCAGGGCCATGAAAACAGATTTCGTTTTTTTTAATTATTAGGTCGAACTTTTGTGGATTTTTTTGGCAAGAATTTAAATGAAGTGATTTAATATATGTGATTTCAAACGGAAGGGGGGTACTGGGGGTGCAGCAAGTCTTTTTTTGTGCAAATATAACTTGTCTTTTTGCAAATTACTTTTATTTCTCATGCAGGAAGGAAAACAAAATATAAAGTATCAATAAGTATACAGACTATGTGCACAGTTTATTTTTGCATTTTGAAATAGAGTGGAGAGAGAATGCTTTATGAATCATCGCTGTTCTAATAGCAGTTACATCTGCCTAAGTTGACATTACAGCCATTAGCACAAACAAAATGTATTAAAGAGAAAAAAAAAGCAATGTGTTGGCTTTTACAGTATGTAAATATATGTCTGATGTATAATAGAGAAAGAAAGTATGTTTCCTTAGGATATGGGGGGTATTAACAGGACGACTGTGTGTGTGTTAATCTGATACAGGTTACAGTTGCAGAGTTTTGTAACTGTGTAGGTTAGTTACAAGCGCCCAATGACTCTCGTGTTTCCAACAATATTTTGTGTTTCATTTTGGAAAACTGGAACTAATGTTTATATCAGATTGTCTACGTGGAACTGAAAAAGAGCAATCCCTGTGTGCTGTGACAGCTGAAAGCATCTGGAAAATGTGTGGAGAATGTGATCTCAGAGGAAGTTAAACGTGGAAACTAAAGACAATTTTTTGACATGGGAATGGAATTGTATGAAGCTTCCAGTTTGCTCGATGTCTGGCTCCTTGGCTATCAGGCTCACAGCTCAGATTCTTGTTTTGATGTCTGTTCCAACAATGTGACACCCAATGGTTCTCCATCTCCAGAAGTGTCATTTGGAAGATAAGAAATTGACCAAGGGACAAAGTATGGGTGGCGAGAGGAGAACTTGCCCCTTGACATTTGTTGACTGATGGTCATTGACCACCCAGCCCTCCCTCCCTTGAGTTGACATGTTGAGCAAGGGGTGGAAGAGACAGATGTGAGGCTGCTGCACCTGAACTTTACAACAGCTTTCGCTGAGAGAAACTGGCACCTTCTTGAGGGTTTGGAGAATCACTTCTTGAAAAATTTCAGTAAATGGGAGATGATGATTTAATCTTTTCTTTGTGTATTTTTGGGGGGGACAAAAAAGGAAAGGTTGAAAAGTCAGTTGTTAATACTGTGCTTGTTACTGTAGTAAAAACGCAAAACTGATTCTTGAAAGGGAAATGCTCTAAAATCGGTTTACACTGGGTTTGTTTTGTGATAAAGGATGCTTGTATTGTCTGATTTACACCATCTGTGTTTTTCCGTCAAAAACTACCCACTTTCCACATCATATGTTGGACGCAGCTCTGGACAAGGCAGCATTTTCTCAGGGATAACTTGGTGCATAGCAGTTTGGACTGTCATCAGGAGGGTTTTGGGTTCATGTCCCACTCCAGACGTCAGTACTGTGGAAGAACTACACTGACTGAAGTCCTCTCTTTCAGAGGAGACGTCAACCTGAGATAGATGCCAGATCCTGCCCCAGCATTGGAAATCTGAGATGAAAACAAAGTGCAAGGAGAAATTCAACAGGTCTGGCAGCTTTTGTGAAGAGAGAAACAGACTTTATTGTTCAGTCCAATGTGACAGTTCAGAACTGCTTCATTTCCCACGAAGAGTCGTACCAGATTCAAAACAGTAACTCTTCCTCCGCAGATGCTGTCAGACCTGCTGAGTTTCACCAGCACAATCTATGGGGGACAGTCTAGAACGAGAGATCATGGATATAGAGTGAGAGATGGTAGATTCAAAACTGAGGTGAGGAGAAACTACTTCTCTGAAAGGGTTGTGAATGTGTGGAACTCACTGCCCCAGAGGCAGAATCAATCATCAGATTCAAGAAAAAAAGATATGTTTCTGATGAAAAGCAAGATAGAGGGCAATGGGGAAGCAGGCAAGAAAGTGGAGTTGAGACTAGGATAAGATCAGCCATATTCATGTTAAATAGCAGAGCAGACTCAAAAGGGCTGAATTGCCTCTTCCTGCTCCTAATTCCTATATTCTTATTGTCTTATTTTAATTCCATGTTAAAGTGAACAGTTTGTTGTCTCATATGGGTGTTAACTGGCCCCTTGGCATGGTTTTTGAAGAAGTGCAAGAAGTTCTCCGTGACCAGTACTTAACCCTGAACCTATGCAAACAGGTTAGGGCCATTATCAAGGAGCTGTTTGTGGAAGCTGCAGTGTACATATTGCCTGCATTGAAGCAGTGAGTATATTGCAAAAAAGTACTTTATTGGTTATAGAGGGCTTTGGGGTGGCCTGAAGTTGTGAAAGGTGCCAAATCAATGCAAGTCTTTTATCATATCTCACTGTGATATTCAGGAGCAAAGGACATTCCTTTCTCTCATTTGCTAATCCAGCTTCCTCTTAAATGTATATATGCTGTTTGCTTTAACAACCCTTGCAGTAGCAGATTCCATATTCTCACCATTCCCAGGGTGAAGAAGATTCCCCTGAATTCCGTGATGGATTTATTAGTAACTGTCTTATTGTGGGTAACTTTGGATTCCTACTGCTTCCCCCATCACCCATAAGTAGAAAGGTCTTCTCCACCATTGCCCCATCAAGACCTTCCTGAATTTGAAAGACCTCTCTCAAGCTACTCCTCAGCTGCCTCTAGTAGAGAAAAGAACTCTAGCCTGTAATGCCTTTCCTGCTCTGGATTGCCGATCATTTTTGCATCTTCACCTGAGCTTCAGGAAGTTTTGTGAGGCAGTGGTAATATCCCTAGGTCTGGTTTTACGTCCCAGAACATTGTGGCTGTGGAAGGAGTGCCCATCATAGAGCTTAATGGGAATCCTCCCATTACCTTCCACTAATTCTCAAAGGAAAAGAAGAGAACTGTATTTCTCTCCTTTTTCTGTCTAACCAAATGCAACCCAGTTTTCACCTCTCTAGAAACAAACCCGAGTACTTAATGTGTGTCTACTTTAGAAGCTTGGTGATTGCATAGCTCTACATCCTTTTGTTCCTCTACCCCATGTATATCTTATTACCAAGAGAATGTGTGGCTGCTTTACACTTCCTTGCAATTAACTGTATTGAAGTTTCACTGTCAATTACATGCCCTTCCTGCAAGCCTTTTAACTTTATCTTGTGTTCTAACTTTTGATTTGTATATTTCCTTCTTGCCTCAGTTGGTGTTATTTGCCAATTTAAAAAATATATTTCTGATTCCTGAGTCCAAGTCATTTATGTAGATGGTAGACACTGATAGTCTCAGCTGTATTTAACCAGCATCAGTTCCCAACTTCCACAAATTTGATCTTATTAACTTGTTTGCTGTTTCATAAATCGGCTAATGTCAAGCTGCCATTTCTTTGACTCAACCTGTTCTGGCCAATCAGTGAGTTTTTTTTTATTTGTTAATAGGATAGAGACAAGGCTAGCATTTGCTCCCCCTTTGAGCTGCCTTTGAACAGTGTGATTTGCTCAGCCATTTTACGGGGCAGTTAAAGTCAACCACACTGGTGCGGGTCTAGATTTATATGTAGGTCAGACTAGATAAAGATGGTAGATAGGAAAGGAAACCTGATGGGGTTTTTACTGAAATATAAAACAGTTTAATGTTTAATCTTTACCATCACTGAGATTAGCTTTAAATCCCTGATTTATCAATTACTTAATTCTCCCAGCTGCCTTGGAAAGATTTGCACCCATATCTCTAGAGCATTAGCCTGGATGTTTGGGTTACTAGACCAACTGTATTACCTTTACACACTGTTCTCCCCCCACCACTTGTGATATCTTATCCAAGGGATTTTCAAACTTTCAAAATCCAAATTTATTCCATTATCCTTGTTTACATTTTCTGCAGCTTCAAACAATTCAGTGAGGTTGGCTAAGTACAATGTGCAGTTTTGAAATCTGTGCTATTTTGGTATATTTAATTTCCAATTTTTAAAAAGTTGCATTTTCGAGTAAAATCTCTGTTTTAGATTTGCTATCACCAATGTTAGGGATGATGATCTATATTCCCTGGACTTGTACAGCCTCCTTTGTTTAAGCATAGGAGCTCACCTCAACTGTCTGCCAGTCCTCCTACTCTGTTCATTCTTCCAATGAATTGCTTTGCATGTATATACTTGGGGAGGGGTGTGGGGGTGTCAGTGACAGAGATCATGTCCCTACCTCGGAGCCAAAAGCCTTGGGTTCAAGTCCAACCTGCTCCAGTGTTCGTTATCACACATCTGAACATGTTAATTTAAAGATATCTATATGTACTAGTATCTCTGCCAGTTCTGCCATAACTTTTAATATGTGGATTTAATCCTTTGCATAAGGCTTTACCCCAACTGAGAACAAAAAATGCCGGAGATCACAGTGGGTTAGGCAGCATCCATGGAGAGACAGCAAACCCATATTGTAAGTCTAGATGACTCTTCTTCGAGCTGAAACAGAGTCATCTAGACTCAAAACGTTAACTTGTTCTCTCTCCACGGATGCTGCCTGACTCATTGTGATATTTTTGTTTTCAGTACAGATTCTAGCATCTGCAGTAATTTGCTCCTACATTAGGCTTTACCCCAAGTTTGTTTTGTCTGTGTGTTACCTCCCTGTTTTCTGTACGTCTGAGATGTCTCTTAAGATAAATCCTCACATCCGAAATTCTGGAGATTGGTCAATACAAACCCAATCCTGAGAGTCTGGAGTTTTATTATCTGCTTCCTTTCCTGGTCGTGCATAAATTCTTTATCACCTGATTTCACTGACATGCAACTGAAAAGCAACAGAATCCAAAAAAAACACAGCACCTTTTAGCCTGTATACGGCTGACAACACCAAGCTTTACCTACTCACCACCCCTCCAAATTATTCCCAGGATTTGGCAAATCTCTGAAAGACTATTTATTGCTGCTTCCTCATTGAGTCGATGGTTCAGTATCTTTCCCATGAACTGAAGCAGTCCTCCTTGGGCTGGTGCTCCCATTGGGAATGTTAGCTGTGGAGTTCCAGGAAATTGAACCGTATTATCTCACCTCAGTGAGAGTGTGGAGGACAACCTGATGTTGCTCACAGTAGTCGCTGCTGTTGTTTTTGGAGGGAATGGGAGAGAGGTAATAACAAATTAGAATTGGCCTCTTCATAGTTACGATTACAGATCAACTTCAGTAGAGAGTGGGAAAACACTGAATAACCATGCATGCTTATACATCGCAAAGTGATGGAAAAAAATAAGGTTTTGTTTGAATGACACTGGATTGGAATATTACTGGAATGCACAGCTCAATTAATTCATGCAGAATGTTGGAAGGAACACTGGCTGGCGATTGTGAGAATGGATTTTTGCATAGGTAATGCTGGAAATCTGGGCATAACTTTTTTCCCTTATCCATGCCTAGCCGTCCTGAATTTAATTATGTGACTCGCTGGTCACAAGGCAATTTAGAACATTGTGCTGAAGTAATGTGCTGCCTCCCAAACCTTTATTCAATGTGACCTTATTTTAATGCCTCAGACATTGTGTGACCCCAGAGTGAACATTGTTGTGGGGTGGGGTGTGTGGGGGGCTTATTGTTGAAACCCTGAAGTCCCAAGATGGTTGAGCTACAACTACCAACAGAAAACAATCTGTACTTTTAGCAAGATCTCACTGCTGTCAGGATTCAGTCTGAGATCTGCACCTTCAGAGCCTATAACACCTAATCCACAGTTTGAGAACGAGCTGGGATAATGGCTATTGCATATCCTCTGAGACAAGACTTGCTGAACTGGAACTGGAAAGGGTTTTTACTTTATCATGCAGTGAGTAGCTGGGGTATGGTTTGCTCTGCCAGGAAATGTTGTGGAGGTGAGGCATTCAAAAGGGCATTGGATAATTAATTGGAAAATGCAGGAGATGGGGTTTAGGTAATAACGCACTTTTGAAAACCCAGTGCAGGCACAATGGGCTGAATGGCCTCCTGCACCATGATGATTCAGTGAACAGCCTTCATGATTAATTCTAAAACAGAATAATTCTGAAATCACCACTGGGTTATTTGTGTTTGACATTTACCAGTCCAGGAGAGAACTTATTACCAAGCAGTGTTTCTGGCCGAGTTATCATAGACCTCATTATAGATGTAAATAAAATAACTCCTCCTTTCAGTTCCAAAAAAAGACACTAAGTGGTAGAAATTGGGGAAAAGTGGCTGATATTCAGACTAGTGACCTATCATATTCAGTGATATTTAATTCCATTGCCTGAAAGTTATGGAAATAAGTAGGGCAAATGAGAGTCAGCTTAGTGTTTCATTGGAAAATACATCAGCACAGGTTTAAATAAGCTGATTTGTCTGCTTAGAGAAGATTTCCAAGTGGACAGAGCAGTGATCAGGAATCTGGGGGCAATCAAGGTCAAGATTCTTGGTTGTGGTTCTACCATTGGACATGTGAGAGTTTACACTAATGGATGTGTAGCAGTGAGGATGCTTGAGGGTCAGAGTGTGCATGAGTAACGGAGAGTGTTTATCTGTGATTGAGAGAGATTGCCCCTTCACCTTCCATCCACACGTCATAACCTTCTTTATCCCAACACAGCTGATGTTTTAAGGAGTGCTAAAAGTTTATTGTGTTGGCACCAAATTCACAACTCCCCTGGCATCCAACACTTTGCCAGGATTCCAGTCAAACTCTGATGTCCCATTCCAAAATGGCATCTCTGCCACCTAGAAGGACAAGGGGCACCGGATATACTTGAACACCACCATCTGCAAAGATTCCCTAACAAACCATGTGCCATTCTGACTTAAACGTATCACCGTCCTTTCACTGTCACTCGGTTAAAATCCTAGACATCCCTCCCTAAAACACAGTGGGTGTCTATTCTAGAGTCCCAACTCCACATGGACTGCAGCAGTTTCAGAAGGCAACTCACCGCTACCTTCTAAAGAGTGATTGGGGATGGACAATAAATGTTAAATCACTCGCACACAAACTTCTACACAGGGTTGGAGAGTTCAAAACTAGGGGGCATATTTTTAAGGTGAGAGGAGTAAGATTTGAAAAGAATATGAAGGACATCTTTTTCATACAGAGGGTGGTTTGTCTGTGGAATGAACTGCCAGAGGAAGTGATGAATGCAGGTACAGTTACAACGTTTAAAAGACATTTGGCTATGTTTACGAACAGGAAAGGTTTGGAGGGATATATGGCCCAAACGCAGGTAGGTGGGACCAGTGTATTTTGGGAACATGGTTGGCATGGACTGATTGTACCGAAGGGTCTGTTTCTGTGCTGTATGAGGCAGGAACAACTGAAATATTAAGGAGGGCACTGGATGATTTTTTAAAATAGAGACAAATTGCAGGGTCATGGGGATAAGACAGGATAGTGGTGCAGAATCAGTGTTCATTTGGTGAACTAGTGCAGACACTCTGGGCTGCATTGTGTCCTTATACCACACTAGGTGCTGATAATGTTTCTGTGTCCCTGCTGTCCTTCTCCTTCCTGATGGTGGAAGCTGCAGGTTCAGAACTGAAAGAGAGTCAGACTGAAATCCAAATGTTAACTCTATCTCCCTCCACAGCTGGTGTCAGATCTGCTCAATGTTTCCAGCACTTTCTGTGTTTATTTCAGATTTTCAGCCTCTGCATAATTTTGTTTTTAACTAAAGCAAACTAATGGGCCATAATCTCATGGATGGTGCTGGGACCTTGCAGTGCACAAATCGGTTGCTGAATTTCCTACAACAATTACTTCGGGTTCAATGGTTGCAAAAATGCTTTGTATGTCATGCAAGATGCTAAACAAATGCAGACTCTTTCCTTTTCTTGAGGAATGGCCCATGTAATGACACTGAGTGGGAATGAGAAGATGCAGCATATAGTGGGGACTTGGTGGTTGGGAGGTGATAAACAGGCAATGGAGTTTTCTTTCTTGAAGCAGAGTGACGTGCCTTTATTGAAATACTGCAGGGGTGGAAGTCAGACAACTTAGAGTGCAATGCACATATTTGACAGGAAGCAGTGCTTGTGTTTTCTGCAAGAAATTTGACACAGAGAAGGCCCAGACTTAGCTGCAACTCTTCGAGACTTCCTTAAGCTGCAGCCATTAATTGCTTTCATCCTAGACCGACTCAAACCCTGGCGCTGGTTGGGGGCTGATACACAGGATTGACACTGTCTGTTTGCAGAATTTTGACTGCACCAATTGCCAAGGGATCCCAGGATTTTATAATGCAAATATTCTTCATACAACTGCATATACCTCGCCAGCATGTTGTGAGGGTGCATTGCAACAGGTCAAAAATCAGCTTCCTCAGTCCCGTTGGTGCAATATTTTAGTCTGAAGATAGTCTTTTGTTTCCGTTTTTATTTCCCCTTTAATCTTCTCTTTTCTGCTCTTTAGAGGGGAGATGGTAGCATCGTGGTAATGTCACAAGGTAAACAATCTGGAGGCCCAGGAGAAAGTCATGGGGCCAAGCGTTCAAATCCCTAATAAAGTCAGGAGGTGCTGGAGAAACTCAGCAGGACTGGCAGTATGGAGAGAAACGGAGTTAATGTTTCGAGTCTGAAAATATGACTCTTCCATAGCAGCTGGTGAAATGTGAATTCAATTTTGATAAAAGCTAGCCTCAGTAACTGACCACAAAACCATTATTGATTATTAGGGAAGAAAATCTGCCATCCTTACCTGGTCTTGCCTACATGTGACTCCAGACCCACAACGATGGGGTTGACTTTTAACTGCCCTCTGGGCGATAAGGGATGGGCAATAAATGCTGGTCTAACCAACAGCAGCAACATCCCATTAAAGATATTTTTAAAAAAAGAAACTGCATTTTTATAGCATCTCTCACTAGCTCAGAATGTCCTGAAGTACTTCACAGCTTTTGAAGTTTTACTGCTGTTGTAAAGCTGCAGGTGCAGTAGACAGGTGCTGCACAGCAAGATCCAACAATAGCAACAAGATGTGGGACTATGAACCTGCTTTAGTGATGCTGATGGAAGGAGAATATGGCTGAGGCAGTAGGGGCTCAATGGTTTTGTCTTGCTCTTCTTCAAAATAGCGTTGCATGATCAGCTAAAAGATGGACCCAGCCTTGGTTTGGTGTTGCATCTGTAGGATCAGCACCTCTGATAGAACAGCACTCCCTCGGTACTGCACGGGGAATCATCAACTGGATTTTGTGTGAATGCATGAGCTTTGATCTCTAATGCCCTAGCTTACACTAGCCCCTTCCTGTGGCGTGCTACATGGGAACATCCAGGTTTCTCTGTGTCCATAACAAGGTTCTGATCACAAACAAATTGGAACCTTCACCATTTTATTTCCAATCTCCAGCATCTGAAGTATTTTAAACTGATTATGATTACATTCCTGGCTCAATGGGAGGAGTATACATTAGGGTCTTTTCTCAAGGCAGTTCTACAAACCCTGTGGCAGAACTCCCCGTAAAACCAATGGCGATGGACTCATTACTGCGACCCACCCCAATTTGAAAAGTTTCTCCCTGCTATCAGGGCTTGTTTTCCCAGCTGTCAAATGGTCAGGGGTAGGGGACCTATGAAGAACCCGCACCATTGACACTCCTTGTGGCATGATGTTGGCTGTAATGACTGGAAGGAGCCTTCTACCCATCGCTCAAAGTGGGCAGAGAGGCTCTGTCAATCTGCTTAACCCTTTGATTCCCGACACTGTTATGACAAGACAGAGCAATGGCAGACAAGGAAGCAAATCTTTTACTCCGATTCATCCCAGTGCCTTGTAGGGTGTCTGTTACACACAGGATCTGATAGGGTTAATACTGAGGACTGCCATTAGCACCTCCCCCTGTGACGATGTCATATAGCCTTGTGGGCAGAACCACTTTGGATTGCAGAGTGACGTCAAGCATCCAGACAATGTCTTTCTAACAACGTCTATTGTATCACTGTCACAAGCAATAAACTTGTTAACTACAAGAGGCTGTTCTAGTTAGACCAGGCAGGGGTTATCCTCTGAGCTGGGCTGCCATGGTGCTCGCAGCAGCCTTTATCATATTCACCAGTGGCTCAGAGAGGGTGGTGAGTTGGCATAGCTCTACATCCCTGACCCATGTCACCAAAGATCTGTGGATGAGGGGTCAGCGTGTTCAATCATGGCTCAAAGCCATGCACTTGAGGCACCATGACCAACATTTCTCCTCTCATCTGACTGGTGTGTGGGTTCCTACTGATAACTGAGTAGTGACAAAGAGCTGGTATTTCTTCCCACCCACCCTCCAGGCTCCACATCCAGCCCAGCTGGAGTGTCACCTTCACCCAGGTTATGACTAGGTTGGCTGTGATTCAGCTCTGAACCCCCAGAGATCACAGGCCCCAGGGTACTCCCTCTGCCCAGGTCACCCGCCTGGGCCTGGCAACAGTGACCCCTGGATCCTGTGTTCTACTACCTTAAACCAAGTTAGTCAGTGGAAGATTATTTTTGCATTCTGCCAGTTGGGTCCTCCCTAACATCCACATCTCAGCAAATATCTTCAAGCAAACCCAACTTCCATTTCTATTGCACCAATAGTCACAACTAACAGGGATGAGAAGTTTTGAATTGGGGTGTTGCTGTGCCAAGGGCCAGTTCAGGTTCAAGGAGCTGTCAGCCTCCATAAACAGAGGGTTCAGGGCACTGTGTTAAGACTCTCACACTGTGCTCCTGGGGAATGCCAGAGTTTGTGAAACCTGGTTTCTTTCACAAAGTTTGCCCTCAAATAGTTTAGTGAGACACAGAAACACAACTGGTGCTTCCTCACAGCTTGAATCTAAAGCTGGACTCAGTCCTACTCTTTTGTTAAAGCAAAACTAAATTCTGGTTTAACAGCAATTGCTGGAAAATCTCAACAAGTCTAGCATCAACCGTGGGGAGAAATCAGAGTTAATGTTTCAGGTACAGTGACCCTTCCTCGGAGCAATTCTGACAGATGCAGACCAGCTGAGTTTTTCCAGCTATTTTTGTTTCTGATTTCCAGCATCTGCAGTTCTTTCAGTATTTTTTTATTTCGGGTTAAACAGCGCATGGTGAAGGATTGTAATCAGAACACAAACAGTTAATGGAAACTTTTACATCTTTGTCTCTGTATGACTGGTGATCAGAGAAAGCAGTGCTTGGGTCAGTTAATTGCACACAAAGCATTCTGCAGTGAATTGGAATTGGGAAGAAACAGGGGAATGAGGCCAACCATTAAAACTAAACTGTGCTGATGAACAAATTTCCCCAAATAGATCACAAACTGCCTTCCTCTTTTAAATGCTCCGATTGCTGACAGACTCAAAGGGAAATTCTTACCCCTCAAAGCCAATCGGTTTAGACTGATTTATGCTTATCTAGGTATAAGCATAGGTATAGGCTTGCATTCATGTAGCACCTTCAATGCTATAAAGCGCTCCATCTTGCTTTGCAGGAGTGTGACCGTCTGGCACCTTCTAAAATCTGTAACTTTTATTACTGCTCAGGACCAGCAAGGCTTGATTTCCAGTGAGGCCTGACGACCGTCACTGAGTCAAAATCCTGAAACTGCCTCCCTCAGAGTGCTGTGTGGGTACCTCTATACCCCAAGGACTGCAGCGTTTCAAGAAGGCGGCTCACTACTGCCTTCCCCAGGTCTTTCAGAGAAGGGCAATACATGCTAGCCTAGACAGAGACACCCACATCCCGTGTATGAATAAAAAAAATTGGTTACTAGATTACTCATCATAATTCTAAATTAGAAAAAAAAAAGACGGAAATATCAGCTGGAAATACCAGCAGATAGAAACAGCTGAACCAACAGAAAACATCATGGAATTTAAAATATTAGTGAGCCACAGACTAAAACTAAGTTTCTGTAATCTTTAATGCTAATTCAAGACTTGAGAATCCATATCACCTCTGATCATACATTAGCCCAAGTTTGTTGCGAGATTCAGAAAACTGCTTCAAACTTTAAAAAGGTTTTAAAAGTTCTTAAAGAAGTTGTACAGGTACCAGAGTGGACGGATTTCGAACATTTTCCTCACGATAAAATGTAACTGATTTGGAAACTGACTAGCGTGCAACGAGGAAACCGATAACTGTTTCAGTATCGTTTTCTGAAGTTACTTTATTAAAGGTTTTAAATTGGATTACTCATCGAGTGGACTCTTGTTAAAAATGCTTACTTTTCAGGGTAAACCCATTTAGGTTTGTAATAAAGTTAGCTTCATTGGCTGACAGCTGGTGTGTGGTTTAGATTAATGCCAACAGCAGGGATTCAGTTGCAGTCCCTGGCTGAGGTAGACTGGGCACTGCTACCTTGTTCTACCCCTGAGAGTGGCAGACACTGCCTTAAAAAGCTGGCATAGGAGTGAGTCCTGGCAGAGCCTCAGGAAACGGGTAAGGAGCCAGGAGTCAGTCTTTGAACTGGGCACGTGCAAAGAAGCATAGAATGCCAGCAGTGCTGAAAGAGGCCATTTGGCCCATCCATACCAAGACAATGTTCTCAAATGGCAAGCAAAGTAATGTTTCAGTCCTGTTATTTTGGCCATTGAACTGCTCCGTGAAAGTTTGTGTGTTTGTGATTGTGCCAAATGGGTTTTAGTGGGAACTGCATGTAAATTTAGTGCTTGCTACCATCCCATCCCTTGCCTCCATCCCATGTTGCCATGGATATCAGTGGCAATTGAGAAACAGCCCTTCCCCAATCCCAACTAACCCCATTGGAGAGACCCTTGTCTACCTGCCATTGAAATTAACCCTCCCCCCACCCCCCACATGTGGGGATTCACCCATCATCTCCACCCCATGTGGATTCATCCCCACCACGCTCCACAAACCCTATGAAATTCAGCTCCTTTTCCCTTGGAAGTTCACCCCAAACCCCCTCCTGCCACATGGATATTCACCTGCTGCACCCCTGTAGGAATTCACCCTGCTCGTGGAAATCCTTCCACCCTCAAAGAATTTTTATGCCCCCCGCACCCCCATTTCCCATCCTGTCCACCCATAGAAACCCACCTCTTCTGTCAAAATCCAATGCCTTGGCAAAGCTCTGGTGCACACTGTGTGCGGCAATCTCCCTCATTGTGCACTCTGTGGACCCATTGCCTGAGCTCAGTGCCCTTCTGTCACCACTGCGCATTCTGGGGACTGGGGTCCATTTCAGGAGATGTGCCACACATTGTGCCAACTTCAAGTTGAGAGCATCCCCCTTGAAGTGACCATGTTCTGGGCGTGATTGTCCTGATCACTGACCTGAAGACCCTGTCTGCCAATGCCTGGGAAGGGAAGGCCTCATCCAGGTGAGTGCTGATCACAGTGAAAGGTGCAGCAGGCTCACGGGGCTGAATGGCCTCTTCCTGCTCCTATTCTCTGTGTTGCTATTGTGCAAGCCAATGCATATTTACATGTTGAAGATGGTGAGGCAGGAAGTTGGATGGAGCTGGGCCAAGGACGTTGTAGGAAGTTGAGCAGGGCACTGGTACTGCAGATCCAGCCCAGGTTCTGCTTGGTGTTGTCCAGCTCCGAGCTGTCCAGCTGCAGGCCACTGGTGGTCCAGGCCTTGAAATGCTCACTGGTTTCAGTGCCCTGTCGGAAATACTAAAGGTGAGAGATCAAGTGGAAACCTGCACTGCCTCTCTCTTTCAGTCACAGGCCTTTACCTCCCACCAGCTTCTTTCTGCGAGTCTGTTGCAAACTCAAAAGGAAAAAGAAATCAACAAACCACAAGTTTCCTCTGGCTTTGGTTCAACAAGTCACGTGAGGAGGCTCGCGTCTTTCCTGTCGTTAATCAAAGGTCTCATTAATCAGTCGATGGTGCTGGTAAGAATGGACAGAGGGACAGACTGGGCTCCAACATTGCAGGTATGTTCAGCCTGAATGCTCAGCTCTCTCGTGGCTCATATCCGTGTGTGTTTTATACAAAGGCTGCACCCAGAGCCCCCCTCTCTGGAGAGATGCAGCAGCCGGGGTAGTGGAAGCGATGGCTTTATCTCAGAGTTTTGGCCTTTAGCATCCCCTTCAAAGCATTGTTAACTTTAATTTAACCCAAACCCTGAGTGATTTCCTAAATGTCTTCATCTGTGTGTCTCTAAAGGTCATCAGAAACTGATGAAAAATAATTGAACCATCAATATCGTCTGATGATATTTGCAATTCTCTGTGTTAATTTCCAAGGACACCATATTAATAAGGAGCATTTACACTGGATATTGATGGCACTGTTTCTCAGGGAGAAGTCCTGGAGAGAGGCAGTTGGGTTGGGGGAGACTGGGTGTGTGTAAGGGGCTGGGGTAGGAAGGGTTGGGGTTTGTGGGGGGAGCCCAGGTGACATCACAAAGCTTCGTGCTTTTGCTCTTAATTAGATGATGATTCATTTCTGCTCGCTGCTGGGCTCTGTTGTTGTCCTGGTATTTTCCTATTGGGTTGTCAGATCCCCTCTGATCAAACAGTGATACTGATGTAGAATAAGATCAAAAGATGTGACAACATTTGTGCATGTAATGCAAAGTCAGCTTTCTAGAGTCCCTTTCGAATCTTACAGATGAGCAGAATCGGCTTGCGTGCTGAATGAGAGGCTGAATAAACTGGGTCTATCTTGTTGGGAGTTTAGAAGAATGAAAAGTAATCTCAGTGAAATTCTAAGAGAAGCTTGACAGGGTAGACACTAGGTAACTGTCCTGGCTGGTCAGGGGCCACAGTCTCAGGAACATTTAGGACTGAGGTGAGGGGGAATTACTTCAGTCAAAGAGATTGTGAGATAAAAACAGAAATTGCTGCAGAAACTAGCCAGGTCTGGCGGCATCTGTGGAGAGAAAGAAAGAGACTGTTAATGTTTCGAGTCTGGTATGACTGTTCTTTTAAACCTTAGACATGTGCTGAAGACTAGTCATACTGAACTTGAAATGTTGACTCTGTGTCTCTCTCCACAGATGCTGCCGGACCTGCTCAGTTTCTCCAACATTCTCTGTAATTGTTTCAGATTTCCAATATCTGCAATATTTTGCTTTTATTAAATGCATGTGAATCTTTGGAATTCTCTGCCCCAAAAGGCTGTGGGGTGCTCCATCGGTGAATATATTTGGGGCTGGGATACATGCAGTTTTGGTGTCTCAGGGAAATGAGGGAGTGAGCAGGAGTATGGAGTTGAACATCAGCCACGATAGTACTGAATGGTGGAGCAAGGTCGATGGGCCACATGGTCAGCCCTTGCTCCTATTTCGTGCATTTTCCTTTCATTTCTGTGAATCTAGTAGATGGGTTTTAATGCATTAGCATCAAAAACCACTGGACAAAACAGTTAGCAAATACTCAAAATGGTTCAGGTAATGAAATCTGCGCTCCAGACATAAAAAAAGGCGTCCAAATTGAGAGCTTCCCTAGAGACATAGAACATTAGAACGAAACAGATGAAGATCTATGACAAATGCAAGTTTCTCAATTTGGTAAAAGACTGAGCTGTGAAAAGTGCGGAAGGAGATCTCCGACGCAAATTAAAAGCAGGTCAACAGAAAAGAGAACCCAAAAGTATTTTCAAAATATATAAATAGCAAAAGGTTTGTTATGGGAAGGGTGGGGCCAGTTAGGGACTAAAGTGGGGATCTTTCTCCAGTTGAGGTATTAAACGAATACGTTGCATCTGTTTTCACAAGAGAAGAGGAAGCTGCAAATGTGACAGTGAGGACAGAGGTAGTGGTAATATTGGGCAAGATCAAAATGGATATTGAAGAGGCCGGCAAAGCTGAAAGCAGAAATATATCCTTGGGCACTGAAGGAAGGAGATGAACATTGCAGAGGTTCTGGTCACAACTTTCCAAAATGCCTGAGGTGTGGGAAGGTCACCAGAGAACCAGAGGATTGTTAACTGTTGTATCCTGGTTTAGTAAAGAGAGGGATAAGGCAGCAACCAGAGGCCAGTCAGCTTTACATCAGCAACAGGGAAATGTTCCAGAAACGGTCCAGTCCGTATCACCACTCACTTGGGAAAGTCCGTGCTCATTAATGAAAATCAGCATGAAGTTAATAATAGGAAAATTCTATCTGACAAAGTTGATTGAGTTCTTTGATGAAGAAACAGAGGGAGGGTTAACGAGTAGAGAGTTTGGGGATATTTTTGTTTATTCACTTGTGGGATATGGGCATGGCTGGCTGGCTGGGCCCAGCATTTATTGCCCGTCCCTAATTGCCCCCTTGAGAAGATGGTGGTGAGCTGCCTTTTTTGAACCGCTGCAGTCCTCCTGCTGTGGGTTGACCCACAAAACTATTAGGGAGGGAATTCCAGGATTTTGACCCAGCAACAGTAAAGGAACGGCGATGTATTTCCAAGTCAGGATGGTGAGTGGCTTGGAGGGGAACTTGCAGGTGGTGGTGCTCCCATGTATCTGCTGCCCTTGTCCTTCTAGATGGAAGGTCATGGGTTTGGAAGGTGCTGTCTGAGGATCTTTGGTGAATTTCTGTAGTACACGCTGTTGGTCCTGAGTGGAAGAAGTGGATGTTTGTGGATGTATTGCCAATCGAGTGGACTGCTTTGTCCTGGATGGTGTCAACCTTTTTGAGTGTTTATGGAGCTGCAGTCATCCAGGCAAGTGGGGAGTATTCCATTACACTCCTTACTTGTGCCTTGAAGATAGTGGACTGTCTTTGAGGAGTCAGGAGGTGAGTTACTTGCTGCAGTATTCCCAGCCTCTAACCTGCTCTTGTAGCTGCTGTATATAGACGGTCACTTAGTTCCATTGGCTGGACAGCTGCTTTGCGATGCAAATAGTATGGGTTCAATTCCCACACTGGCTGAGGTTTGTTTGAAGGTCCGTCCTTCTGAACATCTTCCCTTGCCTGAGGTATGGCGACCCTCCAGTTAAACCACCACCAGCCGTCTCTCCCTAATAAGAGAGCAGCCCGATGGTCCTCTGGGATTATGGGACTATACCTTTCCAAGGTAGTTTCTGTGATTAAATGACCTGCCCTATGGTGTATGAATTTGTTATTAGTCAAAGTATCATCATGTACTTTCTATTTCTGCACACCGATCAGATCATTATTTGCAATGAGGACCATTATTTACACTCCTATTTATAAAGTCAGGATAGAGTACAGGAGCAGGGAGGTGCGATTGAACCTGTACCAGGTACTTGTTAGCTGTCTGTTGGCGTATTCTGTACAGTTCTGTGGGCCATACTTCTGAAGGATGTGAATATATTGGAGAACGTGCTGAGGAGGTTTACGAGAATGGTTATATATGAGAAGCTGCAGGTTATGATAGGTACGAGAGATTGGGACTGTTTTCCCTGGAAAGGAGAAGACTGGCAGGAGATTTGATAGAAGTTTTCAAACCATGAGGGGGCTGAGTTGAGTCGATCGGGAGAAACTGTTCCCAATGCTAAAAGGATTGAGGACAAGGGGACACACATCTTGTGCTTTGCAAAAGGAGCAGCCTTTGGGACGATGCTGCTACCTCACAGCGCCAGGGACCAGGATTCGAATCCAGCCTCAGGCGACTGTCTGTGTGGAGTTTGTACATTCTCCCAGTGTCTGCGTGGACGTCCTCCTGGTGCTCCGGTTTCCTCCCACAGTCCAAAGCTGTGCAGGTTAGATGGATTGGCCATGCTAAATTGCCCATAGTGTTCAGGAAGGTGTAACTTAGGTGGATTGGCCATGGGAAATGCAGGAATAGGGCAAGGAGTGGGTCTGGGTGGGATGCTGTTCGGAGGGTTGGCGTGGACTGGATCAGCAGAATGGCCTGCTTCCACACTGTAGGGATGCTATGAAGTGCAAGATGAGAGTTAGGGTCTGGAGGTCGGCACAAAGTTACAACGCTCGTTTGGAGACCCAGTATAGACACGAGGGGCAGAGTGTTTTTATGATTCTTTGAGACACTGTTTTTTAGAATTTGGGCAGGACAGCAAATGGAAATATCCATATACCTTCCCAACAATTCTATAGACTTCACACGTAGAATATAAATACTTGGGAATGAGTTAAAGCTGCAATCCTTTGGGGTATTTCAATGGTTTATATCTGGAATAATGCATATTTTATTGGTGAGAATGTAATCAATGACTGTGAATGGAACAAAACCTAGAGATAATCTTTGGTCCTAGTGTAACTGAATAACTTTGATCAGATCACAGTCATTAGGAATGTTTCTGGAGTGATTTTGAGCTGTTGTTTGAGGTTTCAGTTCGTCGATCCTTGCCCATGAGACAATGCTCTGTCCATGCTAATACACAACCTCCAACAGCATGGGTGTTTATCTTATGCCTTCACCTTCTGTGAGGTGCCTTGTTGAAATGTTAGCTCTGATCATCTGCCACTGATGCTGCCAGATCTGTGATTGGAGTTTCTCCAGAATTTTCTGTTTGTGTTTCAGGTTTCCACTATTCACAGTATTTTGTTTCATCGCAACAGGAGTGAGAGTAGGCTATTCTGACCCTCAATGCTGCTCAATCACTGAATAAGATCAAGGCTGATGGTCTTCTTGACCTGGACTTTCCTGCTTTATTCCTCAGTCTCCAACACTCTACCAATCACAATCTTAAACAGACCCATTGACTGAGTATCCACAGCTCGCTGGGGAGTGAGAGGAAGCTGTGCAAAATCATGGCGAAGACTCAATGCTTTTGGGGGAGGAGCTTGGAAATGGCAACAAGTGAATATATGAAGATGTAATTCACAATGCATCGGTTGCAATGCAAATGAATATTTAAGACTGTGAAGTGCTCTCATCTTTTTCTCTGTCCTGCCTGAGCTTGCTGTTGTAAATAGCCTGGGTTTCTGAATTAGAGAAAGCTGATTGGCTGATGACTGGGGTCTCTCCATGGTTTCAGCGTTGGTTTGCAGGAGTTGGTTGTAGAACCACCATTTGCTGGAGCTGTGTCACTTTCACCTCTGACCTTACTCAGATGCTGGCCAGGCTATTTTTAGCCGATTGCTTGGTGTGAACTTAAGAACTAATTTTATTTGGAGAAGTCATCACCCAGACTTATATCCAGTTCACAAACACCAGAAAATTGTCATCAAGGGACTGCAGAAGCATTTTGAGCTACAGTGTGTGAGAACTGCCTTCCCTCTTCAGGAGCACTGAGGCTGTGTTGGGACAGACTCTGAGCTCTTTGATATCCAGCCTCTGGCTATGAGCAATTGGGTTGTTAAGCATCGAATTCGATGCATCGTCCTAACTGCACATTCCAGTCTCTGGTTTACTTTGGATTGAGACAGACCACAGTGACCAGCGCCTCTGGGAAGGGCCCAGTTTAATAAGTATTGTCTCAACGGTTCATTTTGAAATTTTGGATTTACCCTTCAACAGACTGGACACTGCCCCATTCCCAAATTCCAAAGTTCCCATCTGGTGAATCTTGTGCTTCCGAAATATACCAGAGATTGCTCCATTGCCCAAGGAAATTCCTGTTGTACAAGCTAATGGGTCAGAAGGGTTTAATGTTTATGTCACATTGGTCCCACCCATTCACTGATGTCATACACAGTCTGTGGGTGGAGACTAGGGGTTGGACTGGAGTTATCAGGGGGAGCAGCTAGGGTTCTACCAGCAACTTAAGGTTCCAGTCACTACACCTGACCAAATGTGTTTGCGGCTATCATACAATAAATCACCATGTTATCTATGAACAGAGCCTCATCTGTGATGGTGCATCCTCTACCACTAACCGCTAGATGGGCTCAAGATAAGGCAAAGGATAATTGGTGGCAGCGAACTACCTCAACAACCCTCACTCAGTATCTCATCCTGGTACAGGCGCCAATGACCCCACAAGGTGCCAGGAGTTGGAAACTGCAATTTCTTTAACAGAATAATGACTGTTCAGGAACCTCTCACCCCTGTGGCCTTCTGAACGTTGACGTGAGTTTTATTTTGAGTAGTTAGATGGTGTGGTAACAGGTTTTAGTTGCAGTCTCCCCTAGTGATGATGCACCTGTCTAAAGGTCACCTATTGCGAGGAACCTGAGCTCAGTTTTTTGACAGAATGGAGCCTCCAACCCTGAACTGCTGTTTCCACCAGCCCCCACTGTCTCTGTCTCTCTGTGACTCTCGCTATCTCTCTGTCCATACAGGGTGTGCTGAATGAGTGGGTACTCCAGCAATGTTGATTGTCATCAACGTTTCAGGCATAACTTGCCCTTTCCACAGTTTGGGTCCCTCATTGAGGTATCTTGACATCTCTAACATGAACTCCAAGCTGGTCTCCTCTTGTGATGTCTTTGCCAACTCTGAGGTGACCTCACAAGCCATTTGCTTGTTACAGAGAGGGATTGAGTGTAGGAGAATGGCAGTAATTTACTAATGCAGGCCAAGAGCTGGAGAGACGCACTCTTAAAGATTCATGTTAATATGGAAATGAGATACATCGCTGCTGATGTAAAATCACATGACTAACAAAACAGCGGAGGTTTCAAGATAACAAGCATGGGGCTGGATGAACACAGCAGGTCAAGCAGCATCATAGGAGCAGGAAAACTCGACGTTTCGGGCCTAAACCCTTCATCAGAAATGGGGGAGGGGAAGTTTCAAGGGGATTTGAGGAAAAACGTTTTCACTCAGAGGGAGGTGCGAGTGTGGAATGCACTGCCTGGGCGGGGAGTTTAGGCAGGAAACCTCACAACCTTTAAATAGTATCAGAGATAAAAGGTACTGCAGATGCTGGAGAATCCGAGATAACAAGGTGTGGAGCTGGATGAACACAGCAGGTCAAGCAGCATCTGATGAAGGGTCTAGGCCCGAAACGTCAAGCTTTCCTGCTCCTCTGATGCTGCTTGGCCTGCTGTGTTCATCCAGCCCCATGCTTGTTATCTTTAACTAGTACTGGGGTGAGCGCTTGTAACGTCATAACATTCAGGTCAGTGAGCCAAGTGCAGGACAGTGGGACTTTTGGAGGTAGTATTGTATATTTGGCAACAGACTCGATGGGCTGAAAGGCCTCTTCCATACTGAACGATTATAACGGCTAGGAGATGGTTCTGTGTAGAAGTCTTGTGTAGCATCTGGTCAAATCCAATTTGAAGCAACTTATTTTTACCTTCTCCAAAACCCTGTCAGCTCCATGGCTGTTTTCGAAAGACTATGTTGGTTCAGGTCCAAAGTTGAAGTTAACAATCACTAGTAAGATGTAAACAGTGAACCAGACTGACAGTGCCGCAGAATTACAGACTGACTCATTTCACTCGTACAGTTACCGTGTTGGGAAATGGGGCGAAACTGCGACTGTTTGGGAACAGCTTTGCTCACTTGGTTTGAAAACTGAAATGCAACTCTGAGATAAAATAGCAACCTCTCCTGATTAGCCTTCTATGAACTACAACATCTCAGGTTGATAGCATTAACATTTAACCTGATTTTTCCTTGTTGAGAAAAAAAAGAAAGAATTGCATTGACACGGTGCTCTTCGCAATTTCGGATGTTTCAAAACACCACGCAGTCAATTAATTAATTTTTGAAGTGTAGCTGCTGTTGCAATGTAGGAGGTACAGCAGATTCTACATGCACACCACGTGATTGTGAATAGACCATTTCAGTTTTAGTATCACTGCTATTGACCCTGTCCCTGTGCGGTGCTCCCTCAGTGCTGACTCTCCGACAGCGCGGCGTTCCCCCGGCGCCGACCCTCGGACAGCGCAGGGCTCCCTCGGCGCCGACCCTCGGACAGCGCGGGGCTCCCTCGGCACCGACCCTCGGACAGCTCGGTTTTCACAGGGAGGTTTTGGTTTGATTACCTGCTCCAGTGTCTGGATTATGTCCAATTATAAGCCTCTCTGGCATCAGGTCATCCACCTGTGAATACCAGGCAGGTTGGTGAGGGGTTTTCATAGCCTTTCGTGAATATTTAAGCTGTCATTAATCTCGGTCTCAAATGAGATCTGTGACTTCCTGATTCAGCGAATCAAAGCTAATCATTGGTCAATAACCAGAGTGGAGATAATAATCATTTCAAAGTGATTTTTTGATAATTTTTGGGTGTATTTTTTGTGTTGGAATAGTAATAACTAGCCCTGTATGTGACAGCTAACAGCGAGACCAATAATAGCTTTGTGACCCAGTCTGAGGCAGTTCCACTCCAGCCCAGGATCATTGCAAACCTAACCCTGGCCCATACCCAGTTAGCTTATGTCGGTGAGTAGTTAGAGTGGGAAGTGTGCAATTATCTGACCAAGTCATGGTTGTTATGTGTACCATATTGAAAACTGACCCGTTGATTATCTTTATAGATAGAGCCATTGAATACGAAAGCAAAGGTTTTTTTTGCTGCACTGATGTAAGACAGTTTGAGCCCATTGTGTCTATAGTTTCAAACTCTGAGCATCAGAAGAATTTGAAGGCTTTGTGGACACGTTAGAAGAGGTTTACTTAGGCCAGCTACGAGGAAGAGGTAGTACACAGTGACAGGAAGAAAAACATTGACACAAAGCACGAACTGGATTGGAATACACTCTCTCCCTGATATTGTGGTGGATACAGATTCAAATTCAGGTTCAAACAGAAGTTGGATAGGTTCTTGGAGAAAACAAAAGTGGCAAACAGGTGGTGGATGATGATGGGACTGATTGGATTTTTCTTGGAATGAACTGGTACAGACTCGATGGGCTGCATGTCCTCATTCTGTTGCTGCACTATTCTGTTCAATATGAGTCAAATCTCATTGCAAAGGTGCTTGATAGAAGGAGTTGAAACAAAATGGGGATGGGATAAGGCATCTGTAAATAGGAGCAAAACCAGGGGTCCATGGTTCTTTCTAAGGCCCTGGTTTCTTCACTATCTCCCCACACACGTGGTCAGGTGCCTGATTCCTAGTGTGGCTTTGTCCCTGTCTGACGCCTGGCCTGCTTAGTCAGACGAAGTACACTTACTGATGCTCCTCTCATGTAGTTGACGGTAGCTTGTGGTTTAAGTGACACTCCAGAACCTGACACTCCACATGAAGCATTGACCATCCTCTTTTCAACAGACAGCAGGTCTGTCCCAACTCTCCTGCTTTTCGTTTCAGGTCTCAAACTGCTTTGTCTTTTTAACTCTTGTTATTTTGTGAGGTGAGGCTTCCTCACCTCACGGCGCAGGACTAAGTGTGTCAAAGGTACTGTCTTTTTCAATAAATGGTAGGATTTTGAGAAGGGTAAAGCAGCAGTGGACCTCGAAGTGTATGTCCCCAAATAACAGGACAGGTGGATGATCTGGTTTGGAAGGTAAATGCAATGCTTTCCTTTATTAGGTAAGCCCTGCAATATAGGTGTAGGAAGCCATTAGCAGGCTGTAATGTCACTGGATGAGTAATTCAGTGGGCAGGGCTAATATTTTGGGGATATGGGTTCAAATCCTGCCATGGCAACTGGTGGAAATCAAATTCAATTAATAACATTTGAAATTGAAAGCTGGTCTCAGTGACAGTGACCATAAAACTATCATGGATTGTTGTAAAATGCCACCTTGGAAATCTGCCCTTACCTGGTCTGGCCTACGTGTGACTCCAGGCCCACAGCAATGAGGCTGACCCTTAATTACCCCACAAAGCCATTCAGTTCAAGGGTAGTTAAGCCCACATCCCATGAAAGAATAGCAAAATAGAAGGTGTTACGCTAGAACTGTATCAAACAAGAGTTTGATTGCGTTGTTGACAGTTCTGGCCTGGAAAAGGGACAATCACATTGGAGAAGGTACAGAGGAGATCGCTGAGAATGGTGTTTATTACCTCTGAGAATGGATTAGGGTAGGTTTGTTTCTTTAGGAATAGAGCAACCTGAGGTGAGATCTTAATTGAAATGTATAAAATTATGTTACCTCAGAATCGATTGGAAGACCCTCTTTTCCAGCAACAGAGAAGTCTCTATATAGGGGGCTTAGATTTAAAGTGGAATGAAGCAATACAGGGAACTGCGAAGAATGTTTGGCACGCAAGGAATGTTGTGCAAATAGCACTCTTAGTCTGAAAGGATATCAGAAGCAGAAATTGCATTGAAACACATTCGGATATACATTTGATGTGTCATAACCTACAATTTGTTGAGTGAAGAGTTGAAAATTATACTGAAAGGCTCTTTTACAGCTAGTATAGGCATGATGAACCAAATGGTCTCCTCCTATGAGGGATGTAACCTGCAATTGATGAAGGATAGATTCCAATCAAATCCCACTTGGGTCTCCGTGCTGTGTCACACTGAGGTCTACATCTTAAGCAGAGATAATAGGTACTGCAGATGCTGGAGAATCCGAGACTACATCTTAAGCACCCGTTTTGTATAGGTTCACATGGAGCTCAAGGCCTCAGAGCAACTTCAAGAAACAGAGTTCTCTCTTGGGAGGTGTGTTGGGTCTGTCCCTCTGTAATCAGCACCAGTACAGGCCCTGGTTATTATTGGCCTCATTACTGTGATTCTGCTTTTCAAAGCCAAACGAGTTGTGCTTCAATGCTCGACCTGGGGTAAGTATTCTCCTGAGTACAAAGCTGAGGGAACAAGAGAAGGGCCAGCACTTTGCAATCTTTGCTGCTTGGGTATCTACCAGTGACCAGCCCTTTGTCCAATTCCTATTGAACCGACCCCTTCCAACACTCCAACCCTTTACCTGACCAGCTTCCATCACCTACCCCCCACAAGCATACCCACACCCACACCCACGTTCCCCCCCCAACCCCCACCACACCAACCCTGCCCGCCCCCTGACCCCGCCTTTCTAGCCTTCCAAACTTTGGTTAATTGAGATATTTTTCCAATTTCAGTGCCCCTGGGCTAGGGAGTGAGAATTAACCAGAATTCTGGCTCCTGACCCCTGCCCACCATATCTGTTCTAAATTCTAAGATATTAGATACAGGTGCTGAAGGAGGCTATTCGCCCCATCCAGCCAGCCGTCCGTGCAATAAGGTCACAGCTGAGCTTTTAACTATCCTCATACCCTTAAATTTTTATTCTTTAAGTTCTGTCACACCTCCTGCATCTCAGGGAAAGGTTTGAAACCAGTCTGGCCTTTCTTAGGATCCACAGCACTTTGGGAAGAGGGATTGGAATTTCCCTGTTTCCCGGTGTGAGAGCGCAAGGCATTCAGTTGTGTTACATTAATTTGCTGTCATCCTTGATTTCACATGTTCAGGGGTTCATATTTTCACTCTCTGATCACCCCTCGACAATAGTTCGTTAGCTCCAGACTCAGTGATCCCAATGCCTCCCTCCTCCTGCTCTCTGTAAACTTAAACTCATCTGAAACTCCACCATCTGCACCCTCTTCCCATCACACACAGGTCCTGGTCACCCATCACCCCTGGGTTCACCCATGACCAAATGGACTGGTCAGTCCATGCTGGCTCAATTTAAAAATCATCACCTTTATGTCCCGATCCCCACCATCTCTGTAATTTCCTGCAGCCGTCCAACCCGCAGAGAAATCTCTGTTCCTTCAATTATCGCCTCTTGTGACTCCCAACTCCCTTCAGCTGCCTAGGTCCTGAATTGGGTCCTTATCCTTCTCTAACCCTCTCTCTCCCCCTTTAAGAAGCTTCCTAACACCTACCTTGTTGATTTGAATTGTTGATTTGAATTTTTGTTCACCTGTCCTGATATCTCCTTATTTAGCTCAGCATCATTTTTTGTCCGTGGAGCAACTTGTGGACATTTTGCTACGTTAAGGGGGCTACATAAATGCAGATAGTTGTTGGTGCAGTGCCATTCTGCAGACACTGGATGTCACTGCTGCTCTTCCAAAGCAGACTTGTGACATTGAGTGAAATGAAAGTCTCACTGACTGGCATAATCTGCTCCTGTCATTAAGCAGTGTGTCTCTGTCTGTCTGCTTCTCAGATTTACTGCTTTACTGTTGTAATGAGATTTTTAATCAATTTAATCAGCAATGGGCAGGAGAGTGGAGTCAGCCATGATCTCATAATCAGCAGATTTGATGGGCTGAATGGCCTACTTCTGCTCTTAGGGTCTAATGTCACACCATCAAAACAGATCACCCATTGAATGGATCTTTGTGGGAGCCTTGGTAGAGAACAGGTGCTGAATTTACTTTGCAATGGCCTAGTGGGATTATCGCTGGACTGTTAATTCAGAGATCCAGCTAATGTTCTGGGAACCTGGGTTCGAATCCCACCATGGCAGATGGTGGAATTTAAATTCAATAGATATCTGGAATTAAGAATCTAGTGATGACCGTGAATGCATTGCCGATTGTCGGAAAAACACCTCTGGTTCACTAATGCCCTTTAGGGAAGGAAACTGCCATTCTGACCTGGTCTGGCCTATATGTGACTCCAGACCCACAGCAAAGTGGTTGGCTCTTAACAGCCCTCTAGGCAATAAATACTGGCCCAGTCAGCAACACCCTCATCCTGTGAATGAATAAAAAAGAAATGAATAAAGAATAAAACTAAAGTCACTTACTGTCCAAGCTGCTGTGTACGGAGGAGTTTAAGGAGTTTCTGAGAGATGAGCTTGGGCTAAATCCATGCTCCCTCATTCAAGGTCATGTGGATTGGCCGTGGGAAACGCGGGGCTGTGAGTATTGGATAGGGCTCTGCATGAGATGCCCTTCAGAGGGTCAGTGTGGTCTCAATGGGCTGAATGGCCTCTTTCTGCGCATAAGGATTCTATGACGCCATGATAGCTCTGCTGCTCCTTACTTTGAAAATCCCTCGCCCATTTGAATCTTTTCACCAGTTCTGTCACACCCACTGCTTCTTGGGGGAAAGTTTTTAAACCAGTTTGCCCTTTCTCGGGACGAGGAAGTGGAATTTCCCCCTGTTTTCCGGCCACCATTCCCCTGTCTCCCCAGGCTGGGGGATCTTGAATGCAGGGTCATGCTCTCAGAATGAGAAGTTAGTTGTTTAGGATCCAGATAAAGGGAACTTTCTTCATACAAAGAGCAGTGAATCTTTGTAATGCTCACCCCTGGAGAACAGTGATACTTAGCTCCTGATTCTGCTCAAGGCAGAGGTTGGTAGATTTTTGGATACTTAGGAAATTTAAAGGATACGAGGATAGTACAGGAATGTGGAGGCTCAGGTAGATGCTCAGCTCAGGGTGGCACAGAGTCTCGGTGGTTAGCATTGCTGCCTCTTGGCACCAGAGGCCTGGATTCAATTTCAACCTCGGGCGACTGTCTGCGTGGAGTTTGCACGTTCTCTCTGTATCTGCGTGGGTTTCCTCCAAGTGCTTCGGTTTCCCCCCACAGTCCAAAGATGTGCAGGTTAGTTGGATTGGCCATGTGATTTTAGCCGTAGTGTCCAGGGATGTGCAGGCTAGATGGATTAGCCATGGGAAATGTAGGGTAATCGGGGTCTGGTAAAGGGCTGGGTTTGGATGGGATTCCCTTCAAAGGGTCAGTGCAGTTTCGATGGACTGAATGGCCTCTTTCCACACTGTAAGGATTCATAGCGGAGCAAGCGTAATGGGCCAAATAGCCTCCTTTGGCACCCGTATCTAATGTCAATTTGTATATACCCCTCAGCACTAGGCCCGTATCCTCTGGAGTTTAGAAGAGTCAGAGCTGGTTTGATTAAACAGGTAAGATCCTGAGTGGACTTGCATAGGTGAATGTGGAAAGGATGTTTCCTCTTGTGGGAGAATCTAGAATTAGTGGGGGGTCAGAGTTTAAAAATACGGGCTCTCCCATTTAAGACCGAGATGAGGAAACATTTCTTTTTCTCACAAGAGAGTTGTGAGGCTTTGGAATTCCCCTCCTCAAAAGGCAGTGGGTGCAGAATATTTAAATATTTTTAAGGGGGAAGTTGATAGATTCTTGATGGCCAATGAGGAGGAACTTCTTCAGCCAGAGGTTGGTACTCATTGCCACAGAAGACTGTGGAGGCCAAGTTACTGAGTGTATAGAGAGAGATAGGTCCTTGATTATTAGGGAAATCAGGGCATACGGGGAGAAGGCAGGAGAATGGGATTGAGATACCTATCAGCCATGATCGAATAACAAAGCAGACTCTGATAGGCTGAATGGCCTAATTCTGCTCCTATGTTTTGTGGTCTAAAGGGATGAAATATTATCAGGGGTATATAGGAATGTAGAGTTGAGGGTAAAATCAGATCAGCAATGATTGTAATGAATGGTAGAACAGGTTTGAAGGGCCAAGTGGCCTAATGTTATTCCTTGTACACCTGTTTGTAACGCAGGCTGGGTAAATGTCTCAATGGCTGCTTGTGGTGACTGGCAAAGGGTAAACTATCACTGCACTTTAGATTCTATTAGAAAACACTGCAGCGTCCTAATGCCGTAAGCCTCCCTCTCAGCAGTAGCACAACTGAGAACAATTTTGGGACCTCAATGTTTGCACTTATGATCCTTTTAATCAAACAATTTGTGCCAGGCCTCCAAGGTCAGTTCAGTGCTTCCCAGAATTTAGGATTGTGTTTCGGCAAAGCCATAAGAAATATTGTTGAAAGATTGTAAAACCCGTATCTTTTATATTTCCGTATTTTTGATTGTAGGCTGTAATGTGAAAAGGGCTGTTTTAAAAAACAAGGTTTGAGAAAGGGATGATTGCAGTTTTTAAAAGCAGTTATCAACGCTCACTATGTGTATTGTCTCCACTGCTGTTTGTTCAGGCATTTGGTCGAGGTTATTGCAGACAATCTGGCACTATGAAGGGATTTGGCGAGCAGCAAGTAGCTGATTGGTATGTGGACTGGTGACTTGTTGACAGTGTCAAAGGGCATCTGCCTCCTCCTGGGTAGCTGAACAGCCTGTGGAGGTGATTGATATGGTCAGAAGCATTTGGTCCTCCTGCAGTGAAGGTGGTGTCTTTGTGAAAAAAAAAGCCTGAAGCCTGAAGAAAGCCAGTTTATTTTCTGTCACCAGTTGTAAGCTGTTACTTTTAACCTATAAGTCAGGACTTTTATATGCAGGAGCAATTGGCTCACAACAAGCATGTGGAAGTATCTGGCAAGAAGAAATCATGGAGCAGCAAGTCCTGGCAAACCGAGAGAATCATTGAGAGCGGGCCCTGATAACGGGGACCAACTGCCTTCCTATCTTCCCCACCACCCAGAACACCATTTTTTATAAATAAAAAGCCAAAAGAACTGCAGATGCTGAAAATCAGAAACAAAAAGCAGAAATTGTTGGAAAATCTCAGCATGTCTGGCAGCATTTGCGGAGAGAAATCAGAGTTAATGTTTTGGGTCAGTGACCTTCTTCAGAACAGCTGCTTTTTGTGTCTTCCCATAACTCTAGAGAGAGTTTTATAAGGGGGTTGGAGGTTTAACTAGTAGAGTTATATGTCAGTATTTCATAATTATTTACCTGTAGCTGAAATCAACCAAAATGTAAATAAAAACTAATTCTTGAAAAGTACAGAAACCTTTCCTGTGCCTTGCGTGATTTGGTTCTAAGAGATAAATGAACTGGGGAATTTTACTTCTCAGATAAATTCTGAAAATACCAGAGTTTGAATTCCAGCATGCTATCCCAGTGAGGCATACCAAAATATGTTTCATTTTCTTTGAATACATTTGTTTATTAATTTATAGAAGCATTGGATGTGGTGTTAAAGGTTCATTGTTGGAAAAAGACATTTTTCGCTGAAGATTTTCATGCGGGATTGTCTGAAACTTGGCATTCTTACATTTGTCCTGAGGAGTGCAAGACAGAAACCTTCAACAATGTGCCTTCATTTTCCCAAAATATTCAGGTTTTGTGTCTCCAAGCAACTGACTCAAGGTTTGATTGTATCAGAGATAAAAGGTACTGCAGATGCTGGAGAATCCGAGATAACAAGGTGTGGAGCTGGATGAACACAGCAGGCCAAGCAGTATCATAGGAGCAGGAAAGCTTGACGTTTCGGGCCTAGACCCTTCATCAGAACCTGAAATGTCAAGCTTTCCTGCTCCTATGATGCTGCTTGGCCTGCTGTGTTCATCCAGCTCCACACCTTGTTATCAAGGTTTGATGACCTGAGAGGGACAAATTATTCCAAATGGGCAACTAGGATTTACTCACTTTCTAATTGGCTGCAAGAAGGCAGGGTGGACATATCAGTCGACCAATGAGTGGGAGATGCAGCTGAGGAGTCATGTAACATAACCTCCACGATGGCCAGAGTTGGCAACCAAATTAAACCAAAATACTCTGATTGTTGGGAATCTGAAACAAGCAGAAAGTGCTGGAGAAACTCAGCAGGTCTGGCAGCATCTGTGGAGAGAAAAGCACAGTTAACATTTTGAGTCTGGTATGACTCTTCCTCAGAATGTGGTCTGTGCGCGACAACAGCTTCTGAAAGCAGGCGTGTTATCATTCTTTGGTAGTGGTATCTCTGGTTTCAGTGAAAAGAACGTTTTTTAAATCAGCCAATGTTAGCAGTGTTGAGACCAGGCAATGTTTTAAGTCATCAGAGGCACTAATTAGCAAAAAAATTTACAGTGTTTTGCTGTGTTTTCTCAAATCTTGCAAGTAGTCTAAAATTTAATGCAAAGAACTGTTGCAATCTGGTTACTTGGCTGTTGACTAGAATAAATGTTGGCGTAACAGACATGACCACTTTTGTAACGTTTAGCTAGGTGAAAGTCTCTCACCATGTGCCCTCACAGACTAACGCTCCAGCAGCCAGTGGCGTTGCTCATAAACTTAGCTAAAAGCAAAATACTGCAGATGCTGGAGGTTTGAAATTCAACTCCAGCAGGTCTGGCAGCATCAATGGAGGGAGAAACTGAGTTGGGGTTTTGAGTCCCATATGACGCATTACATGTCTTCAGGATTGAAGAGAGGTGGAAATGTGATTGGTTGTTGTATGGTGTTGAGAAAGGTGGACGGGTCAGATAGATCAAAGAGAGCAAGGGAGATTAAGGTAGTGGGAGAGCAGGTATGAGTATGTGAAAATGCTCAGAATATCCCTCGCAACATCAGAAACTGGGTGTGGATGTTGTGGTATTGAAGAACCCAACAGATGTTTATTACAGCTAGCTCTTATATGCAAACATTAGGTTCATAGGCACATCAGTGTCTGGGCTAACATTGTGTTCCATGGATCAGCATGGTCCTAGTGGAATGCCATGCTTCAAGTGATTGGAGATAAGAACGAGTCTGAGATCTTTATATCCTCGGGTTACATGCGATGATACAGTGATGATGTCATGAGAACGTCTCTAAAAGGCATAGTGACGTTGGCATCGTGTGTCTCTTAAAGGTATACTGATTGTCACACGCAACACCACAGAATCGGATCCTGTCTCCTCATGTCCCCCTCATTTCCCCAGCCCCCCATTCACCTCATGAAACCTGCTGTGCTACAATTCATGAGCTAGTTAATGGAAAGACTTTCATTTTTATAGCACCTTAGGAAGACCGAAAACATTTTACAGCCAATGATATGTTGTCACTGATGTAAATGTAGGAAGTTCAGTGGACCACATTGAGTGACACGGTGGCTCAGTGGTTAGCACTGCTGCCTCACAGTGCCAGGGACCCGGGTTCAATTCCACCCTCGGGTGACTGTCTGTGTGGAGTTTGCACATTCTCCCTGTGTCTGCGTGGGTTTCTGTTGAGGGCTCCGGTTTCCTCCCACAATCCAGCAATGTGCAGGTCAGGTGGATTGGCCTTGGGAAATGCAGGATTACAGGGATAGGGTGGGGGTCAGTCTGGGTGGGTTGGTGCAGACCTGTTGGTCCTAATGGCCTGTTGTATCCACACTGAAGGGATTCTATGTACATATTAAAAAAATCACACAAGCAGCAAAGTGAGAGTGGATATTGTCTGGGAGATCAGGAAGAACTTTCCTATTTTTCTTCAAAGTAGTGCCTTGGACATTTAGGACCTCAGTTTCATGTCTTACCCCAACATGATGTTTCGGACAGTGCAGTACTGGGTGTGTCAGCTCCGATTATGTGTTCAGAACTCTTGGGGCATGATCTCAGTGTTCGGACTCAAATGACCCATTGAGTACCTGGATGTTAGGACTTGTCAAGTCTTTCCCCTTCTGGCTGACTGGGTAAAGATGCCTCGAGCCTTTCTGTCCCAGAGGTGAGAGTTCTTCCCAAACAGGCAGCTGATGTAACAACTCTTGAGATAGGACCAAGTCCAGCAGAGAATGTTCCAACCTAGAAAGTCCAGCACTTTCAGTATGTCCAGCACTTTCAGTATGCCCAGCAACAACAGGGCACTCAACAGCAGATCCTTACAGCTTCATGGTGTATCTAACCCTGTGCTGTCCCTGCCCTGGAAGTGTTTGATGGGACAGTGTAGAGGAAGATTTACTCTGTATCTAACCCCGTGCTGTTCCGGTCCTCAGAGTCTTGGGCTTGATGTTTAAAATGGGGATATGTTGCATCTGCAACAATCTCGCGCCTCTCTTTCTGCTTTCGTATCATTCTCCCTCACTGTCTCTCTTTACTCCCCACACTCTCTCCTACCCAATACTCTCTCCCCCCCAATACTCTCTTCCCCCCCAATACTCTCTTCCCCCCCAATACTCTCTTCCCCCCAATACTCTCTCCCCCTCACACTCTCTCTAACCTTCTCTATTATTTACAGCTCTTCCCTCTTTTCCTGTATAGTCTTCCATTATTTTCCTTTTCTCTCTGCTTGCCTTTGAGCTTACCCACTTTCTGCTCTTCCTCACTCAACGCTGTCTTACTCTCCACTTACCTTTCTCTCTCTGTTTATCACCTTTCTATTGTTCCTGCTTTGTCTTCCCTTCACTGCTTCCCCACTGGATCTTCTCCTAATCTCTGTTCCTGGGTATCCTTCGTTTCCCCATTTAGCTCCTTATTTCTCACTCCCCCTCCTTCCACTTTTCGTCTCTCTCCATCTCTCTCTTTGCTCTATCCATTCGTCTGCTCTGTCACCTTCTCTTTCTCTCAAACCCTTCTTTTTATTCTCTTTTCCCCTGTTTGCTCCCATCTCTCTTCCTCTGTGTTCCCTCTCTGTTTCTCTTTATTGCCATCTGTTCCCCTCCCTCATGTTTCCCCTATCTCCCCCCAGCCCCATTCCCCTTTCCCCTGTCTCCGTTTGCCCTCTCTCCTGTTGCTGCAGCCCCTGGCAGCTCCCTCTTTCTCTCTCTCTCTCTCTCTGATTCTCCCTTGCAGCCAGCCCTCAGTCAAACAGCGCAGAGTGAAACCACAACCTCCCTCCCTGCAGCCTCTGATGTTGGCACGCAGCTTGAGTCTGACAGCAGACTGCCCCCTCCAGCTTCCCCCCCCACCCCCTCACCCTCCTAACCCTCCCCTCAGCACTCAGGCTGTCGACACTGTTTGGATAGCGGGTCTGTTTTTAGTTCACTCTGCCTCCCTGTGCTTGAGCTTTCACAGTCGCAATATTCCTGGGGCTTGTTGGAAAATAACTTTCAATTTGCTAAATGTCTGACTCTCCGCTAAATAACTCCTGGCCCTCCTTCTCAAAGTTCTGGATGAAGCGATGGTCTTTTAAAAAAGGTACTGCTTTAATTTCTAAACTCTCTTGAAACTGTTTCAATTTTTTGTCGTTATTTCTCATACATTCTGTGTAAAAAGGGGTCTGGCTCCAACTGCTTTGCTTCTTGTTGATCTCGGCTCACGATGTGTTTCTGAGTGAGAGATTCTGACAGTAAGTCTTGAATGGTACTTCTGCTCTGATTTCAGAGTTTGTGATGTTTAACTTCACCACACCAGCGGGAAAAACTGTTTTAAAAAGAAAACAATCAGCTATACTTGGAAATGAGCATACTGATCATTCTGGTCCTCTGTTCTGAGATGCACAAGATATGTCTGACAGTATGTCTCATTTGCCAGTTTCACTGGTTTTTGCTTCATGTTTAAGTATTTGTTCTACGTGCTCGGACCTCAGAGTCTCTTTTTGAGCGGGACAGGCTGACAGTTTGTTGGAGATCTATACAGGTTTCTGATAGGTTTGTGTCAGGAAGTGAGATTGAAGACACTTCACAGAAGCCGGGGCAGGGGCTGGCAGGTCTTGTTTACCAGTTTAGGGGGACTTCTTGCTGTTAGCTTATGTGAAAGGCATCCTGTCACACAATATTGTGATCATTGATATGTGTGTATGTGGCTGAGGGTGTGGTGTGTGTGCTCCTTTATGTTTGTGTGTGTATTTGTATGTCTGTCCGTGTCTCCTCGTGTACGTGGCCACACTAGTGCGTATATTTTATGCCTGATTTTTACTGCTTTGTATGGAGAGGTTCATGGGTAGTATTTCTGAGTGTGTTTGTGTAAAAGTGTGTGTGTGTGTGTATAGAGTTTCTGAGTTTATGTAAAAGTGTTTGTTTGTGTAAAAGTCTGTGTGTAGAGATTCTGTGGATGTGCAGAGTTTCAGAGTGTGTGTGAGCCTGTGGATGTGCAGAGTTTCAGAGTGTGTGTATCACATATATAACCACAACAGGATGCAAGTTCATTTCTGGAAAGATAAGTCCTAGCTCCAGCTCCTATCTGGGACAACACCCAACCGTTCTTACCACAATCGGGTTTTAACAATCTGACCATCAACCGGCCTCCTTGGTCTTCTGAGTTTTCTGTAATCTCCTCTGATTCAGTGAAAGGGGGAAGTGTTGTCAGGACTCTCTCTTGTGCCATTTACCATTCGAGCCCTTGACCTTGGGCTTGGGCTTGGGCTGTTATTTGTGTATCACAAAGAGGTCAGGTCGTCAGCCTGACCCCTGGCTGTGGGTCCAGTGGGTACCATCCGTGCACCTGTGCACAGTTTATGGGCCCAGGCTGCGATGTGGGGCACTGTCAGAGTGCTGCATGTTGGAGGTGTCCCCTTTCGGTCAAGATGCGAAACCAGTGAGTCAATCAACTCCCCAGGGTGGACTTGAGAGAGCTCACAGTCACTATTTCAATAAAGTGCATCAAATTCTCCCTCCCCTTTTCCATTGAGCTGTGTTTCTAGCATGCTAACAGCTGAGCACGCTTTAGAAAGAAAAGTATTTAATGGGACGTGGAAAGATTTTAATAGGGAATCCTGAGTGCTTAGGAAGTGAATGTCTTTCTTTTTTGTGTCCTTGTAAATATTTATCCTGCCAGCAATATCATTTCTCTTATTGCTGTTTGCTAGAACACACGGTGTGCTAATTACCTGTATTGGTTCCTGCTCTATAAGTGACTGTGCTTCGAAAGTCTTTTATTGCTTGTAAAAAAAAATGTTCTGGGATGCTTTGAGCCTGTGAAATGCATCTCTTTGACTTCCAGGTGCTCCCACAGCTCATGCTTCTCAGCAGGGAATTTTCCTGAGTAATTCTCTGTATGAAAACCGTGCTTGTGTTTCTTTGTTCACTTCAGGGATGTGGATGTAACTGGCTAGGCCAGCATTTATTGCCCAGAGGGCAGTTAGGAGTCAAGCACTTTGCTGTGGGTCTGGAGTCACATGTAGGCCAGACCAGGTAAGGATGGTAGTTTCCTTCCCTAAAGGGCATTAATGAACCAGATGGGTTTTTCCAACAATCGACAATAGTGTCATGGTTGTCATTAGACCCTTAATTCCAGATTCTTTATTGAATTCAAATTCCACCAATTGACAGGGCAAGATTCGAACCTAGGTCCGGAGAACATGAGTCAAATTTCCAGACTGATAGTCTGGCGATAATGCTACTCAGCCAATGCCTCCCCAAAAGTGATGCCCTGTGTGAATGTACAAACCAGGAGCAGGAGTAGATCATTCAAACCCTCAGATCTGCTCCATCATTCTAGAAGATCACGGCTGATCTGATTGTGACCTCCGACGCCCATTCCCACCAACCCCTGACAATCTGTAACCTGCACTCACGCACTCACGCATGCACACCTTGTGTGTCAAACATTTTGCTACCCCTACTTGAAAAATATCAGGGACCCTGGTCCCAGCTCCTTTTCAGGAAGTGAGTTCTTAAGATTCAGAATCTCTGAAGAAAATATTTCACCTCATTCTGTTTCAGATGCATGCCTTTGATTTTTAAATAGACCCTCCTAGTTCTAGACTCACCCATAAGAGAAAACACCCTCTCCAGTCAGGATTTTATATCATTCAATCAATTCAACTTTTATCCTTTTATAAAAGAGTGTCTTCCACTGAGTGGATGGCCCTCCTGGTGCAGTTCATATTTATCTCAGTGAGTTTCCCATGGAACAAGTGATAGGACACAGAGTCCTGCATCAGAGCTGCTTGGAACGAGCCTGCACAAAATCCACTGCATCATTTTCTCCAGACCTTCCCTACAAAGGCACAGACCGTAGGGAAGAGACTGTTGTCCACCTCCTTATCGCAGACTCCTTGAGGACCAGGCGTGGACAGGATAAGACCCTGGTTGTGAAGGAAAGGTCTGGCGGTGAGGTCCTTTCTCACCACAGCCAAGTTCCATCATGGTGCTGAGCTTTGGCGATGAGACATTTTGCCATATTCTTTGGACATGATCAATCATCTCCTTTGGTTTCTAGGACGTTGCATACTGACTACTGCCCGATGGATATAGTCAAAGATGCTTGCTGCATCAACTTCTCTGCAAGGGTCAATGGTCCAAGTAATCGGAGTGTTCCAGGGCTATGGGGGCGGACCCACCTTCAGGGTGAGAGAGACACTCAGCAGGTTTCGGCCTGAAATGTTGACTTACCTGCTCCCCCTGATGCTGTCTGACCTGCTTTGTTTTACCAGCCTCACACCTATAGTCTCTGACTTTCCCAGCATCTGGAGTCCTTATTCTCTCCAGCATGTGGTGACATCTGGTGATTGTGTACTGAGGGTCTACACACAGCTACATGTAAAAGGTAGCCATCACGACAAGGGTGACTTCTGGTATGTTTCTCCCACTTTATATTTCAAGATTGGTACATCATGTCCCTGTAAAAATGGTCCACTAGTGACTCCCAGTTGTAGTTGAAGGTGGTCCAGTTGATCACCATGGCACAGGGGAGTGTGGAATGGATCAGATCTGTACCACATACAACACCAAGAGAGCCGGGTACCTGGTATCAGCTTCTTACCCACAGCTGAGAGTCAGCGTTGCTATGGATAGCCACTTTCTCCACCTAGCTCTTTACATGCCTTGAGCTCTTCAAATCTTACCCCAGCATCTTCAGGTATCCTGTCCTGATGTTAGAGGGTTAAAGAATCGGTCACGCCAGCTCCCAAAGAGCATGGCCTGCTCTTGCCTCGATTTTCCTTGGTTCCCATGGGCAACTGATCACAGATGCCCATGAGTCTGTGCATTGGCAGTGGATCTGAGGTGCACACTGGCCATGTGCCGGGAGGTTTTGACTGGAGTGCCTCCACTACAGGACCATCAGCTCTCTCATACTCCCACCCTTCCTGAGGGGCTTGGAGAAAATTTATAAGCGACACATGGACAGAAAAGGGGGTTCTCGATTACTTGGGGTTGGGGGGACGCTTTCTGATTCCTCCCCATTGACTGAAGTTGGGTTCCTGATGATTGTATAGAGCAGTTGGATTCCATCCCCAAATCCCAATGGCCTTCTCCTGGTGCAGGCCGATGAAGGAGGTGTTCCCTTCCCTCTCCTTTTCCAGAACAACTGTGTTCCTGAGTAGCCCGAGATTCTTAAAAATCTTCCAGGTGGATAGCGAGCAGGTCAGATCAGGTCAGGGTGAATCAAGAGAGACTTGACCCAGCTGGCAATGACTTGGACAGCTTTGACAAAATGATACCATTCCTGAATTACATTCCTTCCTTTGCCTCTGAGCCAGAATCTAAGCGAGCTGTCACACTGCTTTGGGAGTGAGGGAACACAGCAAGGCCTAATGGTTTCTGTCTTTGAGACTGTCCTGAGTGTGGGGCTGGGTCGAGGGATCAGTTGAACCATCTCCCAGCTGTGGGGAGTTAAACAACTTTTTTAATCCCCTGCCCGATCCCATCGGATCCAAATGCTGCCTGGAATCGACCTGTGACACTGGATGTAAAATTTACCAGGACCCACAGGGCTCTTTGAATTCCTTGCATTACAATCCAGTTCCTGAAAGATTTCACATATTTGAATGCAGCATGCAGTGGTGCATGATCAATCAGGTCTCTCTCCTCCATGCTTCCTCTGTCCCTCCGCCTCCCTGCTCCCTTCCCTTGTGAAAAGTGACCAGGTGCTCAGGACTGTTGTGTCTCAGGCCTGAGCGCGACTGTAATCGGGAGCAGAGTCTCACATCATTCATCCTCATAACTCTGTCTCTTCGTATTTTCAGATAAAATAATAACATAAAAAAGACAGATTTGCATTTCTGTACCTCACAAAGTTTTACAGCCAATGAAATGGTTTAAAATGTAATCACTGTAATAATGTGGGAAACAGAACAGCCAATTTGCACACAGTAAGCTGATCATGGCTGGACAGTCTGTTTGAATGATGTTGATTGGGGAATAAATATTTGTCCAGACATGAAGGAGGATTCCCATGTTCTTCTTCAAAGAAACGGCATAGAGTCTTCCACATCCACCTGCAGCCTGGGTCTCTGTTTACTGTCACATCTAAAACGTGGTCACTCCAACAGTGTTGCATTCCCTCAGTATGGGGGCCAGGGCCAGGGCCAGGAGGCATTCATCTGGATTGTGTACTCAAGCCGCTGGACTTGAACTTACAATCTCCTGATTGTAAGACCCACTGAGTCATCAATTGGAGAATAAAATGCATACAGACGTGCAAAAATGCATACATGCACGCACAAGTGCATACGCATGCATACACAGGCACATGCTTGTACACGTATGCAGACACATACACAACACACGTACACGCTTACATGTTCATACATACACACGTGCACATTCTAACACAAACATACATACACAAGCACATATGCACAGATACACACGCAGACAGGTGCGTACACACATGCATATGCACACACTGATGCATGCATACGTGTGTGCGCACACGCACACTATTTGGAACAACACCAAACTTTGTGTTGTCCCCTTTAACAGAACTTGTGCACTGGGGAAACAATTCATGAATTTTAGATCTCAGAAATGGAGGAACAACAATACATAACAAGATCAAATTACTGCAGATGCATTCTTACAAGAAATCCACCTCACCCAGTGCTCAACAGAACGATAAAAGGCAAACTTAAATGGTCTGAAGTGATTAAACCAGACAAAGATAGGCAGCTTTGTAAACAACAGAGCACACAAAGTCAAAAAGATACTAGTGGATTAAGAGATTGGATAAAGTTGTAACACATATGGGTTCATCACTGCACACCCCTAAAGGACAGACCAGGGGACTTTCCAAATGGTGAAAAACTGGAAACAATGGAGATTGAAGGTGCATGAGGCTCATGTATATGTATATGGACCAAATGTCTTGACCAAATAGAGAATAATCAAAAGGTTTAATAGAATAGTGTTATTTTTAAACCTAGAGGAAGGAGACTTTATGGTGCAATGGGTAGTTTCCCACCTTGGAGTTAAAAGATTTCAGATTTGCTAGCCAAAGAAGAGACAGTCAGACAGCTTCAAAATCACCTTGTGAATCTCTCCAATCTGTGCCAGTGGCTGGTGCTGGGAGTGGGAGAAGTATCTGACCAGTTAACCCTGGTCAGGGAACAACGCTACCTTCACTGGTCATAGCTCCTGCCGAAACATGTATATAACATGCATATATGTTGCCATAGCAACTGCTTGAGGAGGTGGGTTGGTGCAACAGCATGGAGTTTGATCCCTTTCTTGGCTGTGGTGGAGATCATGGCGCCATGGGTCAGATTTGCCTTCAGGAAGAGAATTGAAAAAGAGGATGAGAATACAAGACTTCTGATGTAATGCTACAGCTGGAGTTCTGTACATCACCTTGAGAAGGACATATTGGCCTTGAGGGAGTATGGCATAGCTTTTTCAGAATGGCAATGTCCCTTGGAGTCAAGAACCATGAGACACTGTCTCAGGATATGGGGTGGACAATTTAGGACAGAGATGAGGAAACCTTTCTTCACTCAGAGGGTGGTGAACCTGTGGAATTCTCTACCACGGAATGTTGTGGAGGCCAAGTCATTGAATATATTCAAGAAAGAGATACATAAATTTTTAGATTTAAAAGGCAGCAA
This sequence comes from Ginglymostoma cirratum, assembly GCA_024137785.1. NCBI lineage: Eukaryota > Metazoa > Chordata > Chondrichthyes > Orectolobiformes > Ginglymostomatidae > Ginglymostoma > Ginglymostoma cirratum. The sequence goes on along the minus strand of JAHRHZ010000043.1, from coordinate 6,175,907 downwards.
AGCATGTAGGGAGTAAGTGGGAATATGGCATTGATATAGTGCCATGATCATAATGAATTGCAGAGCAGGCTCAAGGCAGAATGGCCTCCTTCTGTACTTAGTTTCCATGTTTCTATACCTGAAGTCCAAGAAATAAGTAATTAAGAAACATTGTCCAAACTGAGTTTGTATTCCTGAAAGTTGGATTGTTTCCCCCCAGAACATTAACATAAGCAAATAGCATGGATCAAGAGAAACTGTTGTTACTGGTTTTGGATTCAGGTCTAAAAATTAGAACCAAACCTTTCAGGAATGAAATTAAGGAACTCTTGTTCACACAAAGGCTGGAGAAAGTTTGGAATTATCTTTTCTAAAAGGCAATTGATGATAGATCAATTTTTTTTTAAACTGAGTGGGAGAAATTGTTTACGAGACAATGGTATTAAAAAAACGTGGGATAAAGTAGGAGTTAGGCCACACATCAGGCCTGGTCTGAACGTGGAACCGGCCGAAGTGAGGAAACAGCTTGCTTCTGTTTCTAGGAGCTACTCACATCTCTGTGACATTACCGCACAGTATTCAAACAAACAATGAGCTTCCCTTGGGTTGCACATGTATCATTCACCTTCAGCAAATCTTCAATGTGCAATATCGTGAAGCAATTTAACTGAAATCTTGAGGGAGGGAATTGACAGTTAATGCAAGGGCGTGCATTTGAATTGAAAACAGTGCAATAACCTTCTTAAGCTTAAAATTGGCTGAGGGTTCAGGTGGAGCAAATAAAGAGAAACTGTTTCCTATTGCTGAAGGATTTGCACTTCTGAAGATTTAAAGAACGTGGAGGAAGAATGAGAGACAATATGAAGAAAATCTTTTATACACGAGGTGTGTGTAGGATTTAGGACATTGATTGTTTGTCTCCAAAATTGAACTGACACTTTAAAAGAAAACAATGCAGAGAAACTGGATAAGGACAAGGGATTGGGCTGGATTGCTCTTGGGAAAAGTCAGAAGTCACATGACACCAAGTTATAGCCCAACAGTTTTATTTGAAATCACAAAGTTTTGGAGTGCTGCTCCTTCATCAGCGAAGGAGCGGTGTTCTGAAAGCTTGTGATTTCAAATAAACCTGTTGGACTATGACCTGGTTTTGTGTGACTTCTAACTTTAACCACCCAAGTCCAACACCAACACCTCCACATCATGCTCTTGGAAAGAGCTTGCACTAACTTTGAAGGACTGATGATCTCCTCCTACTTTTGAACTGTTCTATGAATTTTAATTTTGACATTGATCTGCATTGTAATGGTACCAGGAGAAATTAGGGAGGCTGAAATCTGACAGGGGTTATTTAGATACCAAATGAGATTGACAGCATAGTTGTGTCGGATTGGTGTGGCCACTCCAAACTGGGCCCAGCGCACTAAAGATTGCACTCCAGAATCTTCAGTAGGTTCTAATCAAGGGTCACAGGACTCGAGATGTTAACTCTGTTTCTTTCCCTGCACTGATGCTGTCAGACCTGCCGAGTTTCTCCAGCAATTTCTGTTTATTGTGTAAAGAGTAAAAGCTAGTTGGGTGATCATGGGGTGATCTATGAGTGGATGAAAAATGGATTCACTCTGCTGGAAGCACCGGCATGAGGCTGGGGGGGAGTGTGTAATAGATATGGAAGGAAGTGCTCGGGTTCAGATTATTTGCTTGAACCTGTTAAGTTTCTCTGGTCTTGCTGAATAAATTCTCTTCTGGCTTGCTTTGTGTAACTAAAACCGTGAGCCATTAAAACAGCAAAGCTAGTTGGCAGTGAACATGTCTGCGCACCATTCTTGTAAAAAGGGCTAATGAGTTGTAAACATTTTGAAAATGTTAAATTAGCTTCCCTGATTACCTATTAGTTACAGACCTGGAAATCTGCCTCAAATGATTCAAGGGGTCACCAGTTGTTGGGTGAACTTTTCTGAATTATCTGAACGCAGCTGAAAGGACTGCTTTGAGAGTTTCATTAATCACCTCAACCTGAGGTAAAGCAGGGAAGAGTCCATTAAATCAGGTAGTCAATGTAGGGAAATATCCACTTGCGACGTTAAATGATGTTAACGTCAGCTCCTAAAGGCACTGACGATCCAATGGGGCAAGAATGGCTGCTACCTCCACAGGAGGAACTTAGAAAAATATCAGCGAGCATTGGCTCAATGGGCCAAATGGCATCCTACTATGCTGTGATGGCTGGTTTTCAAAGAGGGTTGGGACCTAATGCAGCCATGGTTTAAACTTTACAGACCTGGAGGTCATTGATAGATCTGCAATGTCTGTGGGATTGTTTTGGATTATTTTTAAATTTCTGGTGAGGTGAAGGAATGGGGAATGTGCTTCCTGCCCCGTTATATCCCTCTCGGGATTTGTTAAAACTGGCACAAGTTGGCACACAGCTGTCAGGGTCACCGCATGGCAAAAGCAAGCTCATCTCCATTTGAGTTTGAATGAATTTGGGGGCTGTCAGTGAGCAACAGGTCATGAACTGGACCTTGACTAGGCATTCCAGTCCATTTTGAATGCTCTTTATCTTCCTGCTCCTTCCCTGTGCCTCCTGCTGTCCCCTAACAGTGCACCAGCAACCCCCAATGTGGGGTCAGGAGGGTGGTTCCACCTCCCAGAGGTGCTGGACCCCTCTTCATAGGGCACCAAACCCAACCTCCTGCCCAATTAGTGGCTTTGTAGTGGGAAATAATGAGGTGACACAGCTCAGAGGCAGGTTGGGGAGCCAAAACCCGTCTGGGTGTTGGCTTCCTGACTCTGCACCGAAACCCCAGTCCCATGCCTTTGCAAAATCACAGATTGAGTTGACAATTTAATAAGAGAATATAGAAAATTGAATGGGAAGAAAAGACAAGAAGAAAACATTTCTAACAAGCAGAGCAGTACAATTAGTTTGGATGTAGGAGCTTATAGGTGCAAAATCGAGGAGGCCTTGAGACTGAATTTGTGAGAGGATGAATGAAGTGAAAGTCCCAGAAGCTGCCTTCCGGTTAGACAGAGAGAGAGAGAGGGAGAGAGCTGACCAGTGGTGAGTTCAACCTGAGAGTCACCATATCTCAGACAGGGTTGAGAAGGCAGGGCCTTCCTGGAGACATCAGTCAGTACAGGAATTAAATCCAAAAGTAAGTTTGCTTCCATTTGTGATGTGACCAGCAGTGTCCCACAAAGATCTGTGTTAGGGTCGCAATTATTCACATTATTTCATAAAGGCTTGGACAATGGCATAGAAAGTCATCCATCCAAATTTTCTGATGACGCAAAGTTAGGCAGCCTTAAAATTACAAAGGGATATTGGACAGTCAAAGTGAATGGGAAAAGCTGTGGCAGATGGACTTCAATGTAAGCAAGAGCGGGTTATCCATTTTGGACCAAAAAAGGATTGATCAGGGCACTTTCTAGAATGTATGAAGTTACATAAAGTGGATGTCCAAAGAGACTTGGAGGTTTAGGTACATAAATTACCATGAAGAGGTGTAGAAAATAATCAAGAAAGCTGTTGGAATGCTAGCCTTTATATCTAGAGGACTGGAGTACAAGGATGCACAAGTTATGCTGAGGTTACACAAACCCCTAATTAAACCTCACTTGGAGAACTATGAGCTGATCTGGGCACTGCACCTCAGGAAGGATGCTTTGGCCCCGGAGGGAGTTCAATGTAGATTTACAAGAATGATAACTGGACTTCAGGGGTTAAGTTAAGAGGAAAGATTATATAAATGATGCCTGTTTTCTCTGGAATTTAGAAGTTTAAAGAGTTATTTGATTCTCATCTTTAAGATATTACCAGGAAAATACAGGATAGATAAAGATAAACTATTTCCATTGGTTGGGGATTCTAGAACTAGAGGCCATAGTCTGACAATTAGGGCCAGACCATTCAGGAGAGATGTTAGGAAGCACTTCCACACACAAAGGGTGGTAGAGGTTTGGAACTGTCTTCCACAAATGGCAGTGAATGCTGGTTAGTTTTACAATCGAGAGAATTTTTTTGTTCAGCAATAAGTATTACTGGATATAGGCCAAAGGCAGGTATGTGGGATTAGATCACAGATCAGCCATGATCTCATTGAATGGTAGAGCAGGCGTGAGGGGCTGATTCCTTTTCTGTGGGATTGACAGGATCTCAATTTGACATCCCTGGCCACCCTGCATCATCTTTACCCCACCCTGGTCTGTTGGCATCACTCTGACCTGACAATCCAGCCATCCAGCCAATGGAGTGAAGTGAACCCCCTACCCCCATGAACATGCTGGCTGAGACTATGGTGAAGGTGCATTGAGTTCAAGTATTTAAAGGGGAATTAGATTGATGTGTGAAAAGAAGCAATGTATAAGGTGACAGGGTAAAAGTGGGAGAATGCTGTTGAAGGAAATTATTCATTTGGAGAGTCAGCATAGACATGTAGGCTGAATGGCCTCTTTCTTTGCCATAACAATTGTGAGATACTGGGAAGTAATACCTAGCTGTTGAATCTCTCAGGAAGGGGATCTGTCTAGCCCCAAAATAAGCAGGGTTTACGTAAAAGTGCAATTGCATGTCCAGCAGGAAAAGCCAGCCACAGACACTGAAGAGCTTACCGGAAAGTTTTCACATCAGTGAAAATCCACCATCTCTTATTGATGTGACCGATATTGAGTAACTTTGCATTAGCAATGCAGTGGAAATGCATTCAGCGAGTAAAACAAAATCCCAGTATGAGTCAGTGCTTTGGGATGAGGAACAGAGAAAATTATGAGGAGGTGGGGATTGATGCACAGAGAGAAGTCCAATATTAAAGCTGGTATCATTGGGGTATGATGTGCTAGTTATTTTAAAATTAGAAATGCAGTTCTTGGGAGGGTGATGAGTTTGGAAACTTTGGACCTACTTCAGAAATAGTTAGATGCTTTGAATGGGCAGTAAGAACTATTTTCAGTGATAGCAAGAACTGCAGATGCCAGAGCCAGAGATAACAGTGTGGAGCTGGAGGAACATAGTAGGCCAGGCAGCATCAGAGGAGCAGGAAAGTTAACGTTTTGGGTCGGGGCCCTTCTTCATTTGGCTTTGGTGGGTGATTAAGAATTGGTGGCTGTTAGCTCAGTTGTCTGTAAGTTTGGTCTGTAATGCAGAGCGATGCCAACCGTGTACGTTCAATTCCTGCACTGGCTGAGGAGGCTGGCCTTCTCAACCTCTCCCCTCAGCTGAGGTGTGATGACCTTCCTGTTATTACCACCACCAGTCATCTCTCTCTTCAATGGGAAGACAATAAAGACGTTACATTAAATGGAGATTACTGAATGTTACAGCACTGACTGAGACTAGTCAACTCTTCATGCTTGTTCTGGCTCTTTGAAAGAGCTACTAATTAGTTCCGCTTCCTCTCTACCCACTCTTTCAACATGATTGTGATTATAATAACGTCAGCCGGGTGGACCGTATAGAATATGAGGCCCCCGATTGGGGCTGTTAATCTGGTCCAATCCAGGAGCCCTGGCTGACAGATACAAACAGGAGCATCAGAGGTGCTGTTCACTCTGAGAGCTGCCCCTGAGGAAGTTGTATCCAGGTCATTTACTATGCACGTGTAAATAGAGGGTGACATGGTGATGGGATACTGGCCTCTGTGGAGTTATTTCAAACATAGTCCTTCCAATTTCTTAGCTAATTCCCTATGGAGAGTTGTGATTGAATTTGCTTTCAATACACTTCCAGGCAGCGAATTCCACATCACAGTAAAGCATAGTGTCAAACTCCTCTCCCTCACTGGGTCTTTTGTCAATTATCTTAAATCTGTATCCTTCGGTTACCAATCCCATGTCACTGAAAACAGTTTTGCCAAATTTACACCGTTGGAATGCCTCAACACTTGGACGGTCTCTTTTCTGTGGCTTTATTCCCATCCAGTGGACACATCCCATGACAATAAAAGTATACATTATAAAAGATTGTCGAAGATGTATTTTTCTTTCACTCAGCTGGCCATGAATCTGTGGAATTCTGTCCCCTGGGGTTGAATGACCTATTTTTGCTATTTCTTTTGTTCTTGTATTTAAAAAAGCAGGAGAAATTCAGCCTGCCTGGGAGTATCTGAGGAAGATTTCAAGACCAGTATGGCACATCTTTGGAGCTCTGTAGAAACTTAAGTTTCTTCAGCATGTTCTATTTTTATTTCAGATCTCCAGCAACTGCACTGTTTTGCTGATATTCTCGTGCTGTTGTATTTGGTATCCATCGCGCCCACATGATGGTGCACAAGTTGAGTTCTTGTAAAATATTGCTTGGCTCCTCCCTGATGAAACTGAACTGGTCTGTTACATGGCAAAAGGGTTTTGTTAACATCAATTGGATTCAATTGGATGTTGTTTGTTCATCAAACTGGACAACTTGACAGGTGAAAATAGTGCGAATTTGTATCCAGCAGGGTGTTTTACCTCATGTAGTAATACTTATGGTATTTCCCATAACATAAGAAAGTGGACGTGTAAGCTGTGTTGTTAGAGTATCCAGTAAACATTTATAACAATTAAATTTAATACTCAAGCATTACTTTCACCAGGCACTTAGGTTTCAGGGCTGATAATGAGCTATTAGGTTTACACTAGAGGACCCAGTAGAATGTCATGCTTCAAGTAAGATGGAGTATGAGATCTTTCCACCCTCAGGCCACGTGCTACGGTGCAGTGATGTTATTGCGGGCATGGCTCTCGAAGGTGTGCAGATATATTGACTGTGAGGAATAACACGAGAAGGTGTGATGGCAGTCGATGTCACCAGAAAGTGCCTTAGCATACAAGGAAGAATATGACAGTCGTAATAGAGACAGGAAAACCCTTAGTTTGATTCCTGCCTTTAGCTGAATAATTTCCTATGGTGATATTTCATTAGGCAGCAGTCTGCAGTTTTCACTGGCTCAAAAGATGATAAAACCATGGCTCAGTCTTGATAAACATGTAATCTTTGAATATTTATGGTTGAGGAATGTTAGAATGGTGATGGAAAATGAGACATCTTTTTCCGTTGAAAGAGATGGACTCCTGTTCCTTTCAACGTCACAGATTCAGAAGTGAACTGATTGGGATATTTAGCATTTGGTAGTTTAATATTTAATACTTTATTTAAATTAAAATGCAGGAGAGCATTACAGAAGGCGAACACAGACATTTGTGGTCCAGAAGGAGGCCATTCAGCCCATTTTATCCAGCCTATTTCCAGCTTGGGCCTTAACTCTGTGAGTTATGGCAATTCAAGTCGATACCCAATACCTTTTAAATGCAATTTCTGTCTGCCTCCCTTTCACAGGGTGAGTTCCATTTCTCTTCACTTCCCCACTTAATCCTTCCTTCATTAACAGGGATGGGTTCTTCCAGTCTGCACTATCTACGCTCCTAGTAATTTTATAAACTTTAATTAAACCTCTCCCCTGCTTCCTCTGTTTCAAAGAAACCACCCCTGCCCATCCAATCTCTCCATGTTGCTCAGATTCTACATTCCCAGTGACATTTTGTAAGCATGCTCAGTACCCTCATTACTGTGATCATATCCTTCCTGTAATGCAGTGACCAGGAAGTGTGATCTAATTAATGTTTCATACAATTCTAGTGTAATTTCTAATACAAAACAATGACGACAGATGCTGGAAATCTGAAACCAAAATATAAGATGCTGGAGAATCTCGGCAGATCTGGCAGCATCTGTGGAGAGAGAAACAGAGTTAATATTTTGAGTCTGGTATGACTCTTTATCAGACTGCCGTTTAAAACCACTGTCAGAACAGTTCTGAAGAAGGGTCATCGGACTCGCAACATTTACTCCAGTTCCTTTTCACAGATGATGGCAGACCTGCTGAGTTTCTCTAGCAATTTCTGTTTCGCATCTCGCATAACATTTTTGTTTTTACAATTTAGACCTTGACTAATAAAGGAAAGTATCCGGAATATTGTCTAAATCACTTTATCTTCCTGTCCTGTTACAGTCAGAGGTCTGTGGATATCCACTTTAAGGCCCCCTGAATCTCTAAACATCTTGGTATCCTAGGATTTATTGTATCACTGCTGACGTGCCAACCAATCAGCACCCTTTTATAAATGTCAGCATCGTATAAAATTCGGCTTTCTTGTATTTGTCCTGACGACTGCAGACAGATAGAAAACTTTGGCAACAAGATTTTCTGTTCAACAAAAAAAAAAATTCAACCCAATATGGGCAAAAAGAAATGGACAGAATGGTCTCCTGCGCTGTCTCGTTGTATAATCCTATGAATCCACTCAGGCTTTGTTCTGTTTAGGATTATATTAAAGTATCTGGGCTGGTTCCATCTTTGGTACAGATTGTGAACTTTTGATGATATATTTGCAAGTTGTAAATTACGAAAAGGGAAAAAAAAACTCAGCCCCTTTCAAGGACGGAGTTGAGTTTCAGTAAATCTTTCCAAGACATTAAACATTGTTTGGTAGACGTACAGGAACACTTTGTGGGATATAATTAGAGGTTGGTCTTAGCACTGTTTAATGACTACATAAATAATTACATTTAAGGATTAACAGTGAGAGAGTGAGACTTGGCTGGTGGTTGTTTAGTTCATTAGGTCAGGAAAGCTCCAAGAGCAATTTAGTGAGAGCAACAAAAGCTTGTGTTTATATGGCATCTTGCATGTAATGAGACACCTCGTGGTGCTATATAAGAACTATCCAACAGAACATGGTACCAAGGCTATTTAAGGAGATGTTAGACCCGAAGAACCAAAGCTTGGTCAAAGATGTAGGAGACCTTGGAGGCGGAGAGAAAGGTAGAGAGGCGGAGAGGTTTAGGGAGGGAATGAAGGAAACTGGAGCAAGAATAAGCCATTCAGCCCATCAAGCCTACTCCACCATTCAAGCAGATCATGCCTGATCAACTACCTTTACACCACTTTTCTCTGCTATCGTTATATCTCTTGATGTTATCCGTCTCCAGAAATGTATCTATCTTTCCCTCATTGATAGAACTTCCACAACCCTCTGGGGTAGAGAATTCCAAAGATTCACCAGCCCATGAGTAAAAATGTTCCTCTTTGTCTCAGTCTGAAATGGCTTAGGGCCCAGGCAGCTGAAGACACCTGCTGCTGCTGGTGAGTTGTTCAAAGCGATGGAGCCTGAGGTCATGAACAGAGCGTGGTCTCTCTCTGAACATAAAATGCAAAAGAAAGGAGCAGCACTAAGCCATTTGGCCCCTCCACTGGGCTCCACCGTTCAATAAGGTCAAGGTTAATTTGCAACAAGAGCTCCAATTACCCACCCAGCCCCTCTGATTCTCTTAGAGGGGTATTTCGTAAAGTCTAGGTCAGGATCCCCAGTGGGTTTACAGCCTGAAATGTTGGTGTCCCCAGCTCTGAGGCAGCGCTGTTTTTTTTAAAATTCATTCACGGGATGAGGGCATCGCTGGCCAGAAGGTATTTATTGCCCATCCCTAATTGCCCAGAGGGCAGTTAAGAGCCAACCACGTTGCTGTAGGTCTGGAGTCACATGTAGGCCAGACCAAGTAAGGATGGCAGTTTCCTTCCCTGAAGGGCATTACTGAACCAGATAGTTTTTTCCTGACAATGGATTCATGGTCATCATTAGATTCTTAATTCCAGATATGTTCTTGAGTTCAAATTCCACCATCTGCCCTGGTGGGATTCGAACTCGGGTCCCCCAACCAGTGATAATACCACTAGGCCATCACCTCCCCATTACCTCCCTAAGTTCATCCTGGAGTGACGATTGAGTTAGAACAACTGTGCTCCTGCTCTAACAACACACCCCCCACACACTCATACTCCCCCAACTCTCACTGGCCCCCCACTCTCACCCCAACTCTCACCGCCCCTCTCCCACTCTCACACACCCCGCTCTAACAGCCCCATTCTCACACCCTCCTCACTGTCCCCCCTAGTCTCACTGCCCCCTTAGTCTCTCACTCCCCACTTTCACTGCCCCCCCAGTTTCACAAACCCCAACTCTCTCACAGCCTCCCTACTCACTGTCCCCCCAATCTCACACCCCCCCAGTCTCACACACCCCCACTCTGTCACCCACACACTCTCTCACTGCCTCCCCACTCTCTCACACCCTCGGTTCTCGCTGGCCCCGCCTATTGGGAGGTTGAGGCAATTGTCCCCCCTTCAGCACAAGGGTCAGGGCTGAAATGTTCAGAGACTGCTTACTGTGAGTTCTACCGTTGACTGATCTTGTCGTCTTGCATGCACCCTGAGACCGAACATTCACTGCTCTCTGAGTGAGAGAACTCCACAGCTTTACGTGCTTCTGTGTGGAGAGAGTGCTCCTCATCCCAGTTCGAAATGGCCGATATGCTGGTCTTAGATGACAGACCTAACTTCAAGCCTGTCCGGCCTCTCAGTATCCACCCTGCCCAGGCCTCTAAGATTGCTCAATGAGATCATCCCTCATTCTCCCAGCCTCCAGAGAATCTAGGCCCAGGCATCTCGATTACATCACCAGTCCAATCCTTGCCTTTTCAGTCAGGGTGGAACGTGAATTTGATTGTATATTTTGATGATGTGGCTTTTATTTTAGTCTTGTAGCAGCAACAATTTGCTCTTCTGTAACGCCTTTAACATAACAAAATGTTTATGGCCACTCATCCTATCAAATTGAGTTTAGCAGCAAGCCACAGATGGAGATACCAGGGTAGGTAACCAAAAACATGGTCAAATTGTTAGGTATAAAGGAGCATTTTAAAGGTTAGGAAAGGTGAAGAGGCAGAGAGAGGTTTTGGGATGGTACAGTGGAAGGAACAGCCACCAAACGGTGGAGCAATTAAAAATAGATGCCTGCACAAGGCCAGAATTGGAGGAGCACAGGAGGCTGGAGGAGATTACAGAGATAGGGAGGAGGTGAGGACATGGACCCATTTGGAGACAAGGATGTGAAGCTAGGATGAGACCACAAGGATGAGACCGCAACAGGGATCTAGTGTGGGTCAGTGACCACAGAAGAGGTGAGTGAACAGGACGTGGTGTGAGTTGGAATGTAGACAGGAGAGTTTTGAGTGGCGCCTGTTTAGAGTGGGTAGCACATGAAAGGCTGACCAGGAGTGTGGAAATTGTCAAGTCTGGAGATAACAAAGGAAAGGCTGAAGACTTCAGCAGGGATGAAGCTGAGGTTGTGGTGAACTGGAACAATGTGAGGGAGGCAGTATTTGTGATGGGGTGACTCATCTTAGAATCAGGTGTGAGAGCAGAGCAGTAAGTAGTTTGTTTCAATGTGAGACAGTGGTTGAGGAGAAGGAATGCAGTTGTTGATGACCGGGTCTGAAGATAATGTCTTGGAGCTTCCCAAGGAGGAGATTCCTGGTTTGGAAAGAATAGTCCACGGAAAGACACCTGCTAGCTCAGCAGGAATTTGTGATCTCTCCAGCCATGGTGCCCAGAGGTCCCAGCCCCCTAACGACAGGAAGAATATTATTGGTCTTCAGAGGGGAGCAATTGAAATGATTTCATGTCACAGGATTGCAAAGCATGAGTAGAGTTGGACTTGTTTACTCTGTAAACAGATAACAAGGTGTAGGGCCGGATGAACACGGCAGGCCAAGCAGCATCAGTGGAGCAGGAAGGCTGACGTTTCGGGCCTAGACCCAATCTGAAGAAGGGTCTAGGCCTGAAACATCAGCTTTCCTGCTCCTCTGATGCTGCTTGGCCTGCTGTGTTCATCCGGCTCTACACCTTGTTATCTCAGATTCTCCAGCATCTGCAGTTCCTACTTACTCTGGAAAGAGTTTGAGTGAACATAGCAATGACGTTTTCAAGATTACAAGAACAATGGACAAGGGCTCTATAGCCTTGTGTACAAGTTAAAGATTAGCTCTAGCCCTGGCAGGCACCAACAATGCTGCCAATGACCCTCTGTGTGCAGGGTTAGCTATATATACATTACAGCAGGAATAGCACTTTTAAGAACTAGCTCAGTGGTTATGAACATCTGGAACTTCGGAAAGGTGCTACCTAAGGGCAAACGCTTTTATATGTCAGTGGAAAGTTAGACTTCAGTCAGGAAAGTGGAAAGAGCAGCTGCTGCTCCTGGTCTCCGCTCACGGAATCCGACTGGACGTGGGCTGGTGTCAATGACAAAGGTCAGTGGTTATTAAACATTTTCATCCATGAGCCACTTTGGTTGGGCTCAAGACCCTACGCACACCTATCAGGGAGATCACACCCACTTTCACCTTTAAACACAAACAAACTCTCCTTGGTGTTAATGGGATGCATGGTTGTACTATTGATGAGACACCAATAATGTGATGTCCGGTTCCAAGCTGCAGAATTTCAGCCTCATGTTGGACTCCACGGTCAGGTGTTTCCTCTGCTTTGCTTCCGGCCCCGCATGTGTTGGCAATCTGATCTTGTGGTTGTCTGGTGTAACAGTGTCATAAATCTTGTTTACGAAATGACATTCTTGTTGCTGCAGCTCACAATGGCTGGTGTTTGACACGGGGGAGCCAGTCTGGTTGAGTCACGTCACACAAGAAGCAGTCGGTTTAACAGTTTGCCAAACCAGACAACTATAGCGGGTTGGGGAGGAGGGAGAGGTGGGGTGGGGAGGGGAGGGTGGCGTGGCAACCAAAACCTGAGAGGACAATTCATGAAACGACCCAGGTGACCAAATGGACTCCCACAGTGGGAATGAAAGGTTATGACTTCTGCGTGTACATGCATCCACACACACTGATTACACATAAACTCATCATAGCCCTCCCAGATCATAGAGCTGCTTGCTAGTTGGAGAGAGACGTAGGATAGTGGTGGTTTAACCTGAAGGTCACCATGCCTCAGGCAAGAGGAGAGATTGAGAAGGAGAGTCCTTCATTTAACCTCAGCCTTTGTAGGATTGAACTCATGCTATTGATGACATTGACCAGCCATCAACATAACTGAGCTAACCATGCCTCATACATATGCTCTTCTGTGTATTTACAATTCAAACTTTCCCAAAATTTCATACGATTTTTACCCATCGTGAATAGTGATGGTTGGGGAATCTGGGTGAGTTGGGGAGAAGACTGATGGTTTGTTTAGGGGATTGAACCCCCTGGTGCCAGCTCTGCGCAGGAGGGGTGAGGGTGCTGGCCTGTTCTCTTGCTGTGGGTCAGTATTGTACATCTTTGGCTATTTCGTGGGCCAACAAGATGAGGTTTATAGACCACACTCTGAGTTCTGACTTGAGGTGGTATCTTGGCCTGAGTTACAGTTCCAGCGTGCTGAGGGGTTAAAGTTCTTTCTCTTTCTGCAAGTATGACAGATGATCCAGAAATTACCCAAATACTGCCCGCACATCTACCTCCTCCAAACATCGTGGGATCAAACTGAACCCCACAGATGTTACGTGCATACTCTTGCCAACACGCCATCGGTGGGAGAACTTGTAACTATCCCAGATGCTGGCAAAGTCACAGTGCTTGTGTGCTCGGAAATTCTCCTTAGTGCCACCAATTAGAAGACAGAGTCAAAAATAATGCAGCACTATCACATCATTGGGCTTTGCAACCAATTGAGTGCCTTTTTTGAAGTGTAGACATTGACATAAAGCAGGAAGCTTTTTGTCCCCTCATGGGATGTGGGTATCCCTGGCTAGCTCAGCATTTATTGCCCATCCCTAATTGCCCAGAGGGCATTTAAGTGTTAACCACATTGCTGTGGGGCTGGAGTTATGTGTAGACCAGATGGCAGTTTCCTTCCCTGAAGGGCATTAGCAATGCCAGATGGGTTTTTCCAGCAATCAGTACTGGTGACGTGCTTGCCTTTATGCTATATATTTTTTTAAAATTCCAGATTTGTTGATTAAATTACACTTTCACAGAATGGCATGGTCCTATTCAAACCCATGTCCCAAGAACATTAGCCTGGGGTTCTGGATTACTAATCTGGTGACATTAAAAGGACACTACCATCTCCCTCGAAATGCAGTCACCAGCAAGATGTAAATTGTTAATGACCAGATACTCTGTGCAGTGTTGTGCTCCACTATCTAATGTCAGAATACATTTCTGACCCAGTGCCCATTGCTTCACTGTTTCCAGTTACTCCAGTTAGTGTAGCAGCCTCTGTCCCCTCATCCCATCCCATGGCTGATACATTTGGAACCAAAGTGTGATCATTCTCATGCACAATGGAGAAATTAAATACACGGGTGCATTTTGTTTCATGCTCTGATTATTTTGTCCTCCCCCAGAGCTGCTCTGTCCTGTATAACAGGGATTAATCTTCAATCCCTAAACTCCAGGACCATCCTGGTTTTTTGACAACCGAAATCACGATAGGTTCAAAACTAGAAAAGTTCTTCACTTTGTGACTAATCACACAGCCGCTCTTTCGACAGTGCTAATCTGAAATTGGCCGTGCTTAATGTGTGTTAACATCTGAGAATTAAACTGTTCAGACACACTGCAGCTGGCTGCACATGTGTCAGAGGGAGTTGTGGAATGGAAGAGGACTTTGCCAGCTGTTGAGAGTGGGCACCGTTTCAAATAAATTCAATCCGGTGATGTATGTTAGACCTCACTCTGGGCAAAGCCAGCTCATTGAGTTCGAGAGACGAGGGGAACCATAAAAGGTAAATAAGACGGGTCATTACTGCAATTGGTGCCTGCAGACACAAGTGCACTCATTAGTGTCAGGCTGCTAAATAAACCGAAAACACTGGAAGCCCTCAGCAGGTCAGCTTGCATTTCTCCCTGCAGAAGCTTCCTGACCTGCTGAGTACTTACAATGTCTTCTGTTTTTATCTCAGATTGCTTGCTTATCTAGTCGTCTGCTTTTGTATCAGTGTCTGTCTTGTGGCTGAGTGGATAGTGTCAGTGTCATTGAACTAGAAGCGCAAGAGTTTGAGTCCTACTCCAGGAGATTTACCAGGGTGTTGCTGGGAATGGAGGGTTTGAGTTATAAGGATAGGCTGGGGCATTTTTCACTGGAGCATAGGAGGTTGAGGGGTGACCATATAGAGGTTTGTAAAATAATGTGGGGCATAGATAGAGTTAATGGTAGGTGTCTTTTCTCTAGGATGGGGGATTTCAAGACTAGGGGCATTTTTTAAGGTGCGTGGAGAAAGTTTTAAAAAGGACACATAGTGTAACTTTTTTACACGAACTGTGGTTTGTGTGTGGAATGAGTTTCCAGAGGGTATGGTGGATGCGAGTACCGTTACAACATTTGAAAGACATTTAGATTAGTACATGGATAAGAAACATTTGGAAAGATATGGGCCAAATACAGGCAGGAGGGACTAGTTTAGTTTGGGATTATGGTCAGCACGGACTGGCTGGACCGAAGGGTCTGTTTCCACGCTGTATGAATCTATGATCCTATGACTGGATGAGGAAGGAAGGTGCAGTCATAGTGCAGTTCAGCATCAATCTGTTCACACCTCTGGCTTTCACCAAGCGCGAGAGATTCCTGGTCACCGTGTGATGGAAAGTAATTGGAGCCCCTACCATTGCTGTGTAACATGCACGTGGCAGTGTGTGCTTTCTCTGAGCCCACTGATGGGTTGGTCAAACTGGTTTAAATTGATGCCACAGTACGTAGTACAATTCCTGTTCTAACAAAGGCTGGATTTGAGACCTGCCTCTGTCCATAGCTCTGTTTTGGAGCTGCTTTCAGGCGGACATCTGAGCAAGATTCTGAATCTTAACATCTCAGTTGAGAAATATGTCTGTGTAAGAAATAAAAGCAGGAATTGGAGCTTCAGGCCTATTCCACGATCACGGACCATCCCCAACGTCCATCCCCAAATGCTTTTAATGCCCAAAAAAATTTATTCACCCCTCTGTTGAGACTACTCGATGATTAAGCATCTTCTCTGGGATAGAGTGTTTCAAAGATTTGCCAATTTCTCCTCAATTCAGCTTTGTTTTGAGACTGTGATCCCATTGTAAACTCCCCCGGCCTAGTCAGGGCTAGCTTTTTCTCAGCATTGACCCTGGCTGGCTCCTTTATAATGTCATATGTTTCAGTTAGATCAGGAATATCACACCTCACCTACGTGATCTCTTCACTTCCAAAAAGAACCCCTCGTCCCAGGAACTAGTCTCTGTTACAATCTCTGATTACATTCTGAGACACTCCAAACCCTCTCTGACATACGGTCAACGCTGTGTATCAAACACAACAGCTACTTTGCGAATGGCAAAATCCAACAGTTACTAAGGGAGAGATAACAAGGTGTAGAGCTGGATGAACACAGCAGGCCAAGCAGCACCAGAGAAATTTTCTGAAGAAGGGTCTACGAAACGTCAGCCTTCCTGCTCCTCTGATGCAGCTTGACCTGCTGTGTTCATCCAGCTCCACACCTTGTTATCTCAGATTCTCCAGCATCTGCAGTTCCTACTATCTCAGTTACTAAGGCAGACCCTGTTATGGATTTGCAACATAGCTGATCAAGGATTGTTGGCTAGAACAGTGGGAGCACTCAGGCAGTTTGTCCCTGTGATCGCCCATTACCAACCAAGCAGGTTACATGGTCTAGGTACAAATCTACAAGACAGTATCTACAGTGCAGGGCCTCTAACTACTGCCCTGAAATGATAGGTTAGGTTATGGGGCAGATCTACTTCAGACCTTGAACCTGCATCTCACTTTGGGGAGGTGATGGCCGAGTGCTAATGTTGCTGGAATATTAATCTGGACACCAAGGGAATGTTCTGGGGACCCGGGTTCAAATCCTGCCACGGCAGATGGTGGAAGTTGAGTTCAATAAAAATCTGGAATTAATAATCTAATGATGACCATGAAACAGTTTTCAATTTGTCAGGAAAAACCCATCTGGTTCACTAATGACCTTTAGGGAAGGAAACTGCCATCCTTACCTGGTCTGGCCTACATGTGACTCCAGACCCACAGCAATGAGTGGTTCATTCTTAACTGCCCTCTGGGCAATTAGGAATGGGCAATAAATGCTGCCCTAGCCAGTGATGCCCTCATCCAATGAATGAATAAATTAAAAAAAGAACTGCACCACCCTGATACTCTACTGTTTCCAGATTAACTGGTTTATTGGACTGCCAGAACAAAGGTTAATAAATGATCTGTTGTAAATATTACTTCCCTTATTTAGATAGTACTGGTAGATATATGGTAGTGCTGATACCTCAAGAGTCCGAAAGTTTGAGGCTCCAGGTCCCACCCTAGTGGTTTGAGTGTAAATCAAGGCTGATATGCCCAGTGCAGTACTGAGGGAGTGCTGCATTGTTGGAGCTGCTTTCTTTCAATGAGAGATTAAACAGTGCCCAACCGCTCCCCCAGCTGCCTTCCTAAGTGTATGTAAATGACCCGATAGTGTTATGTCAAAGTGACGCAGGGAAGTTATACACTGTGCCCTGACCACTCTTTATCCCTCAACCAACATCACAAAGAAACCACAATATGCATTATCACCTCACACTTTGTGCGAGTTTGATGTATACAAGTTCTTGTCATGTTTCCTCATTAAAACAGTGACAGCACCACTGATAAAGGGCAGCACGGTGGCTCAGTGGTTAGCACTGCTCCCTCACAGCACTATGGACCTGGGTTTGATTCCAGCCTCGGGCGACTGTCTGTGTGGAGTTTGCACATTCTCCCTGTGTCCGTGTGGGTTTCCTCCAGGTGCTCTGGTTTCCTCCCACAGTCCAAACATGTGCAAGTTAGGTGGATCGGCCGTGCTGTTTGGAGGGTCAGCATGGACTGGATGGGCCAAAAGGCCTGTTTCCACACTGTAGGGATTCTATGATTTGAAATTACTTCATTGGCTCTAAAGCAGTTTGCATTGTGCTGAGGTTGTGGGAAGTGCCATACCAATGAAAATATTTTTGTTTCAGAGATAGTAGGAACTGCAGATGCTGGAGAATCTGAGATACCAAGGTGTAGAGCTGGATGAACACAGCAGGCCAAGCAACACCAGAGGAGCAGGAAAGCTGATGTTTCAGGCCTAGACCCTTCTTCTGAAGAAGGGTCTAGGCCCGAAACATCAGCTTTCCTGCTCCTCTGATGCTGCTTGGCCTGCTGTGATCATCGAGCTCTACACCTTGTTATGTCAAAATATTTTTGTTGCAGTGTAGAACTGAACCAAGGTGAATTGGAATAAATCAGGTTCAATCTCAGTGTCAACTCACCAGGTCCCAATTCACAGAAACAGAAATTGCTGGAGGAACTCAATGGGTCTGGCAGTGTCTGTGGAGAGAGAAACAGAGTCAATGTTTGGCAGGACATACACAGGTAATGGTAGGGCCTTGTGGAGAGTTGTCAAAAAGAGAGACCTGGGGAGGGGGTGATGAAGTTCAGGTGTATAATTCTTTGAAATTTGCGTCACAAGTAGACAGGATGGTTAAAAAGGCATTTAGCATGTTTGCCTTCATTGTTCAGACCTTTGAGTATAAGGTTTTGGGACATTGTTGAGGCCACTTTTGGAGTACTGTATACAGCTCTTGTCACCCTTCCAAAGGAAGAATATTGTTAAATTGAAGAGGGTTCAGAAAAGATTTAGCAGAATGTTGCAGGGACTGGAAGTTTTGAGTTATAAGGAGAGGCTGGAACTTTTTTCACCGGAGCGTAGGAGGTTGAGGGGTGACCTTTTATAAAGTTTATAAAGTCATAAGGGTAAGATGAATAGCAAAGGTTTTTTCCCCAGGGTGGGCAAATTCAAAACTAGGAGGCACTTTTTTTAAGGTGGGAAGGGAAAGATTTAAAAGGAGCCCGAGGGGCAACATTTTCATGTAGAGAGTGGATCGTGTGTGGAGTAATCTGCCAGAGAAGCAGGTACACTTATAACATTTAAAAGACCTTTGGACAGGTACATGAAAATGAAAGATTTAGATGGATATGGGCCAAATGCAGGTTAATGGGACCAGTTTAGTTTGGGAAACCTGGTTGAAACGGACAAGTTGGACTGAAGGGTCTGTTTCCATGCTGTATGACTCTGGTATGATCCTCCTTCAGCCACTGGACCTGAAGCATTAACTCCGTATGTCTCTCCACAGATGCTGCCTGACTTGCTGAGTTTCACCAACAATTTCTGTTTTTGTTTCAGATTTCCAGCATCTGCAGTTCTTTATTTTTTTCCCCATTTACAGACACTGATTAACTGCTCTGGTGGTCAGTAGGATCAGGATCCGCTGCTATTCAATCCCCTTCACAGGGAACCTGTTTCAGAGCATGTGCAGTGCCCTACAGTGAGAGTGTTTTCCTTCAAGATTCATCCCTGGGAGCAGGGAAAAAAGACAGCTTTTAATTTTTTTTTACCTGCTGGACACTGTTCAAAGATGCTAGTTTAATAAATGGGTGGCTTAAGCAACAGGTTTCCCCGGTGGATCTAACTTTGGAAGCTGTTGAGAGAAGTTTGGTCTTTGAAGTTGTCTTGTTGAAGCATCCGAGGTGACGTCAGTCAAAGCATTCTGTATATATTTGCGTCTAGGTTGCGAGTAATGATAGAGTGATAGAAACAAAGTAGAGGAGGAGGTGGTGGGAGAAGGGAAGAGTGGATAATGCTCTTCTGAGGTTTCCAAAACTGCATGTTAACAGCCAAGTTGTCTGCGGGGTCGACTGCCATTCAACCTCAGAGCTTAGACCTGGCATTGGTTTCTCAACAAAACCCAAACCAAACTTTGAGCAGTAGACCGTTCTGTGCTCTAGCTGATCGAGGCTTGGAAATATGTTTTTAAACATTGAGTCACCACTTGGCAAGTGATATCTCTCTATCTCTCTTCTCTTCTTTTTTGGAACTTATTTAAATATTAACTTTAATTTAACTTACATGGGGAGGAAGGGATTGAGGGTGGGAGTGGAGAGAGGAGTTTTTCAGCTTGGAGTTTAACCAGATGCAATGAATCCTAAAAAGGTATCAAATCGACCTGTGGTCCAGATAATGGGCAGTTGAGAGACAGTTTAGGATAGAAAAGAACAGAAAGAGCAAGAACTCATAAAAAATGGTCTAGAAGTGTTGAAGAACTGGAGAAAATCAAGTGTTTGTCCTTTGTCCAGTGCCTCAGAATTTGGTGAGAAAGTAATTGAGAAATGGTTCCTCATTCCTGTTGCTATATCACAGAATTGTCACACATTAAGTCGGGGTTGGTGGAGAGACAATGGTTAAGTCACAGAATGAGTATTCTGGTGGCTCTGATGACATGCATTCAGATGGGAACTGGCGGAGTATAAATACAATTCACAAAATCTGGATTTGAAGGCTAGTCTCAATGATGGTGGCCGTGAATCTGTTGTCAATTGTTGCAAAAAGCCCTAGCTGAAGGAGGCCATTCAGCCCATTGAGTCTGTGCCAGTCCCCTGAACGAGCAACACACCTCGTACTGTTTCCCTTGCCTTCTCCTTATAACTCTGTATATTCTTCCTTTTCAGATAATAATCCTGTTCCCAGTTGAATGTCTTAATTGAACCTGCCTCCATCACCCGCTCAGGCAGTGCACTCCAGACTAATGCCATCCACTCACTGCCTGTGTCTTTCCCCATGTCTCTACTGCCTTTTTTTGTATGAACTTAAGCCTGTGTCCTCTTGTCTTTAATGGGCCCACTAGTGAGGATAGGTTTTTTTTAAACCACCTACACTGGCCAGGGACACATCACTTAAAGCAAGTTCTTACATGGGATGTGGGAGTCACTGAAATTTGTCGCCCATCCCTAATTATTCTTGATCTGAGTGTCTTGTCAGGGCCATTTCACAGGACAGTTAAGAGTCAACCCCATTGCTATTGGTCTGGAATCAGACATGGGTCAGACTGGGCAAGGGTGGCAGATTCCTTTCTCTCAAGGGCATTAGCGAACCAGATGGGTTTTTGCAACAGTTGACAATAGCTCATGGCCACCGTCACTGAGACCAGCTTTCAAATTCCAGTTATTCTGAATTTTATGTATATCCCATCCGTTCCCATCAGAATGCATGTCGTCTGAGCCGCTTGATTACTCATGCTGTGACCCAACCACCATCTCTCTACCGACCTCGACTTGACGTATCATCCCGCAAACAGGCTCTGCATTTATTTGTAAAGGCTAAGATTGACAGTCCCTGCTTACCATATGACAGGATGTGGAGAGGCCTTGAGATTTATGGCGCAAAACATATTGACACATATAGCCATGTGCCAGGAAGCCACAGTAAAACAGGAACATATCTGTCATCCTGATTCTGGACTGTGTGGTTTTCTCACTAAGATCACAACAACTGAAGGATTTACAAATCTCTAAGAAATTCATTTTTTAGAGCGTTTTACAGCAGACTTCAGATTTTGCAGGAATCCGGCTTAAAACACATTTCCATGGCTAAAGGGGAGCAAATAATCTAAATGAGGTTTGGGATTTTTTTAATGCAGTTTTTAATGTCAATTTAGAAATCAGTGTTCTTAAATTTTAATTCCAGATTTTAATTTAGGTGTTTTTTTTTGTTTAAAATGAGGAGAAACAGGAAGAAAAAGTCTGTCAAAAAGACCTGGGGAAATTTGATGAAAACCAGTTACTGTTTAGGACAAAGCTGCAATTTCAACAGGGATTGAAATACAAAAGACGTAGAAATTGCTAGAGAAGCTCAGCAGGCCTGGCAGCATCTATGGAGAGGGAAACTGAGTTAACGTTTCAAGTCCTGAGACCCTTCTTCAGCCACTGGACCCGAGACATTGAGTCTACCTTCTCCCCACAGACACTGCCAGGCCATTTTTTAAAATTCATTCACAGGATGAGGGCATCACTGGCCAGGCAGCATTTATTGCCCATCCCTCATTGCCCAGAGGGCAGGTCAGATTCAACCACATTGCTGTGGGTCTAGAGTCACATGTAGGCCAGTTTCCTTCTCTAAAAGATATTAGTGAACCAGATGGGCTTTTCCTCGCAATTGACAATGGATTCATAGTCATTGTTAGACTCTTAATTCCAGATATTTATTGAATCCAAATTCCAACCATCCGCCATGACAGGATTTGAATCCAGGTCCCCTAGAGCATTATCTTGGTCTCTGGATTAATGGTCCAGCAATAATACCACGAGGCCATCGTCTCCCCTTGTGAGTTTCTTCAGCAATTTCTGTTTCTGCTTGGGATTTCCAGCCCCTTTGGTTCTTTGTTTTATTGAAAAGCTACATTCCATTCAGTTGAATAATAACCTACTGGGTATCACATGTACGGAATATCACTTAAACTGCAAAATCATTCCACAAAAATAAAATTTACAATTGAAATAATGAAATAATGAGTCGATGTTTATAACAGTGTTTTTAGTCCCTTACCTGTTGCTTTGATGATAAAAGAAAGATTTTCATGTTCAAGACATTCCAACACATTACTATTGAGGTTAGTGTTGTACTGTGAGAAGCATAGCAGACAATTCAAGCACAGCAAGATCCCATAAATAGCACCATGATAATGACATGAAAACAGTAAGTGCTGGAGAAACTTAGCAGTGCATCTGGACAGATGAATCAAGTTAATATTTCAAATCTAGTACGACTGTTCTTTGGAGTCTGAGTCTCTCCAGCACTTTCTATCTTGATTTCAAGTTTTTGCTTTTATTATCACTCTGTGAGAATAGACAGGTAATCGATTTCTGCGATGCCGGTCAGGGAGTGGGGTAAGTATTGGCCTGGATGCTGGAGGGAGCTCCCTAACTCTTCTGCGGAATAGCACGGTGTAATCTTAAGCACAGATCTAAGACAACAGACTGGACAGGGCTTCAGTTGAATATCTCATCTGTGAGACAGCACCTCCAGTAGTACAGGTGGTGGCTGGTCTGTTAATGTCACTTTTCTGCTTGATCCCCTGCATCCCTCCATCCTTACACAATCGATGGATATATTTAGTGATGTTAGAATCGTAAAGTGCGGAAATAGGCCACTCGGCCCATTGAGTCAACACCAACCCAGTCACATCCCCCTAACCCCACATTTCCCATGGCTAACCCACCTAGCCTGCACATCATGGCCAATCCACCTAACTTGCACATCTTAGGACTGTGGGAGGAAACCAGAGCAAATCCACGCAAACATGGGGAGAATGTGCAAACTCCACACAGACAGTCACCCTAGGCTGGAATCCAGCTGGGTCCCTGGTGCTTTGAGGCAGCAGTGCTAACCACTGTGCCGCCCGTGTTCAAACATGACCAAAAAGAAGACTGAAGTAAGCTCAAAGAGCAGTTTGACTTCCTCATGCTCCAATTTCTTGTGTTCTTACAGCACAGTTTGGTGGGTTCTTGTGGTGCAGTGGGAAGTGTCCCTACCTCTGGGCCAGAAGCTCTGAGTTTAATTTCACTCCAGGACTTGACAGTCCCAGAGGTTACACCAAATGGATTGAGTATCATAGAACATAGAACTGTGCAGCACAGTACAAGCCCTTCGGCCCACAATGTTGTGCTGAAATTTTACCCTAATCCTAAGGTCTATCTAACCTCTACCCCTACCTTATGGTATCATCCATATGCCTATCTAATAGCTGCTTAAATGCCTCTAATGAGGCCGACTCCAATACCCTTTCCGGCAATGCATTCCACGCCCCGACCACTCTCTGAGTAAAGAAGCTTCTGAGTAAAGAACAATGTGAAAGTCTTCCTGATCCACCAATGGCAGGTGGGAAGAATAGAGAGCAGCAGTTTCCCCACAATCCCACGCTAAAAGACTCCACACACACACACACACACATACACACACACACACACACAAGTTCTTGACGCGAACAAGCATCACCTTCGCTCTGAGGAACTAACACAGTAATTATAATCCAACTAGGCCAGTGTTAAGTCTCCACACGAGCTCCCTCCAAGCCTGGATCACAAAATTATAGAATCATTCAGTCGAGAAGAGGCCCTTCGGCCCATGAATCTGCATCAACAAAAACTACTCTCAATCTACACGACTCCCAATTCTAGCACCAGGCCCATAGCCTTGAATGTTACACCATTTCAAATGCTCATCCACGTAATTTTTAAAGATTGCGAGGTTTCCTGCCTCAACTCCCCTCCCGTATCTCTTCAGTCTTTTTCCCCAGAGAGTCCCCTTGTCTATCCTCTGGGCAGATTGAAACTGAGCCCTGGTTTGGCCAGCTCTGCGAGCTTGCAGTCAGATTTCCCTTCTGCTGAGAGTTTCTGATAGATCTGGATTCTGTAAAAACATTTCTTGGAGACAAGAGCCCTGTTCCTGCTGTCACAGCACAGCAACACTCCAGGAATGGACTGAGCTGAAAACGTTTCCATTTGAGGAATCGTTCAGTGTTCAGGAAAAATATCGTCTGAACCTTCTGGTGCTTAGGGAGGCATTAGGACCATGTCATGTGTCAGACTGTGTCTCATGTCAGGTGCCAAACATAATACTGCAACTGGTTACCCTGCCTGTAATGGGGAAAGACTTGTCTCACTCTAATTGCTCCATTGCCGTGGTAATTTGAGATTGGCAGTGATTTAATTTTCCTGCTTGAAAGTGCGGTAATCTTGCTGCACACTAAAGTCTTTTTAGGTAACATTAACAGTGCCACACAGTTTGGAAGCTAAAGAGCTGGTTGTTCAAACTCTTTTTCTCTTCTCATTATGTTTTTCACTTGTTCACGGGATGTGGACATCACTGGCTGAGCCAGAATTTATTTCCCACCTCTAGCTTCCTAGAGGCCAGTTGATCACATCGCCGTGGGTCTGGAGTCACATGGAGGTCAGACCAGGTAAAGATGGCAGATTTCCTTCCTTAAAAGGATATGAGTGGGAGAGATAGGTTTTCACAACAATTGCCAGTAGTCACATGGTTGTCTTTAGGCCAGCTTTTTATTCCACACCAAATTTAACCATTTGTCATGGTGGAATTCGGGCCTTTGTCCTCAGGATGTTAACCTGAGGCTCTGGGTTACTGATCCCATTCAGTCAGAATTCAAGAACGTGGCAAATCTCCGATATCATCTCGAAAGCAATTAGGGATGGGCAACAAATTTTAGCCGGATCGGCTATATATCCCACGCACCTATCTCTCGACAAATTTTAGCCGGATCAGCTATATATCCCACGCACCTATCTCTCAACAAATTTTAGCCGGATCAGCTATATATCCCACACACCTATCTCTCGAGGGAACGAAAAAAAAAACAAAAAACCTGACTGTGAATCCCAGCCATTCAGCCTATCCAGTCCATAGCCACCCTCTGAAAAGCATCCCACCCAGCCCCACCCCTTTCCCATGACTAATCCACCTAGCCTGCGCATCCCCAGACACTATGGGCAATTTAGCATGGCCAAACCTCCCTAACCTGCACATCTTCAGAGTATGGGAGGAAACCCATGCAGACACGTGGAGAATGTGCAAACTCCACACAGAAAGTAGCCCAAGACTGGAATCGAGCCCGGGTCCCTGGTGATGTGAGGCAATAGTGTTAACCACTGAGCCACCGTGTATACTTACCTCTGGGAAAGAAGTTGTGGATTCAAGTGTCACGAGAAGTGAACATAAAATCCATCTGACACTCTCTGAGGTTCTGTGGAGTGTCAGAAGTGCCATCTTTCCGTTGAGATATTAATCTAATGCCCTAGCTGCCCCTTGGTTGGGTATAAGAGATCCTCCATCTACTATCTCGAAGGAAAGCAGTTTCTACTCAGTATTGGCAGCAGTGGTGCCGGTGCCTGGGTTGAGGACGCCTGGCTTCGGTAAGCTAGGAGCGGTCTGAAGGTGAGGCCTGGTGCAGTCTAGTGCCAAGGTCAGATGCGGTCTGCTTGAAGGACTGTAATGCTGAACATTTTATTTCTTTAACATTTCTTATTTATTTCTAAGGTCCTGTCCCTAGGTACCTTTGTGCCTAATATGGTGCAGTAAGTGGCGACTTTGTAAACTTTCCACTGTACTCATGAGTACATGTGACAATAAAGCCCAATTCCAATTCTAGTATTTATTTATTGCACAGCAACATTGAAATAAATTATTTGGTCATATCGCAGTTCTGTTTACGTGAGATTCCTGTGTACAAATTGGTCACCGATTATAGGAATGGGATTGTGTTCCTCCATACAGGAGTTTCCTCCAAGTTGGTTTCTTCTGAGCAAAGTTCTTGCTTGTGTTGACATCTATGTTGTATTTCTTGAGGGAAGTCTTCAATGAGTAATTCTCTTCTCATTTGAGTGTCCTCCTTGAGCTAGCCTAAGATGTCAGGGGAGACGATGGCCTAGTGGTGTTATCGCTGGACTGTTAATCCAGAGACCCAGATAATGTTTCAGGGACCTGGGGTTTGAATCCCACCATGGCAGATGATGAAATTCAAAGTCAATAAATATCTGGAATTAAGAGTCTAATGATGACTGTGAATCCATTGTTGATTGTCAGGGGAAAATACCCATCTGGTTCACTAATGTCCTTTAGGAAAGGAAACTGCCATCTTTACCTCGTCTGGCCTACATGTGACTCCAGACCCACAGCAATGTGGTTGACTCTCAACTGCCCTCTGGGCAATTAGGGATGGGCCAATAAATGCTGCTGAGCCAGTGACACCCTCATCCCGTGAATGAATAAAGAAGGAAAAAAAGAAACTTCCTTTGACAGTTAGAGCTCTGGCACCCTAAGCACATGGCCTGCTCAATGAAGTAAGTTTCAGACATAACCAGATGTCCCATGTGCTCTAATATTGTTTGTTAACCTCCTTTGTGGAGTGCTATTCAACCACCTTCTGAAAATACAAATATACCATATCTACGGGTTACCCCTTATTAGGGGTTTTTGTAACATCCTCAAAAAAAAAGCCATCAGTTTGTTAAAATTTGATTTCCTTTTCATAAATCCATGTTAACTCAATCAGATCTTTATCAGTTATCACATCCTTTATAATAGATTCTAACATTCTCCTACTGCTGATGTCAGGCTCGCAACTCTGTAATCACCCATTATCCATCTCTCCCCACCCCTTTAAACAGTATAACTACGTTTTCTATTTTCCAATCAGCAGGCACCATTCTGCTATCTATATAATTTCAAATGATGTTCACCAATGCATTCACCATCTCTATAGTCACCACTTACAATATTCTTGGATATAAACTATTGGCTCCTGGGATTTGTCAACTTTCAGTCCCATGGATCTAATTCAATTTTTACTCATACTATTTTTATCAGCTCCTCATTCTCAACAGTTCCTTGCATCTCTATTATTTCTGAGAGATTTCTTGTATCTTTTTGAAGATAGACACAGAGTAATTATTTAGTTTCTCTGTCATTTCCCAAGATATATTCTCCTGTCTCTGTCCATAATGGACCAAATTTTGTTTTCTTTTGTATTTTTGAAACCCATTAATCTTTTCCTTTTTAGATATCTATGAAGGCTTTTGCGGTTCATTTGTTATATTGCACATGAATTTACATTCATATTCTAATCTCCCTTTCTGTATCAAATTTTGGTTCTCCTTTACTGAATTCTAAAATGCTCCCAATTCTCAGGCTTGCTGCTTTTTTGGATAATTTATAAACCTTGTCCTTTGACTGAAGGCAATCTGTAACTTCCTTCATTAGCTGCACCGACTCAGTTTCCATGTTAGATTTTTGTACCTTAAAGGAATGAACATTTGTTGTAAACTATGTATTAATTCTTTAAAATACAAACCATAACCTGTCTAGTATCATGCTCGATACAAATATTAATGCTAGAATTTTAATGTATTTTCCCAGATCACCAGAAGCAGCATGTACCTTGCGCGTTCCTCTATAAGATTTACAGCCATAATTTCAGATTGAACGACATCATTTTCAAACATAATGGAAACTTTGATCATATTATGGTCACTCTTCCTGAAACTTTATTTACAAAAAGGTTATCAATTAACCCTTTGTCATTGCATTATACTAGATCTAAAATATTCTATCCCCTCATTGATTCTCTTCCATACTGCCCTGTTATCTTGTAGGCCTTCTAGTATTTCATTCTCCACAGCATTGTTACTTATCAGACTTACCCAGTCCATACATGGATTGAAATCCCCATGTTTATTGTATTGTTACTTGTACCTCCAACTTCCTGATATACACATTTACAAATCAGCCTGTTTAGAGATGGTATTGCACACCTCTGGAGCAGTTAGGTCTTGAACCCATGCCTCCTGACCCATGCTCAGCAGGACGGATACTACCACTGCACGACAAACTTCCCTATAATTTCCTAATTTCCAAAGTACCTTGCCTTACATTAGCATCACTGTTAGGTAGCCTACAGACAACATCTCCTAATGTTTGCTACTCCTCGCTTTTGATAGGTCACCAAACAGATTTTAAATCTTCTTGTTCTTGTCTAAGAAGATGGCAGCAGAGTAAGACATTCCAGCCAGCGTTCCTCTGCTCCGTCTGTTCTTTTTCTTTCTTTTTCTTTCTTTTTCTTTCTGCCTTCCTGAGTTAGGGGAATGGAGGAGCTTGCAAGCCCTGGAGGCAAATCCTGGGGCAGCGTGCCGGGGTGTGGGAGCAGTCCCAGAGCAGAGTGCTGGGGTGCGGGAGCAGTCCAGTGTGGAAGCTGACACAGGGGAATTTACCTTGGAGCAGCTGAGAGCCGGTATGGAACAGATTGCAGGCTTGGAGCTGTGCTGGGGACAGTTGTTGGACGGGGGTCTGGAGTGGGTGGTCAGACCATGTGGGGAAGCCCCTGCACTGAGCTGCTACAACATAATGTGCATTTGGAACTTTTTTTAATCCTACTGTCATGTCAATCCTTTGACTATGTCTTATTTCTAACCTATTCTTAAAACCCTGGAAAGTAATACAACTACATTTATTTTTCTTCTACTTTTTGTATCTAAGATTTGTACCTATGTACTTGTACCTAAGACGGCACCACTAGAGGCGACATTGTAAAATTTTACGCTGTGCTCCTGCACTTTTGTACTGGAGTACCTGTGACAATAAAGGATATTCTATTCTATTCTTTCATGAATGTACTGATCCCTGATTCCATTCTTTATTATCAGCATCACGCCACCCTCTTTGCAAACTTTCCTGTCATTCTTAGATGTCAATTATCCTTGCTTGTTCAGTCCTCAGCCTTGGTCACCTTGCAGGCATGTCTCCAAAATGGGATTAAATCACACACTGTTTGCTTGAACTTGTGCTAATTCTTATGTATGCACTGTTGTCATGTATATCATTGGCTGTAGAGTACTTTGACACATTGTGATGTTGTGAAAGATGCAATAAATGAAGTCTAACAGACAGAAAGGGGATTTGAAAAATTAATTAATAGTTTAAAATTAGTTGATGTCCAATTTAGAAATTTCTGGACACCTTGTTCAAAGAACGGACTGTTCTGTCCAATATTTGTTGGAAGTTGATTCAACGACTTACACGGTTATATGACCTATGTTCTGAGTTGGCTCTCTGTGGTTTCTTACTTGCTGCCAAAAGGCAGCTTGTAGCAGCTCCTTGTAAAGAGATTTCAATGCAGAGCAAAATGTATCAGCTTCAAAGCCAAAGTTTTGGCTCCAGAAATATTTAATCCCAGATCGTTTTTAACCATTTCAGTTGCATGTGCAAGGAAATGGAACAAGGTTTGGAAGGGATTGATAGCTATCCTTTTAAAGCTCCCAGTATTCAGTCTGTCTCAGGTGTGGCTCCTCTAGACTAAAAGGCTGTGAGGCCAATCAGCCCATTGTTGTCTGTGTCATCTCTGCCCAGAGTGATCCCAAACAATGTTAATGGTCTCAATCTCTCCCATTAGACTTTCAGCACTTGAAAGTCATATCTCATGTTCAAATCCCTTCATGGCATCACTCTGCCCTACCTCCTCCGTTCGCAAACCAATCTCGCACTCCTCCAATTTGGATATCTTATCCATTCTTAATTTCCATTGCTCCATCATGACCGGACCTGCCTTCTATCTAGGGGCCCCAATCTCAGCAATTCCTCGTGATACCTGTCTACATCAGTAACTCCCTCTCAAACTATTGTTAACTCCTTAACACCTACTTATTTAAACACAATTTTGGTCACTGTCCTACAATACTTTTGAGGGCAAAACATTGAATGTTTCCAAGAAGGAGTAAGACATAGTTCTTAGGTCTACAGCCAACAGGGGCCTGATTTGGATGATTAGCCACGATTATACGGGATAGCAGGACAGGTTCAATGTGCTGAATGGCCTACTTCTGCTCCTGTTTTCAACGTTTCTCTTTGCTGAAGTAGCTCAGTGACACATTTTGTTCAATGAAGCTCTTGCAGAACTCTTTGAGATGTCTTGCTATGTTAAAAGAATGATACGGTGGCTCAGTGGTTAGCACTGCTGCCTCAGCACCAGACACCCAGGTCTGATTCCAGCCTTGGGCGACTGTGTGGAGTCTGCACGTTCTCTCCGTGTCTATGTGGGTTTCCTTCGGGTGCTCTAGTTTATTCCCCCAATCTAAAGATGTGTAGGTTAGGTGGATTGGCCATGCTAAATTGCCCGTAGTGTTCAGGGATATGCAGGCTAGGTGGGTTAGCCATTGGAAGTAACACAGTGTGGAGCTGGAGGAACACAGCAAGCCACGCACCAACAGAGGAACAGAAAAGTTGACGTTGCGGGTCGGGACCCTTCTTCAGAAATGGGGGAGTAGGAAGGGAGCTCAGAAATGAATACAGAGAGGAGGGGTGAGGCTGGGGAAGGTAGGTGGGATGGTGATAGATGAGTGCGGGTAGGGAGTCATGGGGATTGGTCAGTGAGGTGGATGGGGCGGATTAGGTGGGAGAGAAGATGTACAGGTTGTGTCAGGTCAAGGAGGCGGAGATGAGAGAGGGTTGGTCATGGGATGAGGCTGGAGGTGGGGATATTTTGAAACTGGTAAAATCCACCTTTAGGCCATTGGGCTGTAGGCTCCTGAGACGGAATATGAGATGCAGCTCCTCTAGTTTGCGGGTGGCATCATTGTAACAATGGAGAAGGCCCAGGATGGACATGTCGCCCGGGGAAAGGGAGGGGGAGTTAAAATGGTTTGCAACCAGAAGGTGTTGTCATTTGTTGCATACAGAGCGCAGATGCCCTACAAAACCATTTTGTACTCGAGCATCTGCGCTCTGTTCGCTTCACTATGATTTTAAGTCCACAATACTATTTCTGCATGAAAGCATTTCATACTCCAACAAACTGAAAGATATTTTGTTTTCCTCTCCCAACTCATCCCTTAGTGACAGCTTTACATTTATGTCCCTTTGTCATTAATTCTCCAATCAAGGAATATAGTCTTTGCCTGTTCAAGCTATCAAAACCCTTCATCAATTTCGAAGTCTTCACTAAATCGCCACTTCACCTTCTAGGAAAAGTGTTCCAGTGTCTCAAGCCTGTCGTCATAGTGGTATTTCCCTTTTCTGAAATCTGTATTTTCTCCTGTTGGTAAATTATTGAGAACTCATCTATGAGTCACTGAAGCTGAAACCTGGATCAAACTATCTGTTATTTAGCAATAAGGATGACTAAACAACCCCTACAAACTCATGGGACATGAACATCACTCACTGGCCCCGTCCCTAGTTGCCTCTTGAGAAGGTGGGGGTGAACTGCCTTCTTGAACTGCTGCAGTCGTCCTGTTGTGGATTGACCCCCAATGCCATTAGGGAGTGAATTCCAAGATTTTTACCCAGTGATTGTGAAGGAATGGCGATATATTTCTAAGTCAGGATGGTGAAGGGCTTGGAGGGCAACTTGCATGTTGTGGTGCTCCTGTGTATCTGCTGCCCTTGTCCTTCTAGATGGAAGTGGTCGTGGGTTTGGAAGGTGCTGTGTGATGATCTTTAGTGAATTTCTGCAGTGCATCTTGTAGACGGTACACACTGCTGCCACTGAGCATCGGTTTTGGAGGGAATGGATATTTGCGGATGTAATGCCAATCAAGCAGGCTGTGTATGTTAATGACAAGATCATTTTGTTTTCATGAGGTGAGAGTGACATTGGCATCAAGGCTGCAGTTGACCAATTAAAGTAAGAGCTGTTCTCTCGTTAGAGAGAGATGATTGGTAGTGGTTTAACCTGAGGGTCACACATCTCAGGCGAGGGGAAAGGTTGAGAAGGTGGACCCTTCATGGTAACCTCAGCTGTTACAGGAATTGATCCCACACTGTTAGCACTACTCTGAACTGCAAACAGAAATCTAATTTGACGATTATGCTTTCAGGGAACCTTAGCAAAACTGGAATGAATAGAAATCAAAGTGAAAGCTCTCCAGTGGCTGGGGTCATACATAACAGAAAGGAAGATGGTTGTGGCTGCTGGAGGTCAGTCATCTCAGCTCCAGGACATCTCTGCAGGAGTTTCTTAGGGTAGTGTCCTAGGCCCAACCATCTCCGTCTGGTTCATTAATGACCTTCCTTTCACCATCAGGTGGGGATAAAAACGACAAGTGCTGGATCATAGTCTTGGAACTCTCTTCCTAATGGCACTGTTGATGCATTGACACACTTTGGACTGTAGCAGGTCATGACGATTGCTCACCACCATCTTCTCAAGAGCAATTGGAAATGGGCAATTACTGATGGCCTAGCCTGTGACACACACGCATGGGATTTTTTACGTTCACTATATCTGAAAGATTTTATGTTCAACAGTGCAGTGTTCCCTCTGTACTGACCCTCTGACAGTGTTGTACTCCCTCACTATTGATCCCCTGACAGTGCAACACTCTCTCAGCACTGACCCTTCGACAGTGCAGCACTCCCTCAGCACTGACCCTCCGACAGTGCAGCACTCCCTCAGCACTGACCCTTCGACAGTGCAGCACTCCCTCAGTACTGACCCTCCGACAGTGCGGCGCTCCCTCAGCACTGACCCTCCGACAGTGCGGCGCTCCCTCAGCACTGACCCTCCGACAGTGCAGTACTCCCTCAGCACTGACCCTCCGACAGTGCAGCACTCCCTCAGCACTGACCCTCCGACAGCGCGGCACTCCACCAGCACTGACCCTCTGACAGTGCGGCACTCCCTTAGTACTGACCCTCTGACAGTGCGGCACTCCCTTAGTACTGACCCTCTGACAGTGCTGCACTCCCTCAGCACTGACTCTCTGACAGTACGGCACTCCCATAGTACTGACCCTCTGACAGTGCGGCACTCCCTTAGTACTGACCCTCTGACAGTGCAGCTCTCCCTCAGCACTGACACTCTGACAGTGCGGCGCTCCCTCAGCACTACCCTCTGACAGTGCAGCGCTCCCTCAGTACTGACCCTCCGACAGTGCCCACTCCCTCAGTACTGACCCTCTGACAGTGCCCACTCCCTCAGCACTGACCCTCCGACAGTGGGGCACTGACTCTTTTACAATGCGGTACTCCCTTAGCACTGACCCTCCAACAGTGCCCACTCCCTTAGCACTGACACTCTGACAGTCTGGATCTTGCTCTATACTGTCAGTCTGACAGTCTGGCACACCCTCAGTACTGATCATCCGACAGTGCAGCGCTCCCTCGGTACTGATCATCCGACAGTGCAGCAGTCCCTCGGTACTGATCCTCCGACAGTGCAGCACTCCCTCAGTACTGATCCTCCGACAGTGCAGCACTCCCTCAGTACTGACTCCCGAAGGTGCAGTTCTCCCTCAGCAACACTTCCTCAGTAATGTACTGGAGTCTTGATGTGGAGTAATGATAGGTATGTTAAAACCTTTAGATCTACAATGTTAATTGGTATGCGCTGCTTGAAAGTGTAGTCGAGGCAAGTTCAATTGAGGCATTCAGAGGGACGTTGGATGGTTATTTGTGCAGAAACTGTGCAAGAGTATGGGAGGGGGTAAGCAGGAGATTGACATTTAGTGATGGTATTCACGTGAAGAGCCAGTGCAGGTGAGATCGGCTTCAGCTGCATGACACTCTGAAGTTTTGTAATTGAGCTGTTTATTAGTTCATAGACTCAGGGGCCAGAATAAGACAGACCGTTCTGAGTACTGACATTGTAGGTTCGTCCAACAACGACTACATTTCTTTGTTAAAAGAACAGAAATTTCTGGCAAAACTCAGCAGGTCAGGAAGCATCTGTGGAGAGAAAGCAGAGTCAATGTTTCAGGTCCAGTGACCCTTCTTCACAGATGCTGCCAGACCTGCTGAGATTTTCTAGCAATTTCTGTTTCAAATTTCCAGCTTCCGCAGTTTTTTGCTTTTTGTTCACTGAGTTTCTTTATTAATTTTCCTCTCTGCTGATGTTACTTTGGAGGAGACTTAATGGAAACTCATCAGAGAGAGCTCCCTCAACGAAATTTCGGGTACATGTTGGTAGTCTAGATCTCAGAAGATTTCTGTCCCCGATGTCATAGAAAATTTCACTGGAGAAGCCACAGCTGTGTGGAAAACCAAATGAGTTTCTGTCATGAGATGGAATTCAGGGAGATGGAGCGTAGCTGGGCAAGATTGAATAGAGACCAATTAAAAAGTGAACTGACTAGGCATGGATCTATACATATACATTCACAGACTCAAATACATAATACATGTACCCACTCATGCAACTACACACATACCACACACACACACCGGTAGTGCCTACATTAACACGTGCAAATACACAAGCAGATGTGTATGCTACCCATGCATTAACACATGCAGGTACACACTGTACTGATTGTAATGAGGTCAGTCAGGCAGACCCATAGAATATGAGCTCCCTGATTGGGGCTGTTAACCTGGTCCCATCAGGGAGCCCTGGCTGACAGATATAAACAGGAGTGTCAGAGGTTCTATTCACTCTGAGAACTGGCTCTGAGGGAGCTGGATCGTGTCAAGGACTCTCCACGTGTAAATAAAGGGTGACCTGGTGACAGGATGCAAGCCTTCATGCAGTTATTTTACACATGCAGCCACACACATCCACAAATGGAAATACACCCAGGTCCATACTCACACCCATACATGTGGTACTTACATCCACACACGCGAATACATGCGCAAATACACAAATGCACACACACGTGTGGTATATGTATCCACAGACAGATACACAGCATACACGACCACACATACAGAGACACACAATAACATACTGACACATACAACAATAGCAACCTGTACTCAAAAAGCATCTTTAATCAAATATTTTAGGTGATTTATGGGATTCATGACATTGAGCCAAATTAGGGTAGATAATAAAATGTTTGATCTTGGAGCTAGGCTTAAATGAAATTGTTAAAGAAAGTTAATGAGGTAGGGAGGTAGTGAGGGAGAAGTGTGGGGAGAGAATTCCAGAGTTTGAGGCATGGACATGTGAACATATAAGACCATAAGACATAGGAGCAGAAATTAGGCCATTCAGCCCATCGAGTCTGCTCCGCCATTCAATCATGGCTGATAATTTTCTCCCCATAACCCTTGATCCCCTTGATAATCAAGAACCTATTTATCTCAGTCTTAAATGTACTCAATGACCTGGCCTCCTGTGGCAGTGAATTCCATAGATTCACCACTCTCTGGCTGAAGAAGTTTCTCCTTATCTCCATTCTAAAAGGTCTTCCCTTTGCTCTAAGGCTGTGCCTTCGGGTCCTAGTCTCTCCTACCAATGGAAGCATCTTCCAACATCCACTCTGTCCAGGCCATTCAGTATTCTGTAAGTTTCAATTAGATCCCCCCTCATCCTTCTAAATTCCATCGAGTATAGTCCCATAATGATTGATGGTGGAGCAATTAAAATTGGGTGTGCTTAAGTGGTCAGAATTAGTGAGCACAGATATCCCAAAGTGTTGCGGTATGCGAGGAGATGATTGAGGTCAAGAAGTACAAGGTCATAGAAAGATTTGAAAACAAAGGTAACATTTTAAATCCAATAGTATCTTCAGACTTAACTAGGGCTCCATGTAGCTCAATGTTCACAGGGGCGATAGATGAATGAGATTTGGTGCGAGTTATTCGTAGATCCCAAGCTGTCTGGTAGGATTGAAACCAAGATGCATATATCTTTTTTTTAGTGGAGAGAGTTTATTGATATCTTCAGTCTTACCCCTCTCAACCCACAGTCAGTGTCATAGGTTCTCCCTCAATATGTGCTCAGACAATTAATACTCACCTCACACAAAAACAGAAATTGGATTTACAGCATCCCCAGTTCTTTTGGTTTTTATTCACCTCACGAGTGATGGAAGATCTCTGACTTATACAATACATTTGCATCATTGTTGGAAGGCGCATTTCACCACAGAGGTCAATGACTATGGTTCATTATGATGAAGGATGTTTCTTAAATTAAAATCAAGGTCAGAGTCCTTATGCAGCAAAGTTCCTACTCTAGCATTGCTCAGAAAGCAAGTGGTGTGTGGACATCTGTGGTATATTAATGGAGAATTGATTGTACTCTGGTGTTTCGTGACAAGTAGGTAAACATTGAAGGTCATCAGTTTTTTTGTTTAGTTCCTATAATCGAAGATTAATTTTAATTTAGAAAACCCAGAAGTTTAAAGTTTGTCAGGCAGTGTGGAGAAGAATTGACCAGGATCAGAGGCTTGTCTCCTTACAGAAGTTCAGGGAAAATACAGTCACCTCAGTAGAAAAGTTTAGATTTTGCAGCTAGCGGGAGAGGTTGGTTCAAAATATGCAGGTTATTAGAAGGTGAAAAAATTTAAGGTCTCTGGGATGTGATTATTGATGTAAGAAGGCTCCATAGTCCTGTTGAGAAGAACTTAAAGATTTGATAGGGGGATAATTTACAAGAGAAGAGGAAGACAACAATCAACTTCCGTTTCTAGATGTCAGGGTAGACGAAATGACCAATGGGGAGTTCCAAACCACAGTATGTAGGAAGGCAGCCCACAGTGACCAAATCCTCAATTTCCACAGCGATCGCCCCACAAATAAAGCTGTGTTAGGACACTATTCAAATGGGTCACAACTCATTGCAACACGCCAGAACTACGTAGGAAGGAGGAAGAGCACCTAGGTCTTTGCTAACTATAAATATCCCAACAACGTCATCCACAGATGCTTACTAGAAAGACAACACCAAGAGGGCACAGTATGCCCCAATACACTGGCCACACTTCCCTGTATATGAACTGACTCCTGCAACCACTAGGAACCATGGTGGCACACAAGCCCACAGCCACACTACAACAAATACTCACAAGGACCAAAGGCCCCATACCCATGACGTGCAGAACCAACATAGTTTACAAAATGCCTTGCAATGATTGCAATAAACATTACATCGACCAGACCAGAAGGAAACTCGCCATTAGGATACACGAACACCAGCTAGCAGCAAAACAACACGACAAACTTTCCCCATCTCAGTGCAGTCGGGCAATGAAGGCCGTCAATTTAACTGGGACAATGTGACCATCCTACCTCGAACCAACCACAGAAATGCACGGGAATTCCTAGAGGCCTGGTTTTCAACCCATAATGCAATCAACAAACATGTGGAATTTGACTCCGTACACAAACCCATACAGAACAGAACTGGAAATGACACAACCCAACTTAACAGACTGGATCATATAAATAGCAAGCGGTGTAGAACAACATCGCTTCATCAGAGGCCGCACTGATGATGTAAATACCATGGTGATGAAATGCCTGTATGATAACCAGCCAGCTTGGTGAGCAAGCCAATAACCTTGTTTGCACATTCTCACTGTGTCTGCGTGGATTTCCCCGAATGCTCCAATTCCTCCCACAGTCCAAAGATGTGCAGGTTAGGGTGGATTGGCCATGCTAAATTGCCTGTAGTGTCCGGGGATGTGCAGGCTGGGTTGATTAGCCATGGGAAATGCAGAGTTACAGCAATAGGGTAGGAAGATGGGTCTGGGTGGGGTGGTCTTCGGAGGGTTGGTGTGGACTCAATGGGCTGAATGGCGTGCTTCCACACTGTAGGGATTCTACGATTCTATGAATAAACAAATGGACTCATGTGACACATACATACACGCACCCACACATGTACCAACACACATACATAAGTAACCACAAACACACACACGTGCGTAGGCACACACACATACTCACACACACACACACACACACACGTGGTACATGGACCAGAGCACAGCTGCAAACTACCAAGGCAGCTGCTGTCACATGCTCTGGTCCAGGTTCCTCGCTCACGATGACTGTGCTGTTTGCTGAAAAGATAAATTTGGAAAGATTGGGCTTCTAGTAGCTTTACAGGAGTCGTTTAATAAGAACTCCATAAACACTTTAAAGCAAACACAGCACTGCGGTGAACTCAAGGCACATTGCCCCCACCTTGGATTCTCATGCCAGAACCTCAAATCTGTGGAAGGAGCCATCCTGCGCCTGCTCCTTCTCTGATAGGATGGTAGGAGAGGCAGCAAGAAGGAGAAATAATTGGGGAGTTGGCCTTGGGGAGATAACCCCCACCCCCACCCCCCACTGCCCCTCCATGAACTCAGTGAGAGTGGCCATGGGTGAGTGCCTTGCCCTGACAGCCCTTACTTAAGGCCCTTAAACAGTTAAATGAGGCCTGTGATAGGATGAGATACTCAGCCTCCAGTGCCCGCCAGCTCTGATTGGGGGCTGATCGGGTCAGTTATCTTGGCAGTGGGATCAGTTTGTTAATCACCACCTAAAGCTACTCACCCTCTTCAATTTTAAAAAAAGTGGGCACTCCCTCCCAAGTAATAGGAGTGCGCAAACCATTTAGCCCCTCGAGCCTGCTCTGTATTCATTAAGATCATGGCAGATCTCCTATCTCACCTTCACTTCCTTGAACTAAATCTACACCCCTTCATTGCTTCAGAGTCCAAAATGCCCCCAAACATTGAAAGCTCAAGGCTTACAATAGCCAGCCCCCACATGATTTACTTTGTCATAGAATCCCTACAGTGTGGAAACAGGCCCTTCAGCCCAACAAGTCCACACTGAACCTCAGAGCATCCCACCCAGACCCACGTCCCCCAACAACCCACCTAAACCCTACACGCAATTTAGCACAGCCAATCCACCTAACCTGCACATCTTTGGACTGTGGGAGGAAACAGACGTGGGGAGAATGTGCAAACTCCACACAGACAGACGCCCAAGGCTGGAATCGAACCTGAGTCCCTGGTGCTGTGAGGCAGCAGTGCTAACCACTGAGCCACCATGCCGCCCATAGCTCCTGTACATTCTTCTGTACTTGGAAATTGTGACCATCACTTCACTAGCTCAACAATAAAACAGAAAAAAATAACATCATGTTCCATTTGGCAGCATGTATTTCAAATCACAAGACAGCTGGATTAACATCAGTACAGATACAGTCAGTAACACAGGGCTCTG
>JAHRHZ010000043.1:6098289-6136762 GCA_024137785.1 Ginglymostoma cirratum | reverse complement strand
AGGGAGCTGGATTAACATCAGTACAGATACAGTCAGTAACACAGGGCGCTGGGGGAGAGGGGTTTCTGAGTGACAGTGTGAGGGAGCTGGATTAACATCAGTAGAGATACAGTCAGTAACACAGGGCACTGGTGGGGAGAGAGGGGTTACTGAGTGACAGTGTGAGGGAGCTGGGTTAACATCAGTCGAGATACAGTCAGTAACACAGGGCGCTGGGGGAGAGGGGTTACTGAGTGACAGTGTGAGGGAGCTGGGTTAACATTAGTAGAGATACAGTTAGTAACACAGGGCACTAGGGGAGAGAGGGGTTACTGAGTGACAGTGTGAGGGAGAGGGATTAACATCATTAGAGATACAGTCAGTAACACAGGGCACTGGGGGAGAGAGGGGTTACTGAGTGACAGTGTGAAGGAGAGGGATTAACATCAGTAGAGATACAGTCAGTAACACAGGGCTCTGGTGGAAAGTGTGAGGGAGCTGGGTTAACATCAGTTCTTCCCTGTCAATGGTCCTGGTCAATATCATTAACAGATTCTTTTGTTAGTAACTAATTTATATTGTATAGGATTGCAAGGTGTTCCCCAGTGGCGTGGTTCACTGTGTATATGTTTTAATAACAGGAGTAGTGTTTAAATGGGACTATGCCTTTAAGGAAGCATTGTCAGCTCAGGGAGTTGGTGGTGCTGTGGTCATGTCACTGGGCTGGTGCTGTATGAACCCCTAGGATAACGGTCTGGGGTTAAGGGTTCAAATTTCCTGAAAGCCGAGAGTAAAATCTGAATTTAATAAAAGCTTGGAATTATAAGCTAGCCTAATGACAACTGTAAAACTGTGTATGATTGTTGTAAAAACCCATCTGGTTGACTTTAAGGAAGGAAACCTGCTATCCTACATGTGACCCCACACTCATTGCAATGTGGTTGACTATTAATTACCCTCTGAAAATGCCCCTTGCTATCCTACTCAGATCACAGGGCAACTAGGAATGGCAATAAATGCTGTCCCAGCCAGTGATACCTGTATCTCAAGAGTAAAAAACAAAGTCAAACTATTGTGAATCAAATCGAGAGAAGTCAGAGGTGAAATGTTA
The DNA here is from genome assembly GCA_024137785.1 of Ginglymostoma cirratum. Lineage (NCBI taxonomy): Eukaryota > Metazoa > Chordata > Chondrichthyes > Orectolobiformes > Ginglymostomatidae > Ginglymostoma > Ginglymostoma cirratum. The sequence continues at coordinate 6,135,672 of JAHRHZ010000043.1, read as the reverse complement.
TCAGAGATAAAAGGTACTGCAGATGCTGGAGAATCCAAGATAACAAGGTGTGGAGCTGGATGAATACAGCAGGCCAAGCAGCATCATAGGAGCAGGAAAACTTGACGTTTCGGGCCTAGACCCTTTATCAGAAATGGTTCCGTAGGCAGGTACTAAGAAAGGTGATGTGGCTGTAGTACCTGGTTTGCTTCAGGACGTGGTCGAGCAGTTTCAAGGCTGAGGAGATTATGAGAGAGTTGCAGTGGGAGAGATATTCCCTGAGGTTTGTCCGGAGGGAGGAGGGTAACTTCTTCAGAGTAGGCATCCTTAGAAGAGGCTTCGCAGTGGGGTTAAAATTGTATCAGAGATAAAAGGTACTGCAGATGCTGGAGAATTCAAGATAACAAGCATGGGGCTGGATGATTTCTGATGAAGGGTCTAGGCCCAAAACGTCAAGTTTTCCTGCTCCTATGATGCTGCTTGACCTGCTGTGTTCATCCAGCCCCACACCTTGTTATCAGAGGTGAAATGTTGTTTTGTGAGTGAAGTTCTAATAATTGTACTGGTCCTGTAAGTTTCTAGCTGCTGGAAACCAGCTCTCAATGTCTCGGCTCCTCTCCTCGGTTTTACATATTTGAACCTTTTGAGGTGCAGACACTGAAAGCGAAAGTTTGATATTTGTGTAAGTGTGAGATAAGGTTGGGCACTGTCTTGGAAAACAGTAATTAGCAATGCATCCAGAGTGGGATGAAGGCAGGGAAGTGAGATTAAAACAGAAAGTGCTGGGAATACATGGCAGGTCCAACATCATCTGTGGAAGTTTCTGGAAGGGGCGGGAGAAGGGTTCCTTGTTTTATGAAGTCTGACTGGACCATGGGCACTGTCCACAACAGTGAGGTCTCACCCTGCCTGAAGCTGCCAGAGGTCAGCAGTAACCATGAGGTACAACACCTCAGACTCCCCTATTTACTAAATCACAGGATATGAAGAGACCATTCAGCCCATCGGCTCTGTTCAGGTGGTTATTGAATTTTCCTTTTGAAAGCCACGAATGAATTTATTCCCCTAACGCTTTCAGGCGTTTCAACCCTTCCTGTCAGGGGGGAGTTTCCACATTCTCCCTGTGTTGGTGGGCTTCCACCAGCTGCTCCAGTTTCCTTTCACAATCCAAGGATTGCAGGTTAGGCTGACTTGGCCATGACAAATTACCCCATAATGTCCAGGAATGTGCAGGCTAGGTGGGTTAGCCATGGGGAATGCAGGGTTACAGGGATAGGGTATGGGGGTGGTGCTGGGTGTGGATGGGATGCTCTTCAGACAGTCAGTGTGGACTTGATGGGCTGAATGGCCTCTTTCCACACTGCAGGGATTCTAGGGTCGGGGCAGTGTGTTTCCAGATCGCAACAAACCTTTGCGAAGGTAGAATTCTACCCATCTCTGTAAACACAAGTATTTCATTTCCTTCATCTGTATTTTTTAATTCACTTTCTGCAGAATGCAAGCAGTGCTCACAGGATTTTCCCCAAGCCCAGGACCGATCTCTCCCAGCTTGCGTAAACATCGATAACCGGTCCAACTCGCTGAGTGAGGTGGAGGAGATGTACTTCAACAAGATGGCTGAGGGCAAGGCAAGTGTCACTCACAGAGTTCAACTTTTAAGTGACTCCTTCCACAGACTTGATATGCAAAAGCCATATTTACACAATTGGTTCATAGCAGTAAATTGCATTTATACCTTACTTTTGGAGCGTAGTTGCGATGGTGATGCAGGAACTGAAGCAGCCATGTTTTACACAGAAAGCTCTCAAAAGCAGCAATGTAATTGTGATCAGAAAAACCTGCTTTAACGGTGTTGATTGAGGGGTAAATATTAACTAGAACACTGGAGATAGCCCCCTTGCTTTTCCTCTTTAGTAATAGTGGATGGATTCTAAACAATTTTTAGAACAGTGGTAGATTTTTAAAGTTTAATTTAGATAACAAATACTGCTGCCCCTCTGTACTGGGTAGTCATTCAGGATTCTGTGCTTGCATTGTCGGTGTAATAGGGTTATGAGCTGATGGGAGACTGCTACCCACTGCACAGTTGACATTTCCTATTTTGGTATGTGTGCTATTTGTGGTTTATCACGCATGGAGCTCAGAGACGATAAAGAAGAAGGCCACTTCTACCAAACCTCTGGTTGAGGGGCACAGGATAATAGGGTCAGGATTTAAAAATAGAATTCAGTTTCCCAGGTTAAACCTGAGAATATAAAAGTAGGACTAGGAGTCAGCGATTTGGCCATATGAGTCTTCAAGCCTGCCTCTGCCACTCCACACACAGTTATGGCTGATCCTTCACCCTACCTGCCCCTCCCGGCTTTATCTCTATATCCATTACCTCGCTTCTAACTCAGGTCTCTATCCAGCCTATCCTATCATGCACACACTCAATGACAGAGCATCCACAGCCTGTAAAATGTCAAAGATTCATTCTACAAAGAGTGAAGAAATCTCTCCTTACCTCATTCCTAAATGGCTGAATCCTTCTTCTGAGATTATCACCCCTAGTTATAAATGCTCCAGCTTGGACAAACAGCCTTTCGGCCTCTGCACTGTCTAATTCCTTCTAAAAGAATGATATGTTTCATTCTCCCAAGGCTATCGGAGTATTGCTCATGTAAGAAATAGATAGACTTCTAGAAATTAGAAGTATCAAGAGGCGTGTGGAGAGAGAGAAAGAGAGAGAGAGAATATGGTGTTGACATAGAGGACCAGTGGACCTGTCACTATCAAGTTAAAGGGTGGAGTGGTCTCAATGGGCTGAATGCATTGTCCTGCTCCCATCTTCTATGTTTCTATACAAGATCTCTTCAAAGTTATACATTGTGTCCTCGACTTGGTATTGTAAGGAATCACAGTCGACACATGACTTAGGCACCTCTCTCCGTTAGACGAGAGGTAGACAGAGACTAGTCGTTGTATATACCTTGGGGGTAACCACTTCACTGGCATGGGCAAAGGTGAGGAGGCAAGGCCTCCATGATTGGCCACAGGGGAAATTGAACCCATGCTGTTGGCTTTATTACGAACCACATTGTAGTCATCTAACTAAGGCCCTTTAGGGAAGGAAACGGCCATCCTTACCTGGTCTGGCCTACTTGTGACTCCAGACCCACAACAATGTGATTGACTCTTAACTGCCCTCTGGGAAATTAGGGGTGGGCAATAAATGCAGTCAAGCTAGCGACGCCCTCATCCTGTGAATGAATAAAGAAAAAAAAGACCAACTGAGCCAACCCCTTCCCTCTTGGCAGTGAATTTGCAAAACATAATGGTTACTTGGGAAGCAGAGAAACACAAATGCTGTGTTGTTAAGATGGTTGAAGAGTTTAACAAAGGGTAATAAAGAGAAATCATTCCATGCCTGCCGCGGGAGGATCCTGGGTGCTGGGAACCATTTTGAAATTTCAGCCAGGCCATTCAGGGGGGAAGTTAGGCGGCATGGTGAGTTTTAAGGTACAGATGTATCACTGCTTAAATTTTTCTTTTTATTCATTTATGGGATGAGGGCATCGCTGGCTAGGCAGCATCCCTAATTGCCCAGAGGGCAGTTAAGAGTCAACCACATTGCTGTGGGTCTGGAGTCACATATAGGCCAGATCAGGTAAGGATGGTGGCTTCTGTCCCTAAAGGACATTAGTGAACCAGATGGGTTTTTCCAATAATTAACAATGGATTCATGGTCATCAAAAGATTCCTAATTCCAGATATTTATTGAATTCAAATTCTACCATGGTGGGATTTGAACCCGGGTCCCCAGAATGTTACCTGGGATCTCTGGATTAACAGTCCAGTGATAATACCACTAGGCCATCGCCTCCCTTATTCTGAATGAATATTGAGACAGGCTTGAGGAGGAATGTTACAAATGAATGTTGAGACAGGGTTGAGGAGCTAAATGACTTTCTCCTATTTCTGTGACACAAGAGATTTGTTTTTGGTACGGAGTTGGAGGAAGGGACTGGTCTATAGTAAACTCAGTTCCTCTGTCTGAGGTTGCTGTAGCTAGGCAGCTGTCCCAGGAGCAATCCACATTTGCAAGTGGCGAAATGTTGTGGAAAGGAAAAGATTTTTGGAGCTACCAAGCCATACGGTGTCTCAGAAACACAGTCCCAACATTGTCCAGGATCTTGGCCAGACCTGGAACAAACCTTGAGAGATTATTTTCTTTTGCATCCAAATTTATTTAAAAATGGCACTTTTTTATTAGAAAAATGACGTCTATTTGTACATATACATTTTTAACATAAATAAAAGAAAGACATAATGGAAATCACACTGTATCTTACCCAAGGGCAGTTCAACAATCATGACTGTTTCCTGTATCTAGCTTTGAGATTGGACATAAGATTGATAAAAAATGAAATACAGATGTTCGTTCCTTTTCTCTGACACATTGTAAATAGTTGACATGTGTTTTCAGCGAGTGTTAGATTGTACAGAGTTCTACAACTGAGGTCAGAATTCATGGTATTATCTGCAGATATTGATCTAAAGATCCAGGTAATGTTCTGGGGACCTGGGTTCGAATCCCACTGTGGCAGCTGGTAGAATTTGAATTCAATAAAAATCTGGAATTAAGAGTCCAACGATGAAGTTGAAACAATTGATTGATATAATGTTGTCACATGAACTGAGATAGAATGAAAAGTATTGTTTTGTGTGCTTTACAGGGAGATCGTACCATACAAAGTGCATTCAGGTAACCAAACAGAGTGCAGTATACAGTGTTAAATCTGCAGAGAAGGTGCAGAGAGAAAGATCAGAATTAACATTTGAGTGGCCTATTCAAAAGTCTGATAAATGTCATTTAAGGAAGTAAACCGCTGTCCTTACCTGGTCTTGCCTATACGTGACTCCATACCGATGGCAACATTGACTCTTAACTGCTCCCTGGGCAATTAGAGATGAATAATAAATGCTGGTCCAGCCAGTGACAAACGCACCCTATGCATAAATTAGAAAAATGGACCAGGACACCAGGAATAACCCTCCTGTTCCAGGAATTTTTGTATTAACCAAAACAAAACAGGTTGGTCCAATATCTCATCCGAGAAATAGCATCTCCCAGAATGCAGCAATTTTAGTTATGAAGCCAGTGGTTGGACAGTCTGGGGTTGTTTTCCTTGGAGCAGAAGAGACTGAAAGGGGACATTATGGAGATGTATAAAATTATCAGGGCCATAGACAGGGCTGATGGGAAGTGACTTTTCCCCTTGGCAGAGGGATCAATGACTAGGAGGCATAGATTTAAGGAAAGGGGCAGAAGGTTTAGAGGGGATGTGAGGAAAATATCTTTCACCCACAGGGTAGTGGGAATCTGGAATTCACTGCCCGCAAGGGTGGGAGAAGCAAAAACTGTCATCACATTGAAGAAGTATTTGGGATGTGCACTTGTGATGCTCAGGCATACGAGGCTATGGGCAAAGTGCTGGAAAAAGGGATTGGAATGGTTAGGTGTTTGTTTATGACTGGCATTGACTTGATGGGCTGAAGGGTCCTCTTTCCATGTAAAAGGTCCCTATGACTCTCTTCAGAACCACACTGGAGCATCAGCCTTAATGTTTGTGCTAAACCCCATTGATCGGGTGTTGAACTAACAACATTGTGTATATCAAGGACAGCAGACTTATCAACTAAGCCATAGTGGGAAAGACAGGCTGCTATCACGACCTGGAAGCTTTTCAATGCTTAATTTGTTTTTTGTTTGCCTTCCCTACACCTCACATCTTTTCTGGTCAAAGTGCTAGAAGGTCTGAAGGAGAGGCTTGTTCACAGATGCTCCTTCAAACTCTGTAGAAGGTAGCACATCCTTTGTCCCCAACACTCATCCACCACTGTGCACCCAAACCCCGAACCCTACCCCCAGCTGGTTGTCCAGGTGGCTCACATGGAAGTGTAACTCACTTTGTGAAGATTCAATCCCTCAGTATCTCACTGGAGTGTCAGCTGCAAACATGTGCTTCAAGTCACTGAGCTACATTTAAACACACAGCCTTCTGTCTCAGAGATAAGCCATTTGACCATCACATTCTCTTGGTACAAATTCTAACTTGTTTCTTCCAATACACTCTCTGCAGGATGATCCCTTCCTGGATTATGATGATTCTGCGACAGATGCCACGAGCAGTACAGAAGATATTCCCTCCTTGGATTCGTCGCTGCAATTGGGTTCGACGTCTTTGAGGGGTCCTAAAGTTTCCCGGTATCCGTTAACTAGCAGTTCAGAAGATATCACCAGAGCAGATACTGTTTTGGACTGTCCAGCGCAACTCGGCAAAGTTGAAAAAAACAACGTTGTCACTCAGCTTACGGCCTGCTGTCCTTCACAAGAAACCACGGCGAAGAAGAAGCCTTCTCTGGTTCTGAAAGCCAGTGGGTGCGGTTTGATGGAGGAAGATGGATTGGGTCAGAATAACAGTGCATCTGACCTTGAGAATCTATCGGATGATGAAGATCAGGATTCAGTACCTTTGTTAATCAGGTCCATGTCCAGCTCCAGAAGGCACAGCTGGGAAGGTCCTTTATCTCCTTCAGCACTTGGAGACGTGAGGAGAAGGTATATTCATGAAATAGCAGAAAAATGGTTTTAACGATAGAGATAATTTAATTATACAGATTTATAATTACATACGATCTAACTGTCCCCTTGGATTCTGTATCAGAGTTTCTTATAAAGCTTTAGGTAGCGTGTTAGCAATGTTCTCTTGATGGCCACTATCTGATAGTATTATTACAGGGTAAAGTGGCAGGTCTAGTGTCATTACTGCGGGCTAGCTCAGTTGGCTGGACAGCTGGATTGTAATGTAGAGTGATGCCAATTGAATGGGTGCAATTTCTGCACCAAGTTGAGGTTACCAAGAAAGGCTCTCCTGCTTAGCTTCCCTGCCTCACCTGAGATGTGGTGACCCATAGGTTAAACCACCAACAGTCTTCTCTCTTGAATGAGAGAGCAACCCTATGGTCTGGTTCAAAACATGGTGACTTTGCCTTTTTACAGCTGGGGCCAGATTTTACAGGTTTGTGACTGATGGCCTGAGCATCACTGATACTGGTTGATTATCAATGTGCAAACCCCTCTGAACACCAGGGCAGGCAGTAAGAATGGGAGTTTCCTCGACAGCCAGAACCATGTGGTACCATGTTAGCCCTATGTCAATAGACTCCACACATCAGTTCTTGTCAGAGCAAGCCCTGACCTTCTTCTGAGAGATTACCACAAACAGTTGATCCCATATGAATGAGCTCAGTCTGTGTAAATCGGAGGCTTGAAGCAAGGGCTGAGCTGCAATGGAGAGTTTTTAAAAGCTGAATAGAGTTATTCTTTCCCAATCAGTCTTGGATAACACCCGACTCTAATTAATGTAGACCTATTAATATCGGAAACTATCCCAAGGTGCCTTGCAAGCAAGTAAACACATGTAATTCCACCTTAAGGCAAAAAGAAAACAGTTAAATTGTAACTTTCATACACATTTCCTTGAGGAGATGTTGGTCAATTGGTAATGTCATTAGATGAATAATCCATAAGATAGAAATAAAACATAGAAATTAGTGGAGCACAGCAGCAGGATTAGGCCATTCAGCTCATCAAGCCTGCTCCACCATTCGATCATGGCTGATATGTTTCTCAACACTATTCTCCTGCCTTCTCCCTATAACTCTTGATCCCTTACTAATCAAAAAACATATCTATCTCTATCTTAAATACACTCGATGACTTGGACTCCACAGCCTTCTACGGCAATGAGTTCCACAGATTCACCACCCTCTGAAGAATTTCCTCCTCATCTCAATTCTAAAGGGTTATTCCTTCACTCTGAGGCTGTGCCCTTGTGTCCTAGTCTCTCCTACTAGTAGGAACATCTTCTCCTTGTCCATGTCATAGAGTCACAGAGTCATAGAGTCATTGAGATGTCCACCACAGATACAGACCCTTCAGTCCAACTCACCTATGCCAATCAGATATCCTATATAAGTATAGTCCTATTTGCCAGCATTTGGTCCCTATCCCTCTAAACCCTTCCTATTCATATACACATCCAGATGCTGTTTAAATTTTACAATTGTACCAGCCTCCATAATTTCCTCTGGCAGCTCATTCCATACACGCACCATTCTCTGCGTGAAAAAGTTGTCTCTTACGTCCCTTTTATGTCTTTCCCCTCTCATCTTAAACCAATGCCCTCTTGTTTTGAACTCTCGCACTCCAGGGAAAAGACTTTGTATATTTACCCTATCCATGCCCCTCATGATTTTATAAACCTCTATAAGGTCACCCCTCAGCCTCCGACGCTCCAGGGAAAATAGCCCCAGACCATTCAGCATCCCCCTGTAGCTCAAACCCTCCAACCCTGGCAACATCCTTGTTAATCTTTTCTGAATCCTTTCAAGTTTCACAATATCCTTCCTATAGCAGAGAGACCAGAATTGCATGCAATATTCCAAAAGTGGCTGAACCAATGTCCTGTCCAGCTGCAATATGACCTCCCAACTCCTATACTCAATGCACTGGCTGATAAAGGCAAGCGTACCAAATGCATTCTTTCAAGGAGCTATGAACCTACACTCTCTTTGTTCAACAACACTCCCCAGGGTCTTACCATTAAGTATAAGTCCTGCCCTGATTTGTCTTTCCAAAATGCGGCACCTCACATTTATCTAAATTAAACTTTGTCTGCCACTCCTCAGCCCATTGGCCCATCTGACCAAGATGCTGTTGTACTCTGAGGTAACCTTCTCCCCTGTGCACTACACCTCCGATTTTGGTGTCATCTGCAAACTTACTGACCATACCTCGAATCAACCGAGAAAGAGTCCTACAGTGCTGTCTGACCCAACAGTGAACCTTCACAGATGCTGACTTTGCTGTTTGGTTTCAAGTTGGTCAAAGAAAAATAAACAAACATTGAATTTTCACAGCTGGCCTTGGAGAAACCTGGGTAGGGAGATCATAGATAACATGCATGGGGCTGGATGAACACAGCAGGCCAAGCAGCATCACAGGAGCAGGAAAACTTGACGTTTCGGGCCTAAACCCTTCATCAGAAATGGGGGAGGGGAAGAGGGTTCTGAAATAAATAGGGAGAGAGGGGGAGGCGGATAGAGGATGGATAGAGGAGAGGATAGGTGGAGAGGAGGCAGACAAGTCGAAGAGGCGGGGATGGAGCCAGTAAAGGTGAGTGTAGGTGGGGGGGTAGGGAGGAGATAGGTCAGTCCAGGGAGGACGGACAGGTCAAGGGGGCGGGATGATGTTAGTAGATAGGAGATGGGGGTGGGGCTTGGGGTGAGAGGAAAAACTGGTTAGGGAGGTGGAGATGAGCTGGGCTGGTTTTGGGATGCGGTTGGGGGAGGGGAGATTTTGAAGCTTGTGAAATCATAGCAAGGGAGCAGCTAGGTGGCTTGATTAAACTTTAAAAATATAAAACATTCGTATTAAGTTAGACCTGGAGCAGCGTTTTTAGAGCAGTAAGACTGTGCTACTTTCTGAGTCTGTAGATTGTTCAGGTGCAAAGATGGCCTTTAGTAGAGTGATGAGCTCTTCTTGTTGGATGTAGGGGATTAGGGAGAGTTTCCATGTTACTGATGAGTATGTCTGCAGGAAGTGTGTTTGGTTGTGAATCCCATTGGATCGCAGGGATCGGTTGGAACAGCAGTTTGAGGCAATGAGGAATTCACAGGAGCTAAGGGGTGTGATGGATAGTAGTTGCAGGGAGGGAGATAAACCAAAGATACAGCCAGGTAGGTGGGTGACCTCCAGGAAAGATAGGAGAGGGAGGCAGGTAGTGCAGGAATCTCATGTGGCTATTCCCATCTCAAACAAGTATGCTGTTTTGGAAAATGTAAGGGGTGATGGATTCTCAGGGGAATGTAGCACTGGCTGACAGGTTTCTGGTACCAAGACTGGCTCTAATGTAGTGAGGGGTATATCAGGTTCCAAGCGAACAATTGTGATGAGGACTGTCTAGTCAGAGGCACAGCCAGACATTTCTGCAGCTAACAGCGAGAAATCAGAATGGTGTGCTGCCTTCCTAGTGCCAGAATCAAGGAGATCTCGGAGAGGGTGCAGAATATTCTCCAAGGGGAAAGGGAGCAGCAGGAGGTCATTGTACACATTGGAACTAACAACATAGGAAGAGAAAAGGACAAGATTCTGAGGAAATTAGGCAGGAATTAAACTGTAGTCCTCAAGGAGAGTAATATCTCGATTGTTCCTGGACCAATGAGCTGGTGAGGATAGGAATAGGAGGATAGAGCAGATGAATGCGTGGCTGAGGAGCTGGTGCAGGGAGAAGGATTCACATTTTTGAATCATTGGAATCTCTGCTGGGGTAGAAGTGACCTGGATAAGAAGGATGGATTGCACCTGAATTGGAAAGGGACTAAAATACTAAGGGAGATTTGCTAGAGCTGCTCGGGAGCATTTAAACTATTAAGGGGAGGTGAGCATGACCAAGGGAGATAGAGAGGAAAGAGAGCAGTCTGAGACTGGTGTAGTTGGGACAAGGAGTCAGTCAAACAGACGGGACAGGCAGGAACATAGCAGAGAACGAGGTAGGACTGATAAATTAAACTGCATTTATTTTAATGCAAGAGGCCTAACAGTTAAGGCAGATGGAGTCAGGGCATAGTTAGGTACATGGGAGTGTGATATCGTAGCAATTACAGAGATGCGGCTCAGGAACGGACAGGACTGGCAGCTTAATGTTCCAGGGTATAGCTGCTATAGGAAGGATCGAAAAGGGGGGCAAGAGAGGAGTGGGATTGGTATTTTTGATTAGAGCTAGCATTATGGCTATATTTAGGGAAGATATTCCTGGGAATACGTCCAGGGAAGTTAGTTGAGTGGAACTGAGAAATAAGAAAGGATGATCACCTAACTGGGATTGTATTATGGACCCCCAAATAGTCAGCAGAAAATTGAGAAACAAATTTGTAAGGAGGTCTCAGTTATCTGTAAGAATAATAAGGTGCTTTTGTTGGGGGATGTTAGTTTTCCAAACACAGGCTGGGACTGCCATAGGGCCATGGGCTTGGATGGAGAGGAATTTGTTAAGTGTGTACAAGAAAATTTTCTGATTCAGTATGTTGATGTACCTACTCGAGAAAATGCAAAACTTGACCTACTGTTGGGAAATAAGGCAGGGCTGGTAACTGAGGTGTCAGTGGGGGAGCACTTTGGGGCCAGTGACCATAATTCTATTAGTTTTAAAACAATGATGAAAAAGGATAGACCAGATCTAAACGTTAAAGTTCTAAATTGGAGGAAGGCCAATTTTGACGGTGTTAGGCAAGAACTTTCAAAAGTTGATTGATGGCGGATGTTCGCAGGTAAAGGGATAGCTGGAAAATGGGAAACCTTCAAAAATGAGATAACAAGAGTCCGGAGACAATATGTTCCTGTAAGGCTGACTGGCAATGCTGGTAGGTGTAGGGAATGCTGGATGACTCGAGAAATTGAGGTTTTGGTCAAGAAAAGAAGGAAGCATATCTCAGGTACAGACAGCAGGGACTGAGTGACTTCCTAGAAGAGTAAAAAGGCAGTAGGAGTATACTTAAGAGGGAAATCTGGAGGGCGAAAAGGGGACATGAAACAGCTTTGGCAAATAGTGTTAAGGAGAATCCAAAGGGATAGTACAAATACATTAAGGACAAAAGGGTAACTAGGGAGACAATAGGGCCCCTTAGAGATCAGCAAGGCCACCTATGTGTGGAATCACAGGAGATGGGAGAGAATACTAAACGTGTATTTATCATTAGTGTTTACGGTGGAGAAGGATATGAAAAATAGAGAACTTGGGAGAAAAATAGCGACTCTTTGAAAGATGTCTATATTACAGAGGAGGAGGTGCTGAATGTCTTAAAATGTTCAAAGATGGATAAATCCCAGGACCTGATCAGGTGCACCTTAGAACTCTGTGGGAAGCTAGGGAAGTGATTGCTGGGCCCCTTACTACGATATTTGTATCATTGGTGGCCACAGGTGAGGTGCCAGAAGACTGGAGGTTCGCTAACATTGTGCCACTGTTTACGAAAGGTGGTAAGGAAAAGCTGGGGAACTATAGACTAGTGAACCTGACATCGGTGGTGGGCAAGTTGTTGTAGGGACTCCTGAGGGACAGGATTTACATGGATTTGGACAGGCAAGGACTGATAGCCAACATGGATCTTTGTGTGGGAAATCGCGCCTCACTAACTTGATTGAGTTTTATGAAAATGTAACAAAGTGAATTGATAAGGGCAGAGTGGTGGATGTGATCTGTATGGACTTTAGTAAGGTGTTTAACAGGGTTTCTCATAGACTGGTTAGCAAGGTTAGATCACACAAAATATGGGGAGAACTAGCCATTTGGATACAGAACTAGCTCAAAGGTAAAGACAGAGAGTGGTGGTGGAGGGTTGCTTTTCAGACTGGAGGCCTGTGATCAGCGGTGTGCCTCAAGGATCTGTGCTGGGTCCACTGCTTTTTATCATTTATATAAATTATTCTGTAAATTTCAATTGTATCCCTGCTCATCCTTCTAAATTCCATCGAGTACAGATGCAGAGTCCTCAATCATTCCTCATATGACAAGCCCTTTATCCCTGGGATCATTCTTGTGCATCTCCTCTGGACCCCCTTCAATGCCAACACATCCTTCCTTTGATACAGGACCCAAAACTGCTCACAATATTCCAAATATGGTCTGATTAGTGCCTTATACAGCCTCAGCAGTACATCACTGCTCTTGTATTCTAACCCTCTCAAAATGAATGCAAACATTACATTTGCCTTCCTAACTGCCAACTCAACCTACACATTAAACTTAAGAGAATCCTGAACTAGGACTCCCAATTCCCATTGTGCTGCAGATTTCTGAAGTCTTTGCCTCATTCCTACCAAAATGCCTAACTTCATACTTTCCCACATTCCATCTGTTACTTCTTTACCCACTCTCCTAGCATGTCCAAATCTTTCTGCAGCCTCCCTGCTCCATTAACACTTCCAGTCCCCCTACCTATTGTTAGGTCATCTGCAATCTTAGCAACAATGCCCTCAGTTCCTTTGCCCAGATCATCAACGTATGAAGTGAATAGTTGTGGCGCCAACTTTGGGCCCTGAGGACTCCTCCAGCCATCAACTGCCATCCCAATTTATCCCCAGTCTCTGCCTTTTGCCTGTCAGCCAGTCCTCTATCCATGTCAGTGCCTTGCCCCTAACGCGATGGGATGTCACCTTATTTAGCAGTTTCCTGGGTGGCACCTTGTCAAAGGCCCTCAGGAAATCCAAAGAGATCACGTCCACTACGTCAGAGATAAAAGGTACTGCAGATGCTGGAGAATCCGAGACAACAAGCATGGGGCAGGATGAACACAGCAGGTCAAGCAGCATCATAGGAGCAGGAAAACTTGACGTTTTGGGCCTAAACCCTTCATCAGAAATCAGACGTCCACTACGTCTTCTTTGTTTAACCTGCTCGTTACCTTCTCAAGCAATTCTAACAGATTTGTCAGGCATGACCTCCCCATGTCGAGGCTGTGCTGACTCAGCCATATCTTGCTGTGCACTTCCAAGTTCTCTGAAATCTCATCCTTAATAAAGGATTCTAAAATCTTATCAATTACCGAAGTCAGGCTTATTTGCCTGTAATTTCCTACATTCTGCCTCCCTCCCTTCTTAAACAAGGGTGTTACATTAGCCATTTTCCAGTCCTGTGGGACCCTCCCTGAATCCATTGATTCCTAAAAGATTGCCACGGATGCCTGCATAATCTCCTCAGCCATCGCCTTCAGAAATCTGTGGTGTAGTCCATCTGGTCCAGGTAATTTATTCACCTTCAGCTTCCCCAGAGCCCTGCTGTTAGTGATGGCTACTGCACTCACCTCTGTCATTGGCTCTCTCGAAGTTCGGGTGCGCTGCTAGTGTCTTCCACTGTGAGAACTGATGTGAAAGGTAGTTCCTCTGCCATTTCTTTGTTCTCCATTACTACTTCTCCAGCCTCACTTTCCAGTGTTTTACCCTCTCTTACCTTTAACTTATCTAAAAAAAAAACTCCTGAAATTTTCTTATTTATTACTGGTTTATCTTCATAATTTATCTGTTGCCTCATTATTGCTTTTTCATTTGTTCTCTGCTGGTTTTTAAAGACTTCCTAATCTCCTGGCCAAACACTGTTCTTCATCACATCATGTGCTTTTTTTTTTGCTTTTATGCTGTCGCTGACCTCCCTTGTCAGGCATGGTTGCCTCATTCTCCCCTTTGTATGCTTCTCCTTCCTTGGGATGAATTTCTGCTGTGTCTCCTGAATTACACCAAGAAACTCCTGCCATTGCTGCTCCAGCATCTTCCCTGCTGGGTTCCCCTTCCACTCAACTCTGGCCACCTCCTCTCTCATGTGTCTATAGTTACCTTCACTCAGTTGTGTTACCGTTACCTCAGATTCCAGCTTCTCCCTCTCAGACTGCAGGGTGAATTCTATCATATTATGCTCCCTACCATTGGGGTTCCTTCACCTTAAGCTTCCTAATCAAGTCTGCCTCATAACACATCACCAAATCGAGAACTGCCTGTTCCCTTCGTGGGCTCTACTACAAAGTGCTCCAAAAAACCATCTTGTAGACATTCCACAAATTCCTTTTCTTGAAATCCACTAACAACCTGATATCCATAGGTTCAAATGGCGGGTAGCACAGTGACTCAGTAGTTAGCACTGCTGGGTGGGATGTTCTTCTGAGGGCTGGTGTAGACTCAATGGGCCAAATGGCCTGCTTCCGCATTGTCAGAATTCTAAATCCCACCATGGCAGCTTCTTGGATTTAAAATTCAATGAATAAAATCTGAAATTAACAACTAGTGTCAGTAGTATCAAATATCATTAAAACCTCACCTGGTTCACAAACAGAAGTAAGTCCTTACCTAAGATAACAAGGTGTAGAGCTGGATGAACACAGCAGGCCAAGCAGCATCAGAGGAGCAGGAAAGCTGACATTTCAGGCCTAGACACTTCTTCAGAAAATGAAGAAGGGTCTAGGCCTGAAACGTCAGCTTTCCTGCTCCTCTGATGCTGTTTGGCCTGCTGTGTTCATCCAGCTCTACAGCTTGTTATCTCAGATTTTCCAGCATCTGCAGATTCTACCATCTCTAAATCCTTACCTAGTCTGGCCTACGTGTGAATCCAGGCACACAGCAATGTAGTTGACTCTTAACTGCCCCCTGAAATGGCCTAGCAATGCAGTCAATTCAAGGGCAAGTTAGGGAACAAATATGATGCCCACATACGTTGAAAGACAAAAAAAAAATGGATCTCTCAAAGTGCTTTGCAGTGAAGTCTGTGTGACGTGTAGTCACTGTTGTAATGGAGGGAAAAGTTACTGAAGGCGATACTAAGTCAGGTGACCAAACATTCGAGTAAAGAGAAAGGAGTTTAAAGGAAGAGAGAGGCAGAGATGTTTAGGGGAAAAAAATTCAGACTTTAGAGTCTAAACAGTTTAATCCGTGGCACGGAATGTTCTGGAAGTGGTGCTGAGTAAGAAGCCAGAATTACAGAAATACAGAGCTCTATGAGGATTTAAGAGAAAGGGAAGAGGGATTTGATTGCAAGGATGAGAATTTTAAACTAGGAGCAAAGTATTATGAATGCTGGAAATCTGAAACAAAAACAGATAGTGCCGGACAAACTCAGCAGGTCTGGCAGCATCTATGGAGAGAGAAACAGAGTTAACATTTTGAGTCTGGTCTGACTCATCCTCAGAACTCACACTGGACTCAAAACGTTAACTGTGTTTCTCTCTCCACTGATGCTGCCAGACCTGCTGAGTTTGTCCGGCACTATCTATATTTATTTGAGAATTTTATATCTTAGGTATTGGTTGACAAAAACCTATTGTCGATCAATGAGAACAGGAAAACATGAACCAGCTTTAGTGCATTTCAGGATATTCAACCAGGGTTTTGTAAGACCTAAAGTTTTTGAGACGTGGAAAGCTGGGAGGTCAGTTGTGGAGGTTACAAAAACCTGAATGAGATTTTCTACATACTGGAGCAGAGTGGAGGTGGGCAGGAGATGGTCTTAGTATGAGGGGACAGAGCAGGTGGAGTATGGGGTCAGATGTTCAGCTCAGGGTCAAATAGGAAGCTATTGTTGTAAACAGTCTGGATCAGCCCGAGACAGGGCTCCTACAGGGGAAAGGAATTAGCGATGATGGAACGGAGCCTATGTTGGGGCACACCATCTTCTTATGTCAGCTTTGTACCTGTACCATTGTGAGAAAACCTGTTCTTTCTATTCACACTGAGGAATGGGGACATCTTGGTAGACCAGCATTTGTTGCCCATCCCCAGAGAAAATAGTGGAGATAGTGTCTGCAAAAGGTTACATCAAGCAGGATCAATTATTACTACAGTAATTGAGTCGGAGTGGTACCCCGTGCAATTACCCAGATTAACACCACCCTCACTGTCCCTGATTAATGTTGTCGGGTGAAGACTTCCTCCTAGATTGGTCTCCCAAAGTAACTGCTTAGCAAAGGACCCAAAACCCCATTTGGGAAATGTTAGCCTGCACATGTCGGTGCCAAAAGTTAATTCTTCCTTCCAATGTTGCCAAGTGAAGTGCCTGATATCTCCCACTTGGGATCGTTTCCACAAGTAGAGTGACGGAGGGGAAAATGATTTCTTTTTGTAACATGAGCCAGTCTATTTGTGAAATTGTAAGCAAATGGGATAAGTGCAACATGAGGTGCCAAGTCTCAAACAGCAGAGGCAAGAAAAAAGTGTTTGGATAAAAATTAATAAGAGGAGATCAGGCCAAAAGATACAAGAGGAAATGATCTTTAACAGAGATTTGCATTTCTGGCAGATCCAGGAGTCGCACAGGGACTTAGCAGCCACAGGCTGTGGTTTTCTATTCAATGTTTTCATCTTTCTGCAATGTGGAAAATCTCTTCAGGTCAAAAATCTGAGTTTATTTTCAGTTTAGTTAAAAAGCTATTGGTTTGGAAGGTGAGAGCACCTATTTGTCACTGAGAAATGATTGGCCAATCTCAAGCTGACTTTTAGTTGGAGCAACAGGGTGCCTCTGGGGGAGTGGATGATGGAGGGGGCTCAATGTTTGTGCATCTTGGGGAGGTGGGGGGGAATGTTAGAGAAAGGGAAGCAAACACCCCTCGACCCTCAGAACTTCTGTTGGGGAGCGGGCACAAGTACGGAATGAGTGAGCAGAAGACCAACACATACGGTGATGCCTTTGCAGTCAATTAGCAAGAAATGAGTGAGGGAATGATAGCAAGGTGCAGTTGGGGTTTATGTCCAAGCATTCAATTCGTCTGTTTTAAGGAGTGAACGTTGTTATTTCTGACCTAGTCTTTATGACACATGAGTAGAGCCATCCAGTCCAGCTAGTTGTGAATTCACAGCATTGAGATGTCAGCTTAATATCAGAAACAGAAATTTTCCACAGTGTAATCACACCGGGCCCAGACCCAGACACTGGTGTACAGCCCATGCCAGCAACTCGTGGTTCAGCCCTTCCAACAGAGAGCTGCGTCAGTGAAGAAGCTTAATGCCTTCCTTATGGAGTGCTGCTCTCTCCATTGGGTGACGTTGCCCCCTTTCCCCCCACCCTCCCCCAACCCCATCTTCTGTGTCCTGAAGATTGTGGGTTCGAGTCCTGTTCCAGTGGTTACAGCGGGTCCTGGAGTACCCCCAGAACTGAGGGAGTGCTGCCTTGTCGTGGGAGGTGTATGGGTGCGGGACATTGTTAAGCTGCGGACCCCTCAGCCCTTTCATGCAGCATTAAAGGATCTTGTGGTCATTATCTCAAAGATGAGTTCATAGAAACAAGGGAAGCAGGAGGAGGTCATTCAGCCCCTTTGACCCTGATGTACCGTTCAGTATGATCATGGCTGATCTTGTATGTCAATGCTATATCACTGCTTTCTCCCCAGACGCTCAATGCTTTTAAAATCTAAAAGTCTCTTTCTTGAATATATTCAATAACTTTGGCCCCACAGCCTTCTGTGGTAGAGAATTTCACAGGTTCGCTACTCTCACAGTGAAGTAATATTTCTTCATCTCAGTCCTAGATGATTTACCCTATAACTTGAGACAATGTCCCCTGGTTTGAGACTCTCCCAACCGGGGGAAACATTCTCCCTGCATCCAGTCTGTCCAGCCCGATAGAATTGTATACATTTCAATCAGATCCTCTTTCAGCCTTCTAAACCTGACTGAATACAGTCAAAGAAACCTTTCTGTATAGGACAGCCCTGCCATCCCTGATATTAGCCTAGCATTGCCTTGGGTAGTCTTTATCCTCGAACACCATCAGTGACAAACAGACTATCTCAGCAAAGTTACATTGCTGTTTTTCTGGGGGGATCTTACTGTGTGCAAACTGGCTGTCATTATCACTAAACTCCAGCACTGACTACACTTCAAAAAAAAAGGTTTTTGTTGGTTGCAAAGTCCTTTGGAACCTCCTGTGCTCATGATAGGTGCTACCTAAATGCAACATTTCTTTATGTAATATATCCAGAGTTTATAACACACTGGACCAGGTGTATCTGTGAAACAGCCTGGGTTTGTAATGTACGTGTATTGGTTCATGAAGTTCTCGGTAATACTGAGTGCGAGCCTCATCTTAGCAGCCAGGGAGTTTAACTTGCCGAGAAAAGAATCGATGAGCATCAACCTGTCAAGGGAAAAGCCTTCATTGGTTGCCAGGGCTGACTTTACAGGGCACAAACTTATGAATTTTCAGAGTTTGCAGGAAGGGTGGTGTGGGGTAGGGGGGTTTGGGGGAGTGGAGAGAAAGGACGACAAAGGGGAATAGGAGAAAACAAGATGGAAAGCGGGAGAGGATGAATATGAAAAGGAGCAATGTAGCTGTTTCTGTGAGTATAAGGTCCACGTTTCTAGTGAATGTTACAGTTGGTATCATTTAGGGGATTGTTATATTTTGTGTTCAGGAGTCTCTAGGCGTGAGTCCATAAAGGTTCTGTTTGCATGTGAAATGGGGTCTTACTGTTCTCTCTACAGCCGTTTGATTACTGGGGATGTTGTTTTTAGACTTGTTGGGAGACTCGCTTTTCAGGATCTTGTATTCTTTCTGACACACTCTGGGGTAACTCTTCCCTCTAATACACATAGGAACTGTTATCCTCTATGTACACATGAGGTACGCTATTCTAAAGAACAGTGAACATAAGAGTTGTGATTCATACAGTCATATTCATAGAGTCATCCAGTATAGAAACAGACCCTTCAGTCCAACCAGTCCATGCCAACCATGTTCCCAAACTAGACTAGCCCCACTTGCCTGTGCCTGGCCCATATCCCTCCAAACCTTTCATGTACGTATCCAAATGTTTTTTAAATGTTGTAATTGTAGCCGCATTCACAACTTCCTCAGGAATTTCATTCCTTACATGATCCACTCTTTGGGTAAAATGGTTGTCCCTCAGGTCCTTTATAAATCTTTCTCCGCTCACCTTAAATCCTGCGAATATACACAGATGCTGCTATTCCCTGTTATCTAGAGTCCATTATAAAATATTTAATAGCAGAGCGCTAAGAAAACACAGGCAGGATTGAGCAGGGTCAGCACGATTTATAAAGGGGAAATCATGCTTGGCAAATTGACCGGTAGTCTTCAAGGATGTAACTAGCAGAATTGATGAGGGGGAGCTGGTTGATGTGGTTTATTTGGAGTTTCAGTGTGCTTTCAATGAAGTTCCACAAAAGAGATCAGGGTGCATGGAATGAGGGAGAGTGTATTGAGATGGATAGAGAACTGGTTGGCAGACAGGAAACAAAGAGAAGGAATAAATGGGTCTTTATTTGAATCAATAACAGAAATTGCTGGAAAAGCTGAGCAGGTCTGGCAGCTTCTGTGGAGAGAAATCAGTGTTAACATTTTGGGCTGAGTGACCCTTTCTCAGAACATTCTTTACTTGAATGGCAGGCAGAGGGACCAATGGGATAAATGCTAGGATCCCAGCTATTCACAATCTATGTTAATGATTTAGATGAATGGATTAAACATAATATCTCCAAATTTGCAGCTGACAAAATATTGGGTGGAAGACCAAGCTGTGTGGAAGATGCAGAGATGTTTAAATGTCATTTGGACAAACTCAGTGTGGGCAACTTCAGGGCAGGTGCAATATAACGTGGATGAATGTGAAATTATCCACTTTGGTAGCTAAAACAGGAAGGCAAGTTATGACCTGAATGGCTATAAATTGAGAGAAGGAAATGTGCAGCGAGGCCTGGGTGTCCTCATACACCAGTCACTGAAGGTGAGTGCAGGTGAAGAAGGCAAACTGTATGTTGGTCTTTGTAGTGAGAGGATTCAATGACTTGGGGCAGTTGTGCGGAGCCTTGGTGAGACCATACCTGGAATATTGTTTGCAATTTTCATCTCCATATCAGAGGAAGGATGTTCTGGGTGTAGAGGGAGTGCAGTAAAGATTTAGCAGACTGATTCCTGGGATGGCAGGACTGACATTTGAGGAGATGTTATATCAATTGGGATTATATTCACTGGAGTTCAAAAGAATGAGGAGTGGATCTCACAGATACTTATAAATTTCTAACATGAATAGACAGTGTATTTGCAGAAAGGATGACAGGATACCAGGGATGTCCAGAACCAGGGATCATCATCTAAATATACAGGGTAGGCTATTTAGAGCTGAGATGGTGAGAAATGACTTCATCCAGAGAGCAGTAAGCCTGTGGAATTCGGTACCACAGGAAGCTGTTGAAGCCAAAACATTGAATGATTTCAAAGAGGGGTTGGATAGAGCAGTTGGTGCTAAAGGGATAAAAAGATATGGGGGTGGGGGAGGTGGGGGACGGTGGGGAGGCGGTGGTGGTGGAAAGCAGTCAAATGCAGTTGAATTGGATGATCAGCTGTGATCATAATGAATGGCAGAGCAGGTTGGAAGGGCCAAATGGCCTATTCATGCTCCTTTTTCCTATGTCTCTATGTTCATATCTACTCAGAGGTCGCTACTCCGTACTATATACGCAGAAGCTGCCATTCTCTACAGTATACACTCAGGCTGCTATTTCCTGCTGTATACACAGAGGTTGGTATTCCTTGTATATACACAGAGGCTGTTATTCCATATTATATACCCAGAAGTTGCAATCTTCTATTGTATACACCGAGTTTGCTACTTCCCTTTATACACCTTAAAGCTGCTATTCTCCACTTATATACTTACGAGCTGTCAACCCCTCAAGTATACCTAGGATATAGTATTCTGCATAAACCTCACTGTGATTCCTATTCTCTACTGGATACACAGGGTCTGCTTTTCCCCGTTATACATAGGAGCTGTTGTTCCCAACATGAAACACAGGAGTTGCTATTCCCTATACTGAACACAGGGGCTGCTGTTCCCCTGTAATATACAAATGTATACTTTCCGTATGATTTAACATCATTTCTGTTGGACAGATTGCTGTTTCTTGCAGACTTGTTCAGTCACTGAACCATTTGTTCTTGGGTCTTGCATTGAGAGTACAGACTGACTCCTCACTGATATGGATCAGGACAGAGACAGGAACACAAACACATTGATAGAGACTTCTGCCTAACCTTAACATCCTTCTTCTGCGGAAATTATTTGTGTGTCAGTACTGTCCTATTCAAACTGGCATATAAACACAGATAGCTATTATCACTGGGAGAGAATTTGTGCTTGAATGTTGGATGGGAGATAAAAGTTCCAGCAATGTGCAACTATCCATTTCTCCTTCCAAGATGCAACTCATATCAGTTTCTTCATGTCACAGTCATGAGAGCAGTTAGATACAAATGTATGAATTGGAATATGTATAGGCCATTCAGCCCTTCAAACCTTCTCAACCCTTCAATAAAATCACGGTTTGTATTTCAAATTCTGCATTCTTATCTACACTCTGATAACCTTTCAATCCCCTGCCCAACAAGAATCCATCTGCAAGAGATAGTAGGAACTGCAGATGCTGGAGAATCTGAGATAACAAGAATTTTTCTGAAGGAGGGTATAGGCCCGAAACATCAGCTTTCCTGCTCCTCTGATGCTGCTAGGCCTGCTGTGTTCATCCAGCTCTACACCTTGGTATCTAAGAATCCATCCGCACCTGCATTAAAAATATTTAATCACCCCACATGCATTGCCTTTAGAACGCAAGACTTCCAAAGTGGAATCCCTAATTTGAAAACAGCGATCCCTATTTCCGGACTGACCCATAAGAGCAAGCATTGTTTCCACATCAACCTTGTCAAGACCATTCAGGACCTTACACACTGTAATAAAGTCAGCCCTCACTCTTCTAAACTCCAGTGGAAACAAGCCCAGCCTGTCCAATGTATCCTCATAAGAAGACTTGCTCATTCCAGGTACAATCTAGTAAAGCTCCTCTGGACCATCTCCAGCATATTTATATCCTTCCCTATATATGGAGATCAAAACTGCACACAGTATTCGAGATGTGCTCTCACTAATGCAGTGTATAACTGAACCGTAGAGTCCTTACCTTATTGTTCAATTCCTCCCATAATAAAGAGGAGCATTCCATTAGCCTTCTCAAATACTTGCTGTACTTGCAGACTAACAACTGTGACTCATTTACTAAAACACCTAGATTGCTCTGCTCCTCAGAATGCTCCATCCTTTCTCCATTTACGTAATACTTTGCAATTTTTATTCTGCCTAGCAAAATGAACCACTTCACATTTTCATATATCATACACCATCTGTCAGATATTTGTCCACTTGCTCAACCTATCTATACCTATTTGCAACATCCTTATATCCTCTTCATGACATACTTACTTAACTATCTTTGTATCATCTGTAAAATCTAGCTGCCATGTCTATGGTCCCCCCATCATTAGCCAGCACTTTTACTTTGGTCTGTGAGCACTATTCGTTGTATTAATCACATAGAAACAGGACAAATTCATTCAGCCCTCAAGCCTCCTTAACTATTCAAAAAGATGGTCATGGTAGAGATGTTCATTGCTGATTACATAATGTTAAGTACAATTTGCAACTCAGCAGCAAGACCTGGCTAACACTCAGCCTGATAATGGCAAGTTGCTTTGATGCCACACAAGTGTCAGTCAATGACTGTTTCCAACAGAGTGAATCTAACCACTGTGCCTTGATGGTCCATTACCATTACTGAATCCTACCACCAGTGACGTAGGTTTCCCAATAACCAGAAATTGAACTGGACCAGCTATATAAACACAATAACTACAAGGGCAGGGCAGAGGCTGGGAATTCTGTTGTGAATTACTCATCTCCTGACTCCCCAAAGCCTGTCTACCATCTACAAGGCATAAGTGACAAGTGTGATGGAATACTGTCCATTTGCCTGGATCAATGCAGCTCCATCAACACTCAAGGAGCAGTGGCAGCTATCCCTGTGAAGATACACTATAGAAACTCAATAAATCACTAAGTCTCCTTCGACAGCACTTTTCAGGTACATGATCTCTTATCACCTGGAAGGTAAGGGCAGCAGATACATGGGAACACCATAGAGTTATAGAGTCATACAGCATGGAAACAGACCCTTCTGTCCAACTTGTCCATGCCAACCAGGTATCTTAAACTAAACTCATCCCATTTGCCTGTGATTGGCCCATATCCCTCTACCATCCTGATTTGGAATGGTATTGCTGTTCCTTCATGGTCAGTGAGTCAAAATCCTACAAATTGTACCCCCCAACAGCGCTAAGTATCTCTACACCCCGAAGATTGCAGCAGTTCAAGAAAGTGGCTCACGAACACCTTTTCAAGGGCAATTAGGAACTGAAAACAAACTCTAAAATTTCATAGATGAATAAAACACAAATGATACCTTGGCAGATCTGTAACTCTGTAACACTTTGATCTCGTAAGTCTTAAATTCTTTTACTGAATAAAAATATCGCAATCCTGGTGTTTAAAATTTTAATTGAGAACCCTGTTCTCAACAGCTTTTTTGGGAATGAGTGTTTCAGATTTCCATTGTGTGAAGAACTGCTTGCCAACGTACCCCTGAGAAAACTCTGTCTAATTTGAAGATTCTGATCTCTTGTTCTGGACTCCTCCACTAGAGAAAACAATTTCTCCCTAAATACCATGTCAACTCCTTTAAATAGCTAACATAAAACTCCAATTAAAGTTTGAGTCCTAAACAGTGATTTTCCCTTACTTTAAATATAAAACTATATTTTTTTAAAAATGTTGGCTGAGATTAAAGATTTGTTGTGTGTTGTTCCAATGTGATATTTGACCTAATGATACACATTGCTTGTCTGTTTTTCAGTGTCAACATATCTCATCTTATTGAAGATAGGACAGGTCACCAAAACTATGTGTGTAAATAAGTTGCTAAATTCAGTTATTAACTAACTTTGAGGTCCTTGACTTGTCAGTTTTTGAATCCATTTGGCTGTGATGACAGCTGAAAATCTAAACACTGGATTGCATCAGTTAGACTGATTTGAAGTCACATCCTCTTTCCATCTGCCATCATGGGGCTGTATGTTGGTTCAGTGGTTAGCACTGCTGTCTCATAGTACCAGGGACCCAAGTTCGATTCCAGCCTTGGGCAACTGTCTGTGCGCATTTGCACATTCTCCCCGTGTCTGTGCAGGTTTCCTCCAGGTACTCTGGTTTCCTCCCACAGTCCAAAGACGTGCAGGCTAGGTGGATTGGCCATGCTAAATTGTCTGTAGTATTCAGGGATGTTTAGATGAGGTGGATTATAGGGATATGAGTCTGGATGGGATGCTCTGAGGGTTGGTGTGGACATGTTGAGCTGAAGGGCCTGTTTCCACGCTGCAGGGATTCTATGGTTCTGTCTTGTATTCCACTAGCCCACTTTCTTCTCACCTGCAAAATCCTGCCCATGCAGTATTGAGGGAGTGTCGTACGGTTGGATGTGTCATCTTAGAGATGAGATGTTAAACCAATCTCTCAGATCCCAGAGCAGGGGAGTCTTCTTAGTGTTCTGGTTAATAGTTATCCCTGAATCAACAACACAAAATCATCACTGTGCTGTTTGTGCGAGCTTGCTGTGTGCAAATTGTCTGCTACGTTTCAACAGTCAGTACCCTTCAGAAAACTGCATCCTTGGCTGTAAAGTGCTTTGTGGGAAAGTTTTGAAGAGCAGTGTGAATCTGAGCTTTCCCCTTCATTCATTGTATGTCTGTCTTGTAAACAAATAGCCTCACGTTGACGCAATGTGACATTTGGTGTTCCCCTCAGGTCTGGATGGGTGATCTCAGGCTTTCACTGTTTTAACAATGTCCTGGTTGAAGGAATGAAGAGTTGTACATTGCAATTTGCAGATGTCACTAAGTTGGGAGACTCTGGAACTGGATATTGACAGGTTAAGTGAGAGGCTGAAACAGTGGCAGATTGAGTTTAATGAGAATGAAGTAAAAGTTCCACCAAATGGTAAATGAGGTTAATCTCCCTGTTTCCTGGGATGGCAGACCTGATGGATGAAGAGAGAATAGATTGATTAGGACTGGTTTTCCTGGAGTTTTGCGGAATGAGGGGTGATCTCATAGAAGCCTATCAAATCCTAAGAGGGCTAGACAGAGTAAAAGCAAGAAGGATGTTACTGATGTCAGGGGAGTCCAGAACCAGGGGTCACAGCCTAAAGATACAGGGTAGGCCACTTAGGACCAAGATGCAGAGAAACTTGTTCACCCAGAGAGTGGTGAGCCTGTGGAATTCTCTGGCATGGAAAGCAATTTAAGCCAAAATGTTGAATGTTGTAAAGAAGGATATAGATGTAGTTACAGAATCAGACAGCACAGAAACAGACCCTTTGGTCCAACTCATCTGCACTGACCAGACATGCCAATCTGACCTAATCCCATATGCCAGCATTTGGCCCATATCCCTCCAAACGCTTCCTGTTCATGGACCCATCCTGATGCCTTTTAAATGTTGTAATTGTACTGTTGACTTTGGGTAACTACATTTTTAGGTGTGGCACCGTGATATCGTTGTTGTGGCCAATCATGAAGGTTGAAACCAGGGTAGCTGATTCAACCCCTTTCACCTCATAACAAAACAAAACCACAACTGATCAAAATCCATTTGGAACAGTTCAATTTTGAAAAGAAGTGTTTAATTTTATTAGCACAGCCAAATGAAATGCCAACTAAACAACTGTACATTTCTGGGGAAATACTATTCAAGGCCCAGTTAGTTCCCTCGAGAGGTTGCCAAAGTCAGAAACTCATGACTCGCTTGGTCGGGTTTGCATGACCTCAGTAAAGGTTATTCACCATCTCAACTAAGTTTATCAGAGGTAGATGAAGATTTAAAATAGTGTACTTCTCTTGGAACAGAAGGTAAGTAACTTTAAGCATAAATCTGAAGTGAAATAATTGGCTCAAACATAATTAAATCCACTTTGTGGATATCACAACATGCCATCACACTCTTCATATGACAATATTTTATCTCAGTAAACACTTGACTGTGAAAACTTTCAAACCATACTTTGTCAAGTATACCCAAAGACTGAGCCCTCGCTAATTATCTGGGGTCCCCTCCTTTACCACGTTATAACCCTCACAGTGTGAGCACAAGCTTCAGGAGAGAGCACAATCAAGCTTGGATGTGATGAGCCTCTAGTCAAACAACCCAAAGAGTTCCCAATGTTTAACCTCAATGATAAGTCTAATGGGATCAAAGACTGTGGGGAGAAAGCAGGAACAGGGTACTACGTTGAATGATCAGCCATGATCACATTGAACGGCAGACTTAGCACGAAGGGCTGAATAGCCTGCACCTGTTCTCATTTTGAGGGCAGGTGATGGCCTAGTGGTATTATCACTGGACTGTTAATCCAGTGCCCAGAAAATGTTCTGGGGACATGGGTTCAAATCCTGCTACGGCAGATGGTGGAATTTGAATTCAGTAAATATCTGGAATTAAGAGTGTAATGATGACCGTGATTCCATTGCCGATTGTCAGGGAAAAACCCATCTGGCTCACCAATGTCCTTTAGGGAAGGAAACTGCCCTCCCTACCTGGTCTGGCCTACATGTGACTCCAGACCCACAGCAATATGGTTGACTCAAAACTGCCGTCTGGGCAATTAGGGATGGGCAATAAATGCTGGCCTAATTAGCAGCGCCCTCATCCCATGAATGAATAAAGAACATTTTCTATGTTCCTATGGATTCAGGAAAGACAAAATGGAATGTGCAGATCCAGATCTTCTAGCCTGTGGATAGTAGGTACTGAATGTACAGCGGAAGGTGTACTTATGGGACTCTGTGGTAATGGCTGAAAAAGAATAAAATTTCTATGGGCAATTCTACTGTTCCATGGACTTCTAAAAAAGCTTCCAACTGTCTGTTAAAGTGTGTGTCAGCAACCTGTTTAACCAGGGAGGGCATCACAATCCAATCTTCTCCCACTCAATGTTCATTCACTGCATAATGTGGTGAGGGGTAAGGAAGAGCTTGTGCCTTACTATCCCAGGAGCAGTGTACATTGACAATAAGAGAGAAGAAGAGATGTTTGGATTTAAATCACAGCTTTTACAACCTCAAGATGTCCCAAAGCATTTGACAGCTGTGGAGAAAGTAACAGGAAACCATAGCCCCCCCAAGCTTCCAGGTAATTCGAAAACGGCACAAAGTTTGAACCTATTCCCTCTTGTTTACAGAGAATGGGACCGCATGAATGTGTGTTGCTTTGGGCAAGTATCATTGAGCCATGACAATCTTGAGTGTGTGACACTGATGACCGATTGCAGTATTTTCACCATGCAAAAGCTACGGTCACCCCGTCAAGCAATTACCATCCTATTCTTCTGTAGCATATTGCAGTGATCACTTAAAATTTGGCATTCTTGCATTACTCCTGATAAGCGTAAGACACAAAACTTCAGTAACATGCCTTTCTTTTCATCAAGATTCAAGTTCTGTACGACTAAAGGACTGTCTGTATCCTAATACACCAAAAAAACCTACTCGTCTTTCATCCTTGGCTTTTTTACCACTTATATTAAATTTGTTGATTGATCTTATTTTCTAACTGTGTTCCAATTCCCTGTCTACACAGGCTCAGCCTTGATATGCTCGGTATTGACAGTGACGGAGAAGGTGATAGAGAGGATGAAGACCAGTTGGACCAGTCGGGCTACGAATTAGCAGAAGTGCTCAACGCCAACCCAGAAAATGATATGCAGGCAACTCGGGGTCAGGGGCAAACCAACTCAAGCATGTTGGAGGACGAAATAGCCGAGCAGGTGGGTTGCATGTGATTCCATGTGAGCTTCAACGGAAGGGATGAGAGCACAAATTAAAAAGGGATTACCTATTATGGAAATGACTGATCACGAACATTCAAGCATTATGTTGTAACCCAGTTAGACCATAAGGTTTAGGAGCAGAAGCAGGCCATTCAGCCCATCAAGTCTGCTCTGCCATTCATTGAGACCATGACTGATCAGATGATCCTCAAACTCCACTTTCCTGCTCTTTCCCCATCACCCTCGATTCCCTTCCAAGTTAAAAATCTATCCATCTCAGCCTTGAATATACTTAATGACCCAACCTCTACACTATCCTCCAAGAGAAGAAAATCCTCCTCATCTCTGACTTAAATGTGCAGCTCCTTTTTCTGAGATTATGCCCTCTGGTCCTAGACTCTCCCACGGGGGAAACAACCTTCCCACATCTCTCTTGCTGAGTCCCCTAACAATCGTGTATGTTTCAATAAGGGAATCTTTCATTGTTCTGAATTCCGATGAGTACAACCCCAATCTACTCAACATCTCCTCATAAGCTAGCCCTTCCTCACCTGGTATCAGCATGTATATAGACGGTCTCATGGTGCTGCACATAATACCCCTTGTGTCTGAATCAGAAGCTGTGGGTTTCAGTCCCATCACACAGGAATAGATGGTCAAAGAAGGTAGGTTTCCAACGTGGCCAGATTATCAACCTGCAAATCTTTGCAATGCACCTATGACGGGCAGTGAGAACAGGTGAATGATGCAGAGTGATGCCCCCAAGCTCCAGGTTGCAATCTGTTTTCAGGAAAAGCTGACTATAGAAACAGATATAAGCACATGCTCTGTCTGCCACACAAAAATCAGGAGGCTTTTAAATTGCAGACAGTGAGAGACAAAGAGGATTAAGGAGAGATATCCACCACTTATGACAAAGGCAACTAAAATGACAATGGTTAAGTGAAGGAAATTGGCAGCTTTTGAGGGGCCAGAATTGGAGGAATGTGGAGAGGCCAGAGAGTGAAAGGGCTGAAGGAGAGTGTAGAGACAGGGAGGCATGAGGTTATGACCATATTTGATAAAACATGTGAGATTCAAGGCGTTGTAATTTTCCCAGTTTAATTATCCTCTCAGTGGTGATTAAACTCAAACACAGCAACAGAATAATTTATCACAAACATCTTCTTTGAAGGCAACTCCAGTGGACTGCACTGCTGTAGGATTCCATAGCAAATGGATTGGATTAACTTCTTCATCCACGTTTTCTTGCACTTTGTGATTTATTTATTGCATGAAAAGAAAAGAATCTGTCCTTATTATTTGCAGTCCTGCTATGGCTGTACCAACTGCAGTGGGGAGACAATGACCTCGTGGTGTTATTGTTAAATTCACCCAGATATCCAGGCAATATTCTGGGAATCTGGGTTTGAATTCTAGAAAGTGGATTCAATTTTTAATAAAATTTGGAACTAAGCATCTAAGGATGACCTTGAAACCACTGTTGATCGTTGGGAAAAACCCACCCGGCTCACTAACGTCCTTTAGGGAAGGAAACTGCCATCCTTACCTGGCCTGGCCTACATGTGACTCCAGACCCACAGCAATGGGGAGAGAAAGCACAGTTAATGTTTCGAGTTCAGTGACCCTTCTTCAGAACAGTTCTGAAGACAGATCATTGGACTTGAAATGTTAACTTTGCTTTCTCTCTCCATAGCTGCTGCCAGACCTGCTGAGTTTCTCCAGAAATTTCTGCTTTTATTTCAGATTTCCAGCAGTTCTTTGTTTTATTATAATACCACATCCACACGGTTGACTCTTAACTGGCCTAATCAGAGACACCCACGTCCCTTGAATGAAGAAAACAAAGAATCTAGGGGCTCATTTCTCATACTTTTTCTCAAACAGTTGCACTGCTCATTGCTGTAGCCTCACCGCAATATGCCTGTCTTTCAACAGCATATAACAATTGGACTTGCTTCAACTGTGAAGCTGCATGTGGGTGAATAGCAGATCACTGACAAGGTCTGGCTTCAGTGAGATCCTCCAGTTTTGATAGAATCCCACAGTGTGGGAGCAGGCCATCGAATCCACACTGATGCCTCTAAAGAGCATCCCGTCCAGATCCACTCTTCCCCCGCAACACTATCCCTGTAACCCTGCATTTCCCATGGCTAACTCACCTAACCCACACATCCCCAGACGCTGCACAATTTTCCACAGCCAATCCACTTAACCTGCACATCTTTGGACTGTGGGAGGAAACCAGAGCACCCGGAGGAAACCCACGCAGACACGGAGAGAATGTGCAAACTCCACACAGACAGTAACTTGAGGGTGGAATTGAACCCAGGTCCCTGGCGCTGTGAGGCAGCAATGCTAACCACTGAGCCACCGTGCCACCCAAGTTTTGGGCCCTTGAGCATCCCTGGTCGTAATTGTCCCACCATCGGTAACTGCACCTTTAGTTACCTGTTCCCAAATCACTGGAACTCTGACTCTCCGTCTCTCTTTGTATCTCCCTCAGCCCTGTCTAAGATGTTAATTAAAACCTCAGTAATAGAGTAAGGTTTTTGTCCCCGACACTAGTATCTGGCTTGGTGACGGTCTTTTGTCTGATTAACTCCTCTTTGTTGGGAGGGTGGGGTCTGCTGTTATTTTACTGTGTTCAAAGTGAGATGAATTGTAAGGATATGGGGCAGGAGCAGGGAGGTAGGACCACTTGTAGTTGGGATTATATTTGGCATGGCCTGGTTGGATCCAAGGGTCTGTTTCTGTGCTGTAGGAGTCTATAAATGAAGTCTGCTTCTCTCTTGAGTTAATAATTGGTGATGGAGGGAAACCTCCCGTCCAGCAGAGGGGGGCGGCATTTGTTTCGGGGCAGTGGTAACGGTGTCACCTCTTGGACCGTCATCTTGCAGCGAGACCGCAGGACCGGGAGATGTTAAGAGACCGACAGATCCTCTACGTATGCTTATACTTTCTTTGGTTTTAGTTTGTTGAAAGAGGAGGCTGCAGCATTGTTAGCTTGACTTTGGGCTGGGAGAGGTAGAATCACAGAAGTGTTGTGGCACACGGAGAGGCCATTCAGCCCATCGCACCTGCGCTGGGACTCACCCAAATGAGCATCATGTCTCTTTACCATTCTCCTGCCTTTTCCATGTACCCCTACACACTGTTTCTATTTTAACTATCATCCAATGCCTCACTTGAACCCTGCCTCCCCTACATTTCCTGGGCTGTACATTCCTGGCCCATAGAGACCCTCTACCCCACTCGATGGAAGATATGGGGGGGGGGGTTAAAGGAGAAGCCTGAGTGGGGTTTTGCCCCCACATCTCCGACTACCTCAAATACCCACTGACACTTGACCTCCCTCCAAACACGCCTCACCAGCTACCAATGCCTCTCAACACCTCCAAACCTGCTAACCAGTACCCCTGCCAATGTCAACCTCAACCATCCCCATGACCACCGCTCAGCCCCCAACCATCCACAATGACCACTACCATCTGACACCCCCATTCCCTGCCTCCATAACTCATCCTAACCTGCTCCCAGCATTGTTCACCCAATTCCTCTGCACCCATTTGAAATAACTCCACAGAGGCTGGTATCCCCATCACCAGGTCACCCTTTATTTACACGTGGAGAGTCCTTGACACTGATCCGGCTCCCTCAGAGCCAGCTCTCAGAGTGAACAGAACCTCTGACACTCCTGTTTATATCTGTCAGCCAGGGCTCCCTGATTGAACCAGATTAACAGCCCCAATCAGGGAACTGATATTCTATGACGTCCATCTGGATGACCTTATTACAATCTGTACACATTGCCCACCACTGGCTGAGCAACACTTTGCTTTTGCAAAATTCTCATCCTTGATTCCAAATTTGGTCATGGGTCTGGGCCTCTGTTCCCTGCTGCAGGCCTACAACCCTCTGAGACATCTGTTCTCCTCCAACTCTAGCCTCCTGTCTGGTTTTCTTGCTTAGATCTTTGTGTCTTTAGGGGCCTGGGCCTTAAGTACTGGGATTCCCTCTTACACCCCTCCTATCTTTCTCTCACAATTTAAGGTGCTCCTTAAGACCTCCTACATCAAGCTTTTAAGCCTTGATAACACCTCCGTTGCTCCAATTCAAACTCTATTTGATAAAGATTCTGCTATTATCATTGACTTTATATAAACCAAAATGTTGTAAACATCATTAGGAAGTGGAAGAATTAATGGAAGTGTGAGAAGCCTGGATCAGCTCTGGCAGTAAACAGGTTTAATTCCTTGTACACATCTTTTCAGAAATAGAAACACAATGGTGTGGAAACAGGCCCTTCGGCCCAACAAGTCCACACAAACCCTCAGAGCATCCCACCCAGACCCATCCCCTATCACCCACCTAATCTACACATCCCTGAACACTATGGGCAATTTAGCATGGCCAATCCGTCTAGCCTGCACATCTTTCGGACAGTGGGAGGAAACTGGACCACCCAGAGGAAGCCCACGCAGACAGGAGGAGAACATGCAAAATCCTTGTGGACAGTTGCCCGAGGGTGGAATTAAACCTGGGTCCCTGGTGGTGTGAGGCAGCAGTGCTAACCACTGAGCCACCGTGCCACCCACAAAGATAATTTCATGCAGAATGAAGCGTGGGCTGCTCGCAATCTAGATCATTCTGCCACATCTGTTATCAATCATGTGCCCAAATAGCATGGGGAACACTTCAATCTGCTCGAATCTCCAGCCCAGTCAAGTGAAAAATTACACAAAGCTTGTAGCAATTAAAGGCAACCTTGTTTTACAATAACACAATGGCTAGGCTCACAGACTGCATGAAAACTCTCTCAGTAAAACAAGTGGATCTGCTTTCTCCCACTCCAAGCGAACCTCTGTGCCGTGATGCTTGTAGTATCAGACTGATTTCCACCATGGGCACCTTGTGTTATCTTCCACCTCTGCCAGTGTTTTATGCAGAGTGAGGTTTTCAGTCCACTGGCATTAATCTTCCTCCGTCTATACTTTGGTTTGGAGCCTGTCTAATGTCAGTGCTAAAGGATAGACTACCAATGGGTCTTTCCAGATGAGGCACTGTTACAGAGAACAAAAGAACAATACAGCACAGGGACAGGCCCTTCGGCCCTTTGAGCCTGCACTGACACATTTTACCCTTCTGTACTAAAACTGTCTTCATTTACAGGATCCGTATCCCTCTATTCCCTTCCTATTCATGTATTTTTCCAGGTGCATCTTGAATGCTGATATCGTGTCTGCTTCCACCACCTCCTCTGGCAGCACGATCCAGGCCATCCTTTGTGTGAAAAACTTACCTCACACATCTCTTTTAAACCTCCCACCCCTCACCTTGAACCTGTGTCCCCTAGTAATTGACCCCTCCACCCTGGGAAAAAGTCTCATATCCGAAGCCACTCTATCCATGCCATCCACAATCTTATAAACTTCTATCAGGTTGCCCCTCAACCTCCTGCATTCCAGTGAAAACAAACCCAGTCTATCCAACCTTTCTTCATAGCTAAAATCCCCTATACCAGGCAACATCCTGGTAAACCTTTTCTGTACCCTCTCCAAAGTATCCACATCCTTCCGCTAAAAACCGAAAGAACTGTAGATGTTGTAAATCAGGAACAAAAACAGAACTGAGGAAGGAGCACTGGACCTGAAATGTTAACTCTGATTTTTCTTCACAGATGCTGCTACATGTGCTGAGCTTTTCCAGCAATTTCTGTTTTTGCTTACATTCTTCTGGTAGCGTGGTGACCAGAACTGTACACAATATTCCATGTGTGGCCTATCTAAAGTTCCATAAATCTGCAGCTCTTGGTTAACTAGATTTTTTTGCAGGATAGCAACAAGTACCACAGTATATTAGTCAGGTAAAATTACTAGGACTCTCAGGAACTGTACAGAATACATCTGCTCCCTCCAAAGGCTGGTGTAGATTTCACTATCTGTGCCCACAGATTGTCTGCAACTTCAACAAAGTTCAATGTAACATGACTATTTAATCCTTCAGAACTGTTGCTGTATGTATCACATTCTAGAACAGCCCAGCCTGTCAGGCCTTCTAAGAGTTTTTGAAAATTCCTCTGGACCCCATTCTGGGCTAGTCTCCCTCTTCAGCCATCTGGCCATCATCCAAACCTCTGCTGGTGGAATTAAACATGGGCCCCCAATGCTGTGAAGCAGCAACGCTAACCACTGAGCCACTGTGCACCCATCCAAGTTTTTCAGGGTTACAACATACTCTGACTCTCTCTTGTCTTTCTTTTCTAATTGACATGCTCTCCTCACACTCAGAACTTCCCCATCAATCCTTCTTTTTACACTGCTACTTAGAATTCCTCCTCTCTATCAGTATAATGTCTTCCTTAATGGAATGAGCAACTCTCCCTGCTAAGATATTGGTTCCTTTCCAGTTTAGGTTGCACCCATCCTTTTTGAGCAAGTCTTTCTTATTCCAAAAGATGTTCCAATTGTCCAACAACCTGAACCCCTGAACAGTGCACCAGCTCTTCAGCCGTTGATTTCTTTATTTTAATTTACACCCATCTCTGATTAACCCCTGTTCCATGTTGCTTCCAAGTTCAGCAGCGGTTTTAAAATTGACATTGTTTGTTTTCAAATCCCTCTCTGGTCTTGCTGTAATCTTCTTCAGCCCAACAACCATTTGAGAAACCTATAGGCCTCCGATTGTGGCTTCTTGTACACCCCCAATTTCCATTGCCTTGTGGACTTTACGAGGTTCAAAATCTAACCCCACCACCCCCCGCCCGCCGCCTCCAGCCTCATCCCATGACCAAGCCCCCCTCTCATCTCTGCCTCCTTGACCTGTCCATCTTCTCTCCCACCTATCTGCTCCTCCCACATGATTGACCAATCCCCACCACTCCCTACCTGCACTCACCTATCACCATCCCACCTACCTTCCTCACCCCCGTCCCTCCTCTCTCTATTTATTTCCCAGCTCCCTTCACTCTTCCTCATTTTCTGAAGAAGGGTCCCGACCCAACACGTCAGCTTTCCTGTTCCTCTGATGCTGCCTGGCCTGCCGTGTTCATCCAGCTCCACATTGTGTTATCCATTGCTTGATGGCTGTGACTTCGATTGCCTAGGCCTTAAACGCTGAGTTTCTCGCAGTTCTCCATCTCTCAACCTCTCACTGTTCCTTTAGGGGACTCTATAAAATCTACCTCCTGATTAATCTTTCGCTAACTCTGCCACCGCTGACTGGTGAGCATGTTCCTAGATCCATGGAAAGGCAGTAACTGCCAGCTGTGTGGACAGTGCCCAGACCCAAGAAGGAAGCCGTGAGAAAGTCGAGAAGAAGAGAATGTGGTGGAGTGGTAATGTGACTGACCTGGTAATCCAGAACCTCAGGCCAATGTTCTGGGGACATGAGTTCTCATTCCACTGTGGTTGATGGGGAAATTTGAATTGAACAATAATCAGGAACACAAAGTGAGCCTGATGGTGACCATGTAACCATTGGCAATTCTCATTTTTAAAAACCCATCAGGTTCACCAATGTCCTGTAGGGAAGGAAACTGTCGCCCTTACCTGATCTGACCTACATGTGACTCCAGACCCTCAGCAATGTGCAAATTGACTCTTATTGGCACTCTGGGCAGTTCAGGGTGGGCAATAAATGCTGGCCTAGCCAGTGACACCTGCATCCTGTGAATGAATAAAAGAAATTCCAGGAAAGGAAGAAGATAGATTTGTGTTTCTACAGATCTTGCAACAGCCCAAAGCATTTCAAACAAGGGAACACTTTGAACTATTGTCACCAGGGAGACACATACGCACTACAAGATCCCATGAGCAGCCGTGTGATAGTCTGTGATGTTGAAAAAAGGATAAATATTGGCCAAGGCACTAGGGGCAGAACTTGTCTTTGCAATAGTGCCATGAGATCTCCTCTGTCTGGCTGAGAGAGGGCCAACCTAATGTCCCATCTGTAAACTTCCAACAGCTTCACCAGTGCAGCACCCCTGGCATTGGAGTGCCAGCACAGGATCCTCATCCTTTGGAGTGAACTTGAATCCAAGACTAAAGAAGGAATCAGTGAACCCACTCCTGGGGTAACCAGGAGGGACAGGGGATGGATTTTGAATGCAAGGATGACTGAGCGTAAATTGGTTGGTAATGTTCTTGCTTGTTGCCTCCAGGTGAAAGAGGGTACAAAGATGAGACCACGATTAGAAACGTATCTGTCCAAGGGAGCTGACAGCCGCCCTTCCCGGAGTCTGGCTCCAGCCCAATCCAGAGAGTCAGGTGAGTCAAGCACATGAAGGGCCATCCCTGAGGCTCAAATTTCTGTCAAGGCACAGCGGGTCCCTGGTTTGGTCAAAATGTTAACTGAGCCCTGATTTCAAAGCACCAGTCACTGACAACCATTATTGCTGGGGGAGGAGAGGAGTATGGTTTGCACATCTGTGATTCAAAGACGCTATTGCAAGTGTTACACTGCAGCTACCTTCAAACAGATCCAAACTTCACCAGCAATGCCTACGTCCATGAAACATTTTAGTGTGTCTGAATTCTCACTCCGTCTACTTTGTAGTATCTCTGTACAATTAATCACTTTTCAAAAAGTATTTTTAAGTTCATTGTAAAAGCATTTTGAAATTAGGAGGTGAATTTTAGATTCCTCCCAGGTCACTCCACCTGCTTGGTTGTCAGTTATTGACAGTATGTCACCCCCATCCATCCTCATACATCGCTTCATCTGTAATCGCTCAGTGGCATCCTCTGTCCAACTAGACCACGCTCTTCCTGCCCAATACTCATTTTCCCTCTCAAAGAGACCTCCAGCGCTTTTCATAAAAACATATGAACAAGAGGTAAGACTTGGCGCTTCAATCCTGCTTCACCATTCGATAAAATCATGGCTGAGCTGACTTTAACCTCAACTCTACATTCCTGCATATTCCGTGATAATCTTTCAATTGCTTGGTCATCAAAAATCTGTCGACAGAGATAATAGGTACTGCAGATGCTGGAGAATCCGAGATAACAAGGTGTGGAGCTGGATGAACACAGCAGGCCAAGCAGCATCACAGGAGCAGGAAAGCTTGACGTTTTGGGCCTAGACCCTTCATCAGA
>JAHRHZ010000043.1:6078204-6097889 GCA_024137785.1 Ginglymostoma cirratum | reverse complement strand
TGATGCTGCTTGGCCTGCTGTGTTCATCCAGCTCCACACCTTGTTATCCCAAAAATCTGTCTACCTTTGCCTTGAAAATATCTAAAATTTCTGCGCTCACTGCATTTTGAGGAAGGGGATTCCAAAGACTCTCAGTCCTTTGAGAGAGAGAGAAAAACACCTCATCTCCTTCTTAAATGGGCACCTACTTATTTTTAAACTCTGACCCCCTAGTTCTAGATTCTTCCGTGAGAGGAAATATCCTTTCAACGTCCACCTAGTCAGCTCCCGTCAGGATCTCTTCTGATCAAAAGGCCTCTTTATGTTAGCAATTTGTAATTTCAGGCACTTCTTCATTTGCCTTATGGTCTACAAGTGGAATTTTAAATTGTTGCACCAGAATATCTTTAACTATATTAATTACGTTCTTCTCCTCCACCTCAGAACCTGAAACTTCCCTGGAGATCCACGAGGAGAAGGAAAATTTGGAGCCCAACCACTTGTAAGGATCAGTCTGAGGAGCCTGCTGCTAGTTAATGCATGAGTTTGGTAACATTGGGATCTGTTATTGATCAGGTGGTTTGGAGACTGTTACGTGGGTGGTTCAGTCTTTTGCTTCTTTAAGGAGTATGTAGAAAAAGGTGGCTATATAAAGTCAGGTCACAAGTCAGTCACAAGAGGTTGAGATTGTTCTCCTCGGGGGCCAAGAATATTGAAGGCATGTTTGATATGAGTGAACACAATTAAGGCAAGTTTCTATAAGATGGAGAAAGAAAAACTGTTCCTGTTTGCTGATTACATAAAGACCAAGTTAAGATTTCATGCAAGATGTACGAGACGTTATGGGGAAGAACCTTTTTCATGCAGTGAGTGTAATTGTTACCTCCTACACTGTGGGTGGGGAAGAGGGCGGGTCACAGTGATTTCAAAAGGATGCACACTTGAGGGAAACAAACTTGCAGTGCTTTGAGGAAAGAAGAGGGGAATGGGACTGGCCGGGTCTCCAGATGAACAGAGCATCTGTTATTGTGTGAAACATAGAAATTTGGAACAGCAATAGGCTATTGAGCCCTTTGAATTTGCCCTGCCATTCAATCTGATCATTTCCAATCCTCTATCTCAATGCTACATTCCTGTTTCTTTGCATGCCCCTCAATGCCTTTAATATTTAAATCATTATCAATCTTTCTTGCATATCCTCAGTGACCTGGCTGAAGTAACTCCAGAGAGGCTGGTATCCCATCTCCAAGTTACTCTGTAATTACGGGAATAGATAGTATCCCTTGCAAGCAGGACGGAGGGTCCTGCGTAATGAGCCAGGGATAATTAATGATCTCATTGTTAGGGATCCTCTTGGAAGGAGCGATCGCAGAACGGTTGAATTTAGAATACAGATAGAAAGTGGGAAGATAAAATCCAATACCAGGGTCCTGTGCTTAAACCAAGGAGACAACAATAAGGTGAAGGAGGAGTTGGCTAAAGTAGACTGGAAGCAAAGACTCTATGCTGGGACAGTTGAGGAACAGTGGAGGACTTTCAAAGCAATTTTTCAATGTGCTCAATGAAAGTATATACCAATGAGAAGGAAGGACTGTTGGAAAAGTGGTAATCAGCCATGAATGTCTAAGGAAATAAGGGAGGCTATCAGATTGAAAGGTAAGGCATACAAAGTGGTAAAGACCAGTGGGAAACTAGAAGATTGGGAAAACTTTCAAGGTCAACAGAAAGCCACAGAAAAGGCTATAAAGAAGAGTAAGATAGATTATGAGACTAAGCTAGCTCAGAATATAAAGACAACAGCAAAAGTTTCTATAAAAATATAAAACAAATAAGAGTGGCTAAGGTAAATGTTGGTCCTTTCGAGGATGAGAAGGGGGATTTAATAATGGGAAATGAGGAAATAGCTGAGGCATTAAACAGGTATTTTGCATCGGTCTTCAACGTGGAGGATACAAATAACTTGCCAGTAATTGAGAACTAGACATGATCATTATTATGAAAGAGGTAGTGTTGGGAAAGTTAATGGAGCTAAAGGTAGACAATCTGCTGGCCCTGATGGAATGCGTCCCAGGGTACTGAAAAAGATGGCCGGAGTAATAGCAAATGCATGTGTGGTAATTTTCCAAAATTTGCTGGAGTCTGGAGCAGTTCCAGCAGATTGGAAAACAGCAAATGTGACGCCACTGTTCAACGAAGGAGATAGACAAAAGATGGGGAAGTATAGGCCGGTTAGCTTAACTTATGTAGTGGGGAAAATGCTTGAATCTATCATTGAGGAAGAAATAGCAAGATATCCAGATAGAAATTGCCCAATGCGTGGACGCAGCATGGGTTCATGAAAGGCAGGTCATGCTTGATGAATTTGCTGGAATTCTATGAAGACATTACGAGTGTGGTGTATCTAGATTTCCAAAAGGCATTTGACAAGGTGCCACACAAAAGGCCGCAGCATAAGATAAAGGTGCACGGCATTATGGGCAATGTATTACCATGGACAGAGGATTGGTTAACTAATAGGAAGCAAAGCATGGGGATAAATGAGTGCTTTTCTGGTTGGCGATCAGTGACTAGTGGTGTCCCTCAGGGATCAGTGCTGGGACTACAATTGTTTCTAATTTACATAGATGATTTGGAGTTGGGGACCATGTGTAGTGTGTTGGAGTTTGTGGATGACACTAAGATGAGCGGTAGAGCAAAGTGTGCATAGGACTCTGACAGTTTGCAGCGGGATTTGGATAGTTTAAGTGAGTGGGAAAATGTCTGGCACTTGGTGTACAATATGGATAAATGTGAATTCATCCATTTAGGTAGGAATAACAGTAAAAAGGACTATCATTTGAACGGTAAAAATTGCAGCATGCTGCTGTGCAGAGACCATAAGACCGTAAGATCATAAGACATAGGAGTGGAAGTAAGACCATTCGGCCCATCGAGTCCACTCCACCATATAATCATGGCTGATGGGCATTTCAACTCCACTTACCCGCACTCTCCCCGTAGCCCTTGATTCCTTGTGAGATCAAGAATTTATCAATCTCTGCCTTGAAGACATTCAATGTCCCGGCCTCCACTGGCGCTCTGTGGCAGTGGACTCAGAGGGACCTGGGTGTCCTTTTGCATGAATCGCAGAACGTTGGTTTGCAGGTACAACAGGTAATTAAGAAGGCAAATGGAAGTTTGTCCTTCATTGCTAGAGGGGTCGAGTTTAAAAGCAGGGAGGTGATGCTGCAGCTATATAGGGTGCTGGTGAGGCCACACCTGGAGTGCCGTGAACAGTTTTGGTCTCCTTACTTAAGAAAGGACGTACTGGCACTGGCGGGAGTGCAGAGGAGGTTCATGAGGTTTATTCCAGAGTTAAGAGGTATGGTTTATGAAGACTGAGTAGACTGAGATTATATTCATTGGAATTTAGAAGAACGAGGGGGGATCTTATAGAAACATATAAAATTACGAAGGGAACAGATAAGATTCAAGCAAAGAGGTTGTTTCCACTGGCAGGTGAAAGTAGAACAAGAGGGCATAGCCTCAAAATTAGGGGGAGCAGATTTAGGACTGAACTGATGAGGAACTTCTCCACCGAAAGTCTTGTGAATGTGTGGAATTCCCTGCCCAGTGAAGCAGTTGAGGCTACCTCATTGAATGTTTTTAAAGCTAAAATAGATCAGTTTTTGAATAGTAAAGGAATTAAGGGTTATGGCGAGAGGAAGGGTAAGTGGAACTGAGTCCATGAAAAGTTCAACCATGATCTTATTGAATGGCGGACCAGGTTTGAAGGGCCAGATGGCCTACTCCTGTTCCAATTTCTTATGTTTTTATGTTACCCTTTATTTACACATGAACAGTCCTTGACTTTAGTACTGCCTCATTCAGATTCAGGTACCAGAGGGTCAGTATCTCTGACACTCACCCATTTTATATTCAGCCAGGACCAGATTAACAGCCCCAATTAGGGAACTCATATTTTATGATATCCAGCTGACCGGCCACATTACAATCATTACACTGGCCTCCACAACATTCTGTGGTAAGGAGTTCCTAAGGGTCGTCACCCTCTGAGTGAAGAAATGTTTCCTCATCTCCATAGTAAATTGTCTACCCCGTATGGGCAGCACAGTGAATGGGTGGCAAGGGACTCAGTAGTTAGCACTGCTGCCTCACAGCACCAGGGATCTGGGTTTGATTCCATCCTCTGGAGATTATGGGAAGTCTATGGGGAGTTTGTATATTCTACCCCTGACTGTGCAGGTTTCCTCCATGAGCTCCAGTTTCCTCCCACAGTTCAAAAATGTGTAGATTAAGTGGATTATCCATTGGAAATGCAAGGTTGCAGGGATAGGATAAGGGGTTGGGCCTGGATGGAATGCTCTTTGGAGGATCAGTATGGACTGAAAGGGCAGTTTCCACACGGTGGAGATTTTGTGATATCTTGAGACAGTGTCCTAGACTCCCCAAGCAGGGGAAATATCCTCCCTGTATCTAGTCTGGGTGCCTTGAAAGGTGTTAAGGTGCACTGCCATGTGAAAGGAACGTTAGAAGTTGAGGAGTTTTTTCATGTATTTACATCTCACTAACTATAAGCATTCTGATTAAGCACAAAGGTCTAGGCTGTTACTACTTTTTTCAGAGTCTCTCCATCATGTAAGAATTACACCTTCACTGATATTT
The DNA here is from genome assembly GCA_024137785.1 of Ginglymostoma cirratum. Lineage (NCBI taxonomy): Eukaryota > Metazoa > Chordata > Chondrichthyes > Orectolobiformes > Ginglymostomatidae > Ginglymostoma > Ginglymostoma cirratum. The sequence continues at coordinate 6,093,245 of JAHRHZ010000043.1, read as the reverse complement.
CTTCCCAAATGCTCCTAAGATAATATTTCATTGTAAAAGTGAGCTCAGATTCCAATCTGTCACCTGAGCTGGAGACCCGTTATTTGAGCTGAGAAATAACTTTGCCAATTGTATGAAGACATCTGATGGTGACTATCTATTGCCCGTTCTCATTCCAACCTCTCTCAAGTGCCTGTGCAAGGTCCCTGAGGGCAGTCCCCACTCATACTACCATGTCTGAAGATCATTCTGTACCAGGATTGAACCTGAGACATTCCTGATCTGTAAGACTCAGCCGAGACTCCAAGTGGAGCTATAGCCGGGGAATTTCACGACAGAAACAACATGATTGCTATGCATGTCAGTTGAATGGAAATGTTGATTCATGTTTTTCTGTCTCCTTTCAGGCTGGTTCAACAAGTGCTGCAAGAACTGAAATCCCTTCATGGGTTAGTTGTATCTCATTTATTATTTTAATACCTCACTTGAATTGAATCCAAAGGGAAACAAGCTTGCAGGGTGACAAGGAAAGAGAAAGAGCACGTGGGATTAATGAGATAGCGCTTTCAAATCGCCAGCACAAAAGTGATGGGCCAAAGGGCCTCTTTCTATCCAGCATGATTCGAAATCACAAGGCGCACCAAATATCTGTGGTTGGACATCCTAGGAACACAGATTTCTACTTTCCAATTAACTGCTTGGTATAGGCAGCTGCCCCAAGGATTGGATTAACACAAATCTGCAAACTAGCAGCACATAAGACATGTGATGTCATTACATAGTCCCAATTTCTCCTAACCCTGCACACTGTCACATGGAGACATCCCTCCTTTTCGATAAAATGTCGCTCTTACAAAAGACTCACCTTCCCCAGAGGAGCCTCTTCCCATAGGACCATGAAAGATATCCCCAGAACAGATCATTTCTTCAAATGGATGAACATCCACAGACAGGTCTAGCATCCTCTCAAGAATGGCCTCTTTTCCAGACACTATTTTTCTATCTCCCTCTTGAACTTCTATTTAACACTGTCCAGTTTTGAGGTTTAGAACTGACTAGGCTAGGGAGCCCTCAGTTTTTAACGTTAGTCTTGATGATGATGGAAAAACATGGAGAAACCTTAATATACTCAAATATTGACACCAACACCCCCAGCCCCCACCCCCAAGCTACGTGCTACAGATACTAGATCAAGAGACATGACGTATGTTGAGTGAAGTGAGATTGGGAGGAACAAGGACCTTGGTCCTAACTGTCATTGAGATTTTCCCCACCTTACATTTGGGGGCCTCGTACAATAGCAAATAGTGATTGATGGCTGTGACAAGTCAACATCTCCAGTATCATATGAATACCAGTTTGGGAGAAGTTAATCTATTCGAAGCCGGACTTTTTCTTTATCCAGGAACTTCTACTTTGCTTTGACTGTCAGGTGTTGATCTGACACTGTCCTTACCCTTGTACTCCCAGAGAGGGAATATAGAGCTGCGTCAAATGGTTTTGCCGATCACTAATTCTGTATCCAATCTTTCCCCCCCACTGACCAGACACTGCAATGGTTCAACAAGCAGGTGAGCAGGTTCTAATGTGCATTCCTGCCTCTCACTGTTCATGTTGCTAAGCAGCTCCGTTCCCTGGCAATGCTCTTGTTTTTTTTCTTGGCCACTCTGTTTGTCAGCCAGTGTTCTAAGTTAAAGGATTATTTGAAAGGTCATTGATTTGATCTGATGGTTCACAGGAAATTTTAGCTTGTGATACTGACTGACACTTACTCTCTCCTTCTCCCCAGCCTCCGCCCCCCCCCCAACCCCCCGCCACCCCCACCCCTTCCACCAAACCCCACAGAGTGTCTCCTTGTTTTGTCTGGCTTTGGCACAATGCTGCTTCCTTGCCATAACTTCAGGGGGTCATGGGGGTGAATGTAAAAAGTCATTGAGGATTCTTGCCTCAGTTGCTCTCCACTGACCCCCAAATGTGGACTGATGTACCCATTGGACTTCACCCTAATCCTTCCCCAAGGAGAGGAAGACTTGGAACAAAAACAAAGTTGCTGGAAAAGCTCAGCAGGTCTGGCAGCATCTGTGAAGGAAAAATCAGAGTTAACGTTTCAGGTCCGGTGACCCTTCCTCAGAACTGATGGTAGCTGGGAATACATCAGTTAAATGCAGAAAATAGGGAGCGGGATGGGGTAGGGAATAAACAATAGGATAGAACCCGAAGAGAGAGAAGAGCAGTTGGATGGACAAAGGAGTTGATAACAAATCTGGCTAGCAGGGTGAATAGTTGTTAATGGGGACTGTTAGTGACTAACATTAGGTAGTGTGTAATGGCAGGCTATGTGATAACAAGGCCTGGTATGTGGGGTAGGGGGCTAGCACATGGGAGAGTTTAAGCCCTAAAATTATATTGAACTTGATATTGAGTCCAGAGGGCTGCAGGGTCCCCAATCAGAAAATGAGGTATTATTCTTCCAGCTTGCGTTGAGCTTCGCTGGAACACTGTAGCAAGCCAGAGACAGAGATGTTGGCCAGGGAACAGGGCGGTGTGTTAAAGTGGCAGGTAACAGGTAGTTCAGGGACATTTTTGTGAGCAGAACGTAGATATTCTGCAAAGCGGCCACCTAGTCAATACTTCATTTCCCCAATGTAGAGGAGACCACATTGTGAGCAATGAATGCAGTAGACTGGATTCTGGGAAGTGCAGGTGAAGTGTTGCTTGACCTGGAAGGAATGTTTAGGCCCTTGAATACTGGGAAGGGAGGAGGTAAAGTGGCAGGTGTTGCACCTTCGCTGGTTACAGGGAAAAGTGCTGTGGAGCTGTGGGGGCGTTTTGGGGGTGTATGGAAGAGTGGAAGAATGGATCAGGGTGTCCTGGAGTGACAAGGAAGGCGGACAAGGGAGGGGAGGGGAATATGTTTCTGGTGGTGGCATCTCACTGGAGTTGGTGGAAATGGCGTCTGATGATCTTCTGGATGTGGATGCTGGTGGGATGGTAGGTAAGGATAAGGGGAACCCTATCGCTGTTGCGGGAGGGAAGAGAAGGGGTGAGGGCAGAAGTGCAGGAGATGGGTCGAACCTGGTTGAGGACCCTGTCGACAATGGTGCTGGGGAATCCTCGGTTAATGAAGAAGGTGGACATTTCGGAGGCACCCTTGTCGAAATTGGCCTCAACTGAACATATACGACGGAGACGGAGGAACTGAGAGAATGGCTTGGAGTCTTGGCAAGAATCAGGGTATGAGGATGTATCGTCCAGGTAGCTGTAGGTGTCAGTGGGTTTGTAGTGGATGTTAGTGGCCAGTCTATCTCCAGAAATGGAAGCAGAGATGTCGAGGAAGGGAAAGGAGGAGTCAGCGATAGACCAGGGGACGGTGAGGGTGGGGTGGAAATTGGAAATGAAATCGATGAACTTTTCCAATTCCTAACAAGAGAGGAAAGCAGCACTGATGATACTACCGACATATAGGAGAAAGAGTTGTGGGTGCGGGCTGGAATAGGACTGGAACAAGGAATGTTCCATGTGCCACACAAAGAAATGGGCATAACTCTTCAAAGGGATACATGGAATATTCCCAGCTACCATCAGCTCTGAGGAAGGGTCACCAGACTCAAAACTGATTTCGCTCTAATTTTTTTCATCACAGGTGCTGCCAGACCTGCTGAGCTTCCAGCAACTTCTGTTTTTGTTCCTGATTTAGAGCATCTGCAGTTCTTTCAGTTTTTATTTAGAGGAAGAGTTAAATTATGACTTACACAACTTCAGCTCATCAAATATTGTTATGGTGCAGTGATTACTATAGTGCAGGAGACAGGGTAGCTGATACGTGCACAGCGAGCTCTCATCAATAGCAATGAAACAATAACAAGGTAACAAAATAAAATTGGCCTGGTGGCTCAGTGGTTAGCACTGCTGCCTCCCAGCACTAGAGACCCAGGTTCAATCCCAGCCTCAGGTGACTGTCTGTGTGGAATTTATGTGTTCTCCCTGTGTCTGCATGGGTTTCCTCCTACAGTGCAAAGATGGGCCAGTTAGGTGGATTGGCCATTCTAAGTGGCCTGTAGCATCCAGGAATGTGTAGGCTAGGTCTTGCCATGGGGGAATGCAGGGTCACGGGGATATGGTAGGGGACTGGACCTGGACAGGACCTCCTTCAGAGGGTTGGTGCTGACTCAATGGGCCAAATGGCCCCCTTTTGTACTGCAGGGATTCTGTGATTAATCTCTTTTAGTTGTTACTTGTGAGATCACTATTAGTACAGTCACCAGGCAAAAGAATTGTGCTTTACTTTGGAATTCTACCCTGGTATCTTTCATGTCCACACAGGAAGGTGAAAAGGGCTTCAGTTTATCATCTTGTCTTGTGGTGCAGCACTTCTTCAGCTCCGCAGTTGGAATGTCAGCCTAGATGTTTTGCTCATTTTATGGTTTGAGAAGATTGCCTGCTGAGCCAGGCCTGACACGTACATAAAGCATTCTTCCGTTACCAGGTGTGTAGGTTCACCACATAAGGAATAGCTACTTAGAGTCAAAGGGTCATACAGCACTTGGATAGAGATATCCATGTCAGAGAAGCAGAGATTAATTCTTCAGCATGAGTTAATGAGAACAGAGAGTGCTGGAGAAACACAGTAGGTCTGGTAGCAAAGGTAGGGAGAGAAAAGTGGAAAATACTTCACTATTCCTTCAGTGTCACTGGGTCAAAATCCTGGAACTCTATCCCTAAAACATTGTGAGGTTAGCTACACCAAACAAACGGCAGCAGCTCAAGAAAGCAGCCCACATCCCATGAGCAAACAAAAACAGAGTTATCATTTCGAATTGAATACAACCCACTTCAGAACCCCAAGAAGAGGCACATTCTGAAGAGGATTTGTATTAGACTGGAGGCATTAATTCTGTTTCTCTCTCTCTACAGATTCTGCCAGACCTGCTGAGTTTCTCCAGTACTTTCTGTTTTAGTTTCAGATTTCCAGAACCCCGATTGTTCTGCTTTTATAACCCTTCAGGAATTAGTGTCTTCAGAATAGAAGGGCAGAAATTAGAAGGAGGAAAACTTCAATTAATCCACTTTACTAACCTTTGAGCCCATTGATGATGGAAGGCAACATGGAGAGGTGGTGTGGATTTGTCTCCATGATTATTACAATGTGCGCTGAAATGATTGTTGCTCTCTGTAATAGAGTGAGTTAGCAAGGACTGACTATCATGTATATCTAAGTGTCGACTCATGCATGTGTAGCTTCTTCCCTGATTGTTATAGTCTATGGAGGTTGTCTCCTTGCCTTGCCCCATGCTTGATGCTGCGTGGTAGCCCTCAAGCTTTGTAACTACTTCTCTCTCTCTCTGTAATAGAGAGAGATGTCTATGGTCTGTTGTTGCTGTGGCTAATTATATTCAATACCTTATTCCATTCACTTGACTGTACCCACACAGGGAGCTGTGTAGTGTGGTGAGTATTCATTTTCCTGAGCTTCCACATCATATAAAGCTTTCCCTATAAATTGCTTCTGCATTGTTGCTTGGATTCTATATTTGAATCCATGGTGAGGTTCCAATTCTTTCTCTGGATCCAGCTTTCTTTTTGTGCATCTTTCTGCATTTGAGCAGTGAAGCTTTGGGAGGCACTGCTTAAAGAAATCTATGTTGTGTGTGTGCTGTATTCTGACTGATCATTTCCTCCACAGTGCAAGAACAGCATCAAGATCGGGCGCACTGCCTCGTTCAAACTCCCCTCATGATCTGACCTGGATGGAATTTCTCGCAGAGTAAGTTTCTAGAATGTCATCTATGTGATTCGGAGGGTTCTGTTGTGTTTTACAGAGGAAGGCCATTCGGACCAGCTGGTTGGTGCTTCTGTGAATGTTCCCCATGAGCCATCTCCTATCCTATTTCATCTCATCCTAATGCAGATCTTGCTATTCCCTCTCCCCTTTTGTAGTTATTTATCTTCCGAATCAGGCAGAGGGAGTTATTGTTGTATGAAGGTTAGATTGAAGGGTAGCAGTGTGTACTATCAACAAGAGTCACCACAGACATTCACAAAAGAGACTCAGACAGCACCTTCCAAACCCATGACTGGTTCCATCTAGAAAGACAAGGGTAGCAGTTACATGGGAACACCACTACCTGCGAGTTCCCCTTCGAACCACTCATCATCTTCACTTGGACGTATATCACAGTTTCTTCACTGTCACTGGGTCGAAATCCTGCAATTCCCACCCCAAGAGCATTGTGGGTCTATGTACGGCTCATGGATTGCAGTGGTTCAAGAAGGCAGCGCACCCCCACCTTCTCAAAGGGCACCCAGGGATGGACAATAAATGCTAGCCCAGCTAGCAATGCCGACGTCCCATGAATGAATTTAAAAAAGACAGAACCTGCTTCCGTCATCCATCATTTGGGTGAATACAGTCCTGGACTGCATTAACCTGAGAGAACTCTGGTTTAACATCTGAACTAGTAGAGAAACTGGGATTTAGGTCTCAAGCTTAAGACCAGAAAACATGGGGAGCAGAAGTAGGCCATTCAGCCCATTGAGTTTGCTCCACCATTAATGGCTGAAGTGATAACCCTCAACTCCAATTTCCTGCCTTTTCCCATAACTCTCAGTTCCCTTACTGATTAAAGATCTGCATATATTAGTCTTGAATATACTTAATGACCCAGCCTCAACAGCCCTCTGCAACAAAGAATTCACCATGCTCATTAGAGGAGAAGTTCCTCTTCATCTCTGTCATAACTGGGTGACCCCTTATTCTGAAATTATTGCTTCTGGTCCTAGAGTCTCCCACAAGGGAAAACAACCTCTCTGCATTTACCTTGTATGTTTCCAATGACTACAGACCCAACCTACTCAAGACAGTCCCTCCATACCCAGAATCAGCCTAGTGGACCTCCTCTGGACTGTCTCCAATGCCAGCATGACTTCTTGAAGGCAACATTCAGTAATCAATTGGCTAAGACAATATAAGACAAATACCAAGTGGAGAAAAAATTTAAGTCTTCAAGAAACTGGACTTTATGTAAATTGGGCACAGTTTGATGAGATAATTTTGTATTGATTTAAAGAACTTCCTTACTTCCAACACAACTGAACAGATTGTCTGTTACGTCTGATTATAAATGTTCACAATATTCTCTTGCTTTGGTTTAAAGAAAGGAGGGTGACGGCAAATGTGAAAGACCCGAGAAAGAAACAAAAGTGAAAAGAACTTTGAGTTCCCTGAAGAACAGGGTGACCGGTTCCTTCAAGGATAAGGTAAGAATGGTTCATTATTTTGTAGTAAGGTAGAAAGTGGATGAGTGACGCCAATTTAAGGCTGAGGTGAGGAGAAATTTCTTCTCTCAGAGCATTGTGAGTCTTCGGAACTTCTTGCCCCAGAGACTTGGCGGGGGGTAAAGTCCTTATGTATATTTAAGGCTGAGATAGATTCTTGATCAGTCAGGGAATCAAGGGCTATGGGAAAAAGGCAGGAAAGTGGATGTGAGGAACGTCAAATCAGCCACCATCTTATTGATTGGCAGAGTAGGCTTGAGGGGCTGATTGGCCTATGACAGATCCTGTTTCTCATAGTTTTACAGTACATATTCATTGGATTGTCGAAAAATATTTGGTCATAGGATATAGGTGTCACTTGCTAGGCCAGAATTTATAGCCCAGTCCTGATGACTAAGTTAAGATAGACTGACGGTGCTCTGGGTCTGGAGTCACATGTAGGCCAGACTAGGTAAGGATGGCAGATTTCCTTCCCTAAACAGCATTAGTGAACCAAATGGGTTTTTTACAACAATTGACAATGGTTTCATGGTCACCGCCAGGCTAGCTTCTTATTTCAGTTTGTTTGAATTCAAAAGTCGCCATCTGTCCCAGCGAGATTCAAACCCACATCTGCAGGGCATTAAAAACAAAAACAGAAAGGGCTAGAGAAACTCAGCAGGTCTGGAAGGACTGTAGAGAAAAAGCAGAGTTAATGTTTTGAGCTCGATATGACACTTGTTCAGAACTAATTTGGAAATTCTGATTGAGAGCATTATTAGACCGTACCAAAACTTGCTTTCTCTCCTCACCTGCTGCCTGACCTGTTGAGTTTCTCCAGTGCTTTCTGTTTTTCATTTCAGACTTCCAGCATCTACAGCATTGTGCTTTTATCCCAGAACATTAACGTGGGATTCTGTTTTACTGGTCCAGAGATGTTACGACTAACCCACTCCTATCTGGCGCCAACTCCTCATAGCCCTCAACTCCTCAATATTTCACAATTCTGTCTACCTCCCCTGTTGATACTTGCAGTGATCTAGCCTCCGCAACTCTCTGAGGTAGGGAATTCCATACATTCCCAAAATCTGAGTGTTAAATGAGTGTCTCCTTATTCTGTAACTATGTCCCTGAGTTTGAAACTCCCCCTCTAGTGGAAACATCTTCTGAACATCAGCCCTGCCAAACCCCCTCAAAATCTTGTATGTTTCAATAAGAAGGTTGGATGGCTCTTGCAAGAACCTGCCAAGTACCACATAGACACTCCCCCTCAGAGTACATGCCAATAAATACTAGGAGAATTCACCTGATAGCTGAACTTGCCCAAAAGAGCCGCCTGAACTCTATACTTTGTCAATTGAGTCCATCTGAGGCCAGAAGGTCCTCATAACAGGCTAGCCTATGCTTGTGGCACAGTGGTAGTGTCCTTGCCTCTGAGTCAAAAGGCCTAGGTTTGAGTCTTATCTCCTCCAGAGGTGGGTCATAATATCCCTGAACCAGCTGATTTAAACATAGAACAGTACAGCACAGGAACGGGCCCTTCAGCCCACGATGTTGTACCAAACGTGATGCCAAATTAAATTAATCCATCCTGCCTGCCCTTCGTCCATATCCCTCCATTCCTTGCATTTAAGAAAAAAATGCTTCCTTTTCGGTGGCTAGTAGCCTGGGACAATATAAGGTAGCATTTGGTCATGCAAAATACAGTGAAGATACGAACTTCTTCTTCCCCATATACCCTGTTGAGGCTGGGGGTGATGATTACAAAATGTCCAAAATTGAGATTGAGGATTAGGTGTTCTGGAACCACAGCAATGATACAGATCTGGCATTGGGACAGGCTTAGGAAGGGGCCAGAAAGACTCCTGCTGTTCTTTCGAAATGAACTGCTTCTCTTTATTGTGTCTCTTTCCTTTCCCTAGGCTAAGACCAAAGAGAAAGAAAAGGAGAGTCCCAAAGAAAAGAGGAAGTGTAACAACGGCCACCACTTAGTGCCAGGATCCTTCTCCAGCTCCACCAGCTGTACCCTGTGCAGCAAACCGCTGAGTGGTAAAACCAGTTATCAGTGTATGAGTGAGTATTGCCATCACACCGCTTTGCACACTCACCTCCCCCAGCACCCACCCTGCGCGCGCTCACACTCTGGCTCTGTGTGCAGTCAACCCAATCCATCCCTCCAGTTAATACTCACCGTGAAGCAGCTCCTAACCTGCACAGTGCTCTCCACGTAGAGCTGGAGGATGTGAGAAGACTGATAGTTCCAGACTTGGTGAGCTCTGGGAAATGTATTTAAGGGGAATCTGGATAGGTACAGGAGGGAAAAAGGGACAGAAGGATATATCAATGGCATGGGAGGTAAGCTAAAGTCACTGTTGGGCTACTCTCTCATTAGAGACAGAGAGATGACTAGTGGTCATTTAACCTGAGGGTCAGCACGCCTCAAGGCAAGGGAGAGGTTCATTCATGGTAACCTTACCCATTAAGGGTATTGAACCCATATTGCTGGTGTGACATTGCATTACAAAGCAGCCATCCAGCCAACTGAGCTAAGAAGGAGGTTTGTGTAGAATAGAAAACAACCAGGACTTGTTGTGCTGATTGGCTGATTGGCTGATTTGGTGTTGTAAATATTCTATAGTTCTTGCATGGTGCAAAGGAGGAGAGAACTTTGTTTCTGGAGAGGGAATAGAGAAGCCGAGGTTATTCTACATCAAGCAGAGAATGTTCGGGGCGTGGGGGGCGGGAAGGGAACAGTTAATTGAGGTGGTCAAACATTCAGGGATTTTGCTGATTGAGATTGGGGAATGAGTAGATTGAGAGAAGCTATTTCCAGTGGCAGGAGGCTTGGTAACCCGAGAACTTATCGTCTTTAGCAAAAAATGCTGGAGTGAGAGTGAAACGATGATGTCTTTGTGTGCAGTGCAGAGTGATGGGCTTTGAATGGATCATGTTGGAAGCAGATATGAATTTTCAAAAGGGAATTTCAGGAATAGATTAAAGATTGGAGAGCTGTGGCCAGGACTAACTGTGTTGCTCTTTTAAAGTTTTGGCATGGAATTGTAAGGCTGAATAGGCTCTGTCTGTGTACATCACTTATGATTCCAGGAGGTTAGCTATGAAGACAGTTACGTTGAGCATAAGCACCAGTGTAGACATGATGGGCCGGATGGCCTGTTTTATGCTATTAATTGTATTATTGCGATGCTTCCTCCTCTCTTGCTGCTTTCAAATGATTCCAAATGGGTGGACTGTGGGATTGGGCTGTTGCAGTCAAGTCCAACATTTCAAGAGCCAAGATGGAGCACAGAGAGTGGGGGAAAGTCAGCCAGGGCTGCTGATCCCGACCAGATTCCAATGTTTCTCATCATTTGTTTGGGAGGGAGGAGGGAGAGCCGTGGAGGGGGAGGGGGGAGCGGAATGGGTGCAGTATGAAAAGAACAGATTTGCCTATGGTTGCCTCTATGGTTGTATGACTAGCCTGCTGTAATTTAAAGATTAGCTTTGATACTGATAGAGATGTGTTGCAAATAGTTTAATTCTCATGGTACTTGCTTGCGAGTTGGGAAGTAATTCCCCAGAACCTTTTGCTGAAATTATTATCTTTACTGTGTGGCCTGCCCCCTCAGGAGTTAGTATCACTGGCGAGTGGGGAGGGTCCGGGCCAGTGTGAGGAGGCTATCTGTCACTCTAGGTGAATCTTCGTCTTGATCTTTTGAAATCTGCCATTCTTGCGTATGTCCAGATTACTGCAAGATGAAAAGTTTTGGCAACATGCTCCTCTTTACAGCAAATGTCAGGTTCTGCATGACTAATCAATGGGAACTATTTTGCGACAACGTTTTGAATTTCAACCTGAGATGAGTATTTTTATTTTTGACTCCACATGACTGTCTTAAATCTCTGAGCTGCCTGTTGTTATGTCTCAGTAAAACAGTATATTAGTGTGCCTTTAAAATGACATGCTCATGATATAATCATTGCATCATTTTATGTAATCCGAGGCTATAAGGATCTCAAACTCCATCTTACCTTGAGGTCAATTGAAGCATGACACTCTACTGGAAGCATGCAATTCAATTGTTGTATAATATATGTGTAAAATATATAGTTAGCTGTAATGAGCACCTGTTAGATGCTTCAATAGCACGGTATCCTTGCTCATTTTCTTATATTATTAGGGATGACATGAACATTGCACGTCAGGTACAATACCCCACTGGAAGCAACATCACATTATTTCTACCTTATGTTGGCAGAGTTTGGGCTTTTGGATTAATGTGGTTGCTCTCTAAAGACTAGTTTACAGTTGTATTTTATAATTATTACTGTGATATGAAAAATATTAGGTCCACTAGGTTTTGGGAATTTTTTTATGACTTACTGTGACTGAGCTCTTCCTTCTCATGATGTGAGGATCATTGCTGTGACGTAGCCTAGCCCAGGTGTGGCAATAAATCTGCTTGGCAGTTTTTAACCAATGCTTAACAATTCTTCCCTTGTTAAGAGTTATTTAATTCACTTACCTCTCTGCTTCTTGGTCTCAACCGCAGCTTCGTGTGGGTAGTGTCCTTGTCTCTCAGTGAGAAGCTGGGGATTTCAAATCTCAGAACCTAGACCCCGAATTCAGACTGTGGGATGTAGTATTGATGGAGTGCTGCAGTGTCAGAGCTGCTGTCTTTTTGATCAGATGCTAAAGCTACCTGCCATTTCAGTGGGTGGAATAGATTTGAATACAGAATTTGAGGAAGGGCCAAGAGTTCTCCCCAGTATCTAGACCAATATTTATCCCTGAACCAGTAATCACCAAACAATCCTGATTCTCTGGTCATTTTTACGTTGCTGTTTGTTGGAGCTTGCTGTGCGCAAATTTGCTGCTGACTTTCCCTTACATTTCAGCAGTTATCACAGTCTCGGAGAGTATTTCATTGGTGGAAAAGTGCTGTGGGATATCTGGTAGTCATGAAAGAAGATGTAAAGACACAAGTCTTTCCATCTGTCTCCTTCCTTCATGAGATATGGGCCAGGGGTTGCTGCATCAGGTAAAATACCCTGCTGGAGGTAAAACTACATCAATGCCATTGGCAATTGGCAGTGTTTGGGCTTTTAGACTAATGTGGTTCCTCACTGAACACTAGTTTGAAAGATTTGCTCCCAGCGTTGTATGCCTACTGTCAAAATCAACTGAGTGTTGATAAGACTGGTTTCAGCTGGAGTTTCTGTAGACATGAATGTACAAATGGTCACAAAATGTCAAGAATACACCAAACAGCTTCCACTGCTGTTTTGTAATCAATTGCTTAGAGATATGTGAGCGTGACTTACAATAATACTCCGCACCTGTTCCCTGAGGACAGCAGTGAGGCAGGATGGATCTAACTGGGTCCAGGGGTCACTAGTGGGACTTTGTATATTGGTCAACTGGGTGTCTGCATATTGATAGACAATATTGGAAAAAGTATCATCACTAAATCATTACTGCAATATGATTCTGAAGGAACATTATGCTGAAGGATGTCAGTACCAGTGAGCATGGTTAAAATTTTACAATAAGAATGATCAGAGTTTTTAATTAAACAAAAGATCATTGGATTGGCAGAAGGTGTTAAGGGCGATGGTGGCAGAATGGTAATGTCACCATTTCCACTAAGCTAGAGGACTAATAGTTTGGAGATAGTAATTCAAATGGGGAGGTGATAGGCTAGAGGTATTATAGCTAGACTATTAATCCAGAGACTTGGCTAAAATCTCAGGACTTGGTTTCAAATCCTGCCATGGCAGTTGGTGGAATTTGAATTCAATAAAATCTGGAATTAAGAGTGTAATGATGATCATGTGTTGATTATTGGTGAAAAACCCATATGGCATTGTTAATGTCCTTTAGGGAAGGAAACTGCCATCTTTACCTGGTCTGGCCTACACGTGACTCCAGACCCACAGCAATATGGTTGACTCTGAACTGCCCTCTGAGCAATTAGGGGTGGGCAATAAGTGCTGGTCTAGGCAGCAATGCCCACATCCCATAAATCAATACAAAATTTCGGATTTTTCAGAATGAACTGAATGAATTAATACCTAACAAGATCGAGGAGCCCGGGCTTATATCTTGAGTTTAGAAAAGTGAGAGTTTATTTAACTGAAGCAAGCAAAATTCTTACAGGCCTCAACAAGGTAGGTGCAGGAAGGATACTTCCTGTGATTTGGTGATTCTAGAGCTATATTTTGTGTTAGGGTTATTTATTTGATAATTCAGTCAAATAATCGTGGCCTTACTCTGCACTCTCTACCAGCTCTGTCATCAAGTTCCTTACCACAAACTGTTTGTACCTAGTTGGTAACTGTGTCCTTGCCCTATAATGTAATCATTTAACTTAATCCTCTAGGGAAACCTTGGATATTGATCCCTACTTAAACACAAAATATGATCCTGCATTATCATCCTACATTATAATCCTACACAGTAACAGTTAACACTAACCATCCAGCTTAATACTGTCGTGTACCCTGCAGTGTGATATTCCTTTATAATTTTGCAGGCTAGAAGCATTAGAAACTGGGAACAGGAGTAGGCCATCAGCCCTTCAAGTCTGCTCCATTATTCCATAGGATTATGGCTGATCCTCTATCTCAATGCCAAATTCCTGCTTTCTCACCATTTTCCTTGGTGTCGTTCAAATCTTAAAAAAGAACTGATCTCTTTCTTGAACATATTCAGTGCCTGCAACCCCTGTGGTACAGAATTCCACGGGCACTAGCCTTTGAGTGGAGAATGTTTCCACATCTATAAAGTGCCTTTCACAAATTCTGCATGTGCAGAATTTTGCGGCTGACATTCCCTCAAACTTTTCCTGCCACTGCATGACCCTCTGAAAAGCATGCTGGGCTGCGACTTTCAGAAGTGGAATTCAATGTGTCTGCACGCTGACCTGCACACACTGACCTTCAGAGCAACTCTGCAGCTCAGGGGGACACATTGTTTTCAGCCAGTCGTACTTTCAGAATGTAGGCCATATGGTGGCCAGCAAGCTCCCACAAACAACAATCTGGTAACGACCAGGTCAGAAAAGGCGGCAGATTTAGGGCAGAGATGAGGAGCAATAATTTTCTTGAAGGCTTGTGTATCTGTGGAATTCATCATCCCAGGGTGCAGTGGCTGCTAATAAATTTAAGGAGGAGACAGACAGATTTTTAATTAATAATAGGTTGAACTGCTGTGGAGCGCAGGCTGGAAAGTGGAGTTGAGACTGTGATCAGCCATGACGGTATTAAATGGTGGAGCAGGCTCAGGGGGCTGAGGTGCCTCACCGAGTTCCTGGTTCTTATGTTCTTAATGTTTTTGCGATGCTGAATGAGGGATAAATATCAGCCAGGACACTGTCGGGAGTAGGATGCTGCCACCAGTCCTCTTTCTTTGTCTGGGTCTGCATTTTAAGAAGCAGCAGCTCTTGCCTTCACACAGTGTAGTTCCTTGGCTGATAGCGATCAGGTATAAGTTATATTGGCTGATGAGGTACTGTTGCTGAGACTGTAGGTGGCACATCTGACTCCTTTGAGATTCAGAGCTATTCTGATTTCCCCTCCTGACTGTCTGACGTTATCAGATTGAGTGGAGCTTCGTGCAGCCTCCAACATGAACGCTTTCAGAATCATTTCCTTATACAAGAGAAATCAGGGAGAACCTGTCCACCTTCTCTCCTACCTATCCGCCCCACCCATCCCACTGACCAATCCCCACCACTCCCTGATAACAAGCATGGGGCTGGATGAACACAGCAGGTCAAGCAGCATCCCTGCTCCTATGATGCTGCTTG
>JAHRHZ010000043.1:6066087-6077804 GCA_024137785.1 Ginglymostoma cirratum | reverse complement strand
TCATCCAGCCCCATGCTTGTTATCTCGGATTCTCCAGCATCTGCAGTACCTTTTATCTCCCCACCACTCCCTACCTGCACTCACCTATCACCATCCCACCTACCTTCCCCAGCCCCACCTCTCCTCCCTCTATTTATTTCTGAGCTCCTTTCTCCCTCCCCCATTTCTGAAGAAGGGTCCCGACCTGAAACGTCAGCTTTCCTGCTCCTCTGAGCTGCCTGGCCTGTTGTGTTCATCCACCTCCCCACTGTGTTATCTCTGTCTCCAGCATCAACAGTTCTTGCTATCTCAGAACTTACTTGCTCTTGTCCAAGATAGCACTATGGGATATTTTACTTTCATCTGTTGGGATGTGGTTTAACATCTTATCTAAAAGCAGTACCTTTGCATTCCTACAATATTGTACTAGAGTGCTACCCTAGAGTGTGTGCAAAGGCCTCTGGAATGGGGCTGAAACCCATAAACCTCCAACTCAACAATGAGAGTGCCACCTCTAGAAACTGTGTTCCTGCTATCATATAACCTTTTCCTCCAGCCATCTACTGTTACCGTTTTACCCAGAATGGTTTACTCACATCTCAAATTTTCAGTAGAAAATGGGTGAGAGACAAAGTCCAGATGTGTCATCCATCACTGAGCAGACACAACCTTGTGCAAAACATTTACATCTCCATTAGCGGGTGACATGCTGTTAAAAACAATTGGCTCTGATATATGGGTTCCCGTCCCTCCAATGAACCTGCTGACGTTTCAGCAACATTAAACATTCAAACCCAGCCTGTCCTCTCAGGGCTCCATTAAATTGTCCAGATTCAAGGGTTCGCTTGCCTGAGAGCTGATGAGTGGATTTTTGTGTGTGTGTGTGTGTGTGTGTGTGTGTGTGTGTGTGTGTGTGTGTGGCTTTTTCTAGCTCTATCTATCCCTCCCTTTCTCTCTATTAAGCACTGTCGTGTCTACCTCACCAACTCACTTTCCCTTCCACTCTCTGTGTGTCAATCTCTCTTCATGTCTATCAGTAATTTGATTTGATCAGATCCAGTGTTTAATCTTCCCTCTGCCTCGCCACCTTTCGCACCTTAAAACCCAGCTTTATGACTGTACATCTAGGAGGGTCAATAACTGGAGGCGACAGTGAGTTGTTCTGATCTGGAATGTGCTGGCTGAACTGGAGGAAGCAGATTTCATGATAACTTTCAAAAGTGAATTGTGGAAGGAAAGATATACAGAGGCGAGGCCTGATGAAACAAACAGCCATTAACACTGAAAAAGCGTGGGTTTCTCCCATTAGTCACCTTGTAGACCTCTCCTCCTTTTGCTGCTCTGTACCTGGTTTTGCCTCACTAGGGTATGTTTAAAGCTCTCGATAAATACAAGGTTTTTGTTCTTATCTTAAACTCTCCCATAATTTACAAAACTTCTATCTGACTGTAAGGTTAGCCAGGTGCGGGTTCCCTGCCAATACTCCTTCTTCGTCGGGCACGAGGGCTTCTGTAGGAGTGTATTTGAGTGACTTGCCTCTCTTAATTCTTCCTGCATTTTATCTGATAAGGCAGCACGGTCTGCTCAACACCCCCCCACCACCTCTCCTGTTTCCCTGTCCCTTCTCCGTCTCCCCCTCACCAGTGGTGCAAATTGGCTGCAGCAGGCACTCAAAAAACGATGACAGTTTTGGAAACTTGGCTGTGGGAGGTCAAAGGTAGATTTAAGTTTCGACAGCAGAAGCATCATGCTAACACAAATTGTATCTCCCTCTGCTGGCAACGTTACTAAATCTAGGATCATTGAAAACAGACTGCAGCTGGAAACTTTTATCCAAAACCTATTCAGGCCACACTCTTTCCCTCTAACATCATTTTCATCGTTTATTATTTTTTTTTTCTCTTAATGATTTTTCAGGTCTGGCTTCAGGTCTGAACGCTTGGCAGAGGTTCCTCACCACTTTTCAGCTTTCTAGTTTTCAGGTTGTTAAGCTGAGTATTAAAACCATTAGCTGTGAATGCCGTTGACTATTAAATCTGCATGCTTGTTCTCAGACCCTTCACTTCTCCAGGACTATGTCTGTCCTCTCAGGTGACTCCAAAAGCTCCCATGGCCTCTGTTTGGAAGAACGGGGTGTGGGCTTCTTCCTGGGATTCTGTGCAATACTTAGCCCTCAACTGACTTCACTGAAACAGACAATGTGGTCACTGTCACATTGTTGGCTATGGGATCTTGCTGTGTAAGCTGTGTTTCCGACAATGTAACAGTAACAGCACTTCAAAAGGACTTCACCATAAAACACTTTGGAATGTGCTGAGGCCAAGACAAGCCCTACTGAAATGCAGTTCTTTCCCCATCCTTTGTTCTACCCCGGATCTTTTCTACATTTCCATAAAGCAGAATCGTCCAGATCTTCACCGACTCAATCC
Organism: Ginglymostoma cirratum; assembly: GCA_024137785.1. Lineage (NCBI taxonomy): Eukaryota > Metazoa > Chordata > Chondrichthyes > Orectolobiformes > Ginglymostomatidae > Ginglymostoma > Ginglymostoma cirratum. The sequence continues at coordinate 6,075,396 of JAHRHZ010000043.1, read as the reverse complement.
ATTCGTAGGAAGCGGGCAGCTGTGGGGAAGCTCGGGCCGACTTGCTCCTAAGTGGCTTGCTCCACGATTTCAGAGGGCAGTAAAGACTGAACTACGTCACTATGGGTCTGGAGTCACGTGCAGGCCAGACCGGATAAGGGCGGCAGATTTCCTTCCCTAAAGGGTGTTAGAGTACTAGATGATCACTGTTACTGAATCATAGGATTGTTCCAGTTCAGTAGGAGGCCATTCAGCCTGCCATGTCTTTGTGATGGCCTCATGGTATCATTGCTAAACTATTAATCCAGAGACCTGGTAACGTCTGGGGAGCAGAACAGTACTGAATACACTTAACACCCAGCCCCAACAGCCCTCTATGGTAAAGAATTCCACAGATTCACTACGGACCAAGAGAAGAGATTCCTCCTTAGATCTAACCTCTGCAGTCCTGCCAGATCCTGTTGTGAATAGTGGAAGACAATTAAACAACTCACTGGAGGATACATCCCTATCATCGATGATGGAGAAACCCAGAAGACCAGTCCAAAAATCAGACTGGAGCATTTATGCCAATCCTCAGCCAGGAATGTCACCCGATCCATTTCAGCCTCCTCCAGTGGTCCCCTGCATCACAGATGCCAATCTTTGGCCAATTTGATTCACTCCACAGGATATCAAGAAATGGCTGAAGGCACTGGATACTGCAAAGGCTATGGGCTGTGACAGCATTCCAGCAATGGTACTGAAGACTTGAGCTCTGAAATTTGACGTGCCCCCAGCCATCTATCTGGCAATATGGAAAATTACCCACGTATGTCCTGTCCACAAATAGGCAGAGCAAAACCCAGCCAGTTACCATCCCATCAGTCTTTTCTCAATTATTTTTTTAAATTATTTTTTCACGGAATGTGTGTGCCATTGGCATTTATTGCCTATCCCTCATTGCTCTTGAAATGATTGGCTTTTGTGGCCATTTCAGGGTGCAGTTAAAAGTCAGCCACATTGCCGTGGGTCTGGAGTCACATGCTGGCCAGACTGGGTAAGACTGGCAGATTTCATTCATGAGTGAATTAACTGGGTTTTATAGCAATCAATTTACCAATCTTGGTAATTATCATGAAGACTAGATTTTAAATCCAGATTTCATTCCTTAAACTCCAATTCCACCAGGTGTTGTGATGGGATTTCAACCCAGGTTCCCAGATTATTCTGACACTCTGGATTAAACATTAAAGTCTTAACTCCAGAGGTGAGCTGAGAGTGACTACCCTTAACTCAAGATCACATTTGGTCAAATGTGTATAATCAAGGATCCCAAGCAAAATTAGAGTCAATGGGAATCAGGGGAAATCGCTTCACCGTCTGGGATCAAATCTGGCACAAAGGAAGAAGGATGTGGTTGTTGGAGATCAGTCATCCCAACTCCACAATAACTCTGCGGGAGTTATGATATACCTCTGCAGCAAGTAGGACTTGAAACTGAGTCTCCTGGCTCAGAGGTAGGGACACTACCACTGCTTGTTCCTCAGGACAGTGTCCCTAGGCCCAACCATCTTTAGCCGCTTCATGAATAACCTTCCTGTTGTAAGGGCAGAAATGGGGATGTTCGCTAATGATTGCACAATGTTCAGCACCATTCACGTCTCCTCAGATACTGAAGCAGTCCGTATGCAAACTGGACAATATCCGGATTTGGACTGATAAATGGCAGGGCGTGACAGTTTCCAGCTCAAGAGAATCTGAAGCCCACCTGCCCCCGATGTTCAACAGCATTACCACTATCTGGGGGTTACCATTGACCAGAAACTCAGCTGGACTCACCACTTAGACACAGTGTCTACAGCAGCAGGTCAGAGGCTGGGAATACTGCAGTGAGTAACTCACCTCCTGACTCCCCAAAGCCTGTCCACTATCTACGAGGTACAAGTCAGGCACATGATCAAATACTCCCCATTTATCTGAATGGGTGCAGTTCCGACTACACTGAAGAAGCTTGACATCATTTAGGACAAAGTAGCCACATGGATCAGCTCCCCTTTACCTTGAACATTCATTCTCTTCACCACTGATGCATAGTGACAGCATTTACAAGATGCACTGCAGAAATTCACCAAAGATCCTCAGACAGCATCTTCCAAACCCACAACCACTACTATGTGGAAGGACAAGGGCAGCAGATACATGGGAATACCACCACCTCCACATTCCCTCCAAGCCACTCCCCATCCTGACATGGAAATATATTGTCGTTCCTTCACTGTTGCTGGGTCAAAATCCTGACTGCCTATTAGTGTACCTTCACCCTGAGGAAACTCAGGCAGCTTCTCAATGACAGTTATAATGGGCAATAAACACTTGCCTGACTACTGACTTCCACATCCCATGAACAAAAAAAACAAAGTGCTCTCTGAGGTATTCTAGCGGTTGAAACAGCTGTTCAAAAAGGAGGTCCACTATTTTCCCAGCGCAAATAATGAACAAAATAGAACTTTTCTCTAAATCCAGCTGCCAGTCAACACAGCCACATCTCAAGAGAATTTCCACTGAGTCCAATGAGACAGGCGTGATGTTGTGTTGGTAATTTCACTGGATTAGTAATCCAGCACCCCATGCTAATGCCCTGGGTCATTGGCTCAAAAGATGAAATTTGAATTCAAGAATAACTGCAATTAAACTGAAGTGGAACAGTAACGGTTGTTAGTTACCCATCTGGTTTTCTGACCTGCATAAGGAAAAGAAAGTTGCAGTCCTTACCGAGTGACTCCAGACCAACAGTGATGTGGCAGACTCTTAACTGCCCTAGCAAGCCAGTCAAACTGATGGGTAATTAGGATGGGCAATAAATGCTGACCCAGCTAGAGACACCCACATCCCATGTATGAATTTTTAAAAATATTGAGTTTTCTTCTTTCATGTTTCTGGGGCTTTCGGTCTGTCTTACATCCTTCGTTGTGTCTTCAACACCAGCGTTTTAGAGGAGCTTCAGCTATTGTGTTCCTTTAGTAAACCACTCAGTTCAAGGGCAGTTATGGCCTTTTCGGTGTTGCCCACATCTATCAAAGATCAAAAAATAGAGGAATGTAGACGGTGAGGGCATTGCCACTAGGCTGACAGGGAACAAGGAGGACAGTGACATACTCAGTCATGTTAAATGTTGTGAAGAGGTTAAAGGAAGATGGGGGCATAGGGAATGTCATTTGTGACTTTGTTCTTGTGGCTGTCTAAATATCAAGGAGGGAAATCATGATCGGAGAGGTGTAAATGTAGGGTGTGGGACAGGTGGGCCTTGATTTGGAAAGTAGGCATCTGAAGCAATGGAAAATCTGGCATCGCTGGACCAGGTTCTGGTAGTCAATGTACCAAGTGACTCAGTTTGGATCATTAAGAGGGTTTGGAATGAGGTGTGGTAATCCTCTTAGAATGCTGCCCAACCCTCCTCCTTGGTTTCAGTTCAACACATTATCAGAATACATGAACAAACCACAGGCAGGAAAACATCCAGATGGTGCATTTAAACCATTCCTCAAATCAAATACTTGATTTATTTGTTCATGGGGGTGTGGGCCATGCTGACAAGGCCTGCAACTGCTGCCAACCTTAATTGCCCTTGAGAAGCTGGAGGTGAGCTGCCTTTTTAAACTGAGTGGCTTGTTTAGCAATCTCAGGGGGCGGCTAAGTGTCTGGATCTGGAGTCACTTGTTGGCCAGACTGGGTAAGGACTGCAGATTTCTGTCTCCCAAGAATGGTATCGAAACAGACATTTTGAGACAATCCAACATTTTTGCTGTCCCTGTCCGGTGACCCTTCCTTAGATACAGGGCCCAAAACTGCTCACAATATTCCAAATGCAGTCTGACCAGAGCCTTATACAGCCTCAGCAGTACATCTCTGTTCTTGTATTCTAATCCTCTTGAAAAGAATTCTGAAGAAGAGATCCGACCCGAAACATCAGCTTTTTTGCTCCTCTGATATCCCGGGTTTACTTAAATAACTGTAAATTAATTTTAATTTTAAATTCATTTGTTGTAAATTACTCTGCTGCCAATGTAGGAATCGAATATATGCCTCCAGATTATTATTCCAAAACACTGGATCTTTTTCTATATATCCAATATCTTCGGACTATTCAGGAGTAATGAAGGATCATATTCTATGTCAGAAGATGTTTATAACATTTAGACAACAAGATATAGGAGCAGAATTAGGCAACTCAGCCCATTAAATCTTCCCCTACATAAAAACAGAAGTTGCTGAAAAAGCTCAGCAGGTCTGGCAGCACCTATGAAGAAAAGTCAGAGTTAACGTTTCAGGTCCGGTGATGCTTCCTTAAATGCAGGGCCCAAAACTGCTCACAATATTCCAAATGCAGTCTGATCAGAGCCTTATACAGCCTCAGCAGTACATCTCTGTTCTTGTATTCTAATCATCTTGAAAAGAATTTTGAAGAAGGGACCCGACCTGAAACATCAGCGTTTTTGCTCCTCTGATGCTGCCTGGCCTGCTCCCCACTGTGTTATCTCTAATTACATTTGCCTTCTTATCTACTAACTGAACCTGCATATTAACCTTAAGAGAATGCTAAACTAGGACTCCCAAGTTAATTTGTGCTTTAGATTTCTGGAGCCTTTCTCTATTTAGAAAATAGTCTACGCCTCTATTCTTCCTACCAAAGTGTTTAACCTCATACTTTCCCGCATTCCATCTGTCACCTCATTACCCACTCTCCTAACCTGTTCAAGTCCTGCTGTAGCCTCCCCACTTCCTCAACGCTATCTGTCCCTCCACTTATCTTGGTGTCATCTGCAAATTTAGCAACAATGCCTTCAGTTCCTTTGTACAGATCGTTAATCTATGACATGAGTGAATAGTTGTGGTCCCAACAGGGACCCCTGCGGAACTCCGCTAGTTACTGGCTGCCATCCTGAAAAAAACCCCTTTATCCCACTCTCTGCTTTCTGCCAGTCAGCCAATACTTTATCAGACCTAGGTCTGATTGGAAACAATTTAAGGATTAGGTTGTAAACTATTCAAGGTGAAGCTGGATGTCTGGATTTTGAAACATAGGTTCAATTCCCACACCAGCTGAGGTGCCCATGAAGAACTCTCCTTCTCAACCTCTCCCCTCACCTGAGGTGTTAGATCTAGACTAACATTAACCCTGTCGCAGGTGACCCAGAAGGATAAACCACCACCAGTCATCTCTGTCTAATGGGAGAGCAGCCCTATGGCCCTCTGGGACTATGACCCCTTTACCTTTTACTTGGTGTGATACACTTCCATTCCAAAAGATGTAAGATAAGATATTGCCTGGGTTAGATTTCTAAGGATCTATTCTCCCACCCACTACCACATTGAACTGTCATAGAATGATAGAGTGCAGAAAGGAAGCCATGTGGCCCATCATGTCTAACATTACTAGACCAATAATCCAGAAGTCTGGGATCTCATGAACCAGAAGCATGAGTTCAAAACCCATTAATATTTTAAAGCAGAACTGTTTACAACTGATATTCTTAACAGGTTGCTGGAAATTTGAGGACTCTCGGTCTATCCAGTGTTTGGATATTTTTGAATCAACCTCTTATTAAACGCCTCTGGAGCAGGTGGGACTTGAACGTGGGCCTCAGGGGCCTGACTCAGAGGTAGGGACACTACCACTGCACCACAAGAGCCCTCCCATTATGTCTACGTTATCTCTTTGAATGGGCTATTCAATTAGTTTCATTCTCCGTGTTCTTTTTCCATAGTCCTGTACCTTTCCTCCTGCTTAGACTTGCTGTTGACTCTGCAGCAGCACATTCCAGTTCAGTAAAATACGAACTTGTCTGTTCTCTGGCTCTCTTACTCATTATCTTAAACGGAGTCTTCCTCTACCAACTCTCTTGCCACCAGAAACAATCTCTCCTCATTCAGTCTTTCAAAATCTTGCCTGACTTTAAACATTTCTATCAAATTTCCCCTTCACCCTCTGTGCTCCCTGGAGAACAATCCCATCTTGACAGACTCTGCACAGAACTTAAGTTTCTCATCCCCGACACCATTCTGAGAAACCTCCTTTGAACTCTCCCTAATGCCTTGACAATTAGTTAAAAAATACCTTCTGTTTTAGCCGCCTTTTCTGCCCTACTCTTGCTCCCTCTGTCAGTGAATGCAGAACACAGGATGGTACCAAGTCATGCTGATCAGGAAGATCCCACTGATCTTGGACACTGTCGGCAATCTGCTCTGAGGGACCAGAGGCAGGATGGCAGTTTGCCATATTACACATGGGCACCACACCATTAAGCTGGGGAAGAGGCTGCGTGCAAAATGACACTCAGGTGACCCCTGGTGCAAAGTGTAAATAATTTGACATTAGAAGGAGGTGAATGAGTATACCCACAGCAGAACAAACAGCCAGTGCTCACTCCCTCAACTCATGTGAGAACAGTTGGAGTGAGGTATCACATGGCAGTTACCTTAACTGGAATTATAGCCTGAAACAAATCAGAATCGAAGGTCTGAAAAACTAAACATGTGGACTTATTTTAAATTTTGTTTAATCAGCAAAGATTCAAAATTCTGGAACAGTTGAACTAGAATCAGGAAAAGTAATTTATTGCCAAAAGAGAGACACATTATTGAAGTGTTTCATCTTTCCCACGTCAGGATTTGAGTGCAAGAATACCTAACTTAGAAAGTGAACAACATTTGAAACAGAACCAGAACAGAGCGCTGATTGGTTGGAGCATGTTTGGCAGGAGATGCAACAGAAATTGTCAACTGTCATATACAAGTAATAAATCTGAAGGAATCTGTAAATATATCTGGGGAAAGATAATAAAACTGGAAAGTGTGTTTAGGAAAAGTTGTCAAACCTTTGTCAATAAAGGAAGGTGCAGCTAGGATCTTTTTTAAAATTACTGTGCAGTCAGCAGTGACTACAGTTTAAAAGTAGCTATAAAACCCTTTGGACTGTTCTGTAGTCATAAAAGGTGCTACATAAATGTAAGTGTAAATGGAATGTGTGTTCCATATTCCTTCATAGAAGTGTGGCACGGTGGCTCAGTGGTTAGCACTGCTGCCTCACAGCACGAGGGACTCAGGTTCAATTTCAGCTTCCAGGACTGTCCGTGTGGAGTTTGCACATTCTCCCCGTGTCTGCGTGGATTTCCTCTGGTTTCCCCCCACAGTCCAAAGATGTACAGATTAGGGCGGATTGGTCATGCTAAATTATCCATGATGTGCAGGCTAGTTGGGTTAGCATGGGAAATACAGAGTTATGGGGATGGGTGGGTCTGGGTAGGATGCCCTTTCAAGGGTTGGTGCAGACTCAGGGGATCAAATGGCCTGTATCTGCACTGTATGATTCTATGATCCATTTCTTAGGGGCAGCATTTGTGGCCCATTTGGGCCATTTCAGTCAGCATTTGAAAGGTTATTACTGAGACAAACTTTCAATCCCAGATTTTATAAATTGAATTACTATCACTGTCAGATTTGAACCCCTGTCCCCAGAATATTAACCTTGCCTTTGAGTCACTCATTCAGTAGCATTACCAGTGTGGTACTATCCCCCACTTCATGTAAAAAAAAAGCAAAGAACTGCAGATACTGGAACAGAAACAGAAATTGCTGGAAAACTCAGCAGGTCACGCAACATCTGTGGAGAGAAAGCAGAGTTAACGTTTCAGATCAAGATACCTTTCTTCAGTAAACTTATGTTACGTTACATTTTTCTCTCCACAGAGGCTGTGTTTTCCCAACAATTTCTGTTTTTGTCCCATTTTGTGTGTTTTTGTCCTTATTCTTGAAGTTCTCTGCCTCAAGGCATGTTTGACACATAGCTCTGCGATCTCCACCACAAACAGATCTTGAATTCACCCCAATCATGGGGAACAGGGATTAAATTCTGTCTGATCAGATCACACCAGCTGTTCAGCCGACTGGAGCTGGAGGAACATAGCGGGTCAGGCAGCATCAGCGGAGCGGGAAAGTTGACGTTTCGGGTCGAATCCTTCTTCAAAAATGAGGGTGAGACAAGCTGGACCAACTTGTCTTGCACGCTTCAAAATTGAGGTCCTAGTACTTTCATTTCAACGTCTTACTCTTTCTTCCCACCGGGAAGTCTTACGTTGCTGTGGCAATGCGTACATGTCATAGCCTGGAACTATGGTAGAGGCTCAAATGTATTAACTCGCTCAGTCTTACCGCCTATCAATTGCATTGTGTCAGAGGAGTTTACAAGTCAACACGCAACCTGTTTGACCATGTTATGAGCATACTTTCATTGGCCATTGAATTCTGGAATCAGCCTTGAATGAGGAACTTGTGATTCAGAGACAGAGCCCATGAGATGTAAAAGTAGAAGTAGACCATTCAGCCCATTGAGTCTGCTTTGCCATTCAATGATACCATGGTTGATTTAATAATCGTCCACTCCACTTTCCTGTCTCTTCCCCATAACTCTTGATTCCCTTACTAATTAAAAATCTGTCTGTCTCAGCCTTGAACGTACCTACCGACTTGATCTAGATCCTAACAACACCTTAGATTTTAATGAGTTTTACCGAGAATCAGCAATGTTTTCATGGTCATTATTATACTTTTAATTCAATTTTTTAAATTAGGTGGTTTGAACCTGGATCTCTAGGACATTGCCTAAATTTCTAGATTAATGGGTTAGTGCTAATTTCATTAGACTATCTCTTCCCCAGTGTACGTGCTTTTGTTGGAGGTGGAGTTTGGGAGGGAGGTGGGGTGTTGCAATGCCTATCCCTTTATATCCCCTAACACTTCCGGGTGGACTGGCCCTTTAAGCGATGGAATGTTGTGATATGCAGATTGTATGCAAATAGGCGGCAGCTCCCAAAATCCCTCGCGGCCGGTTCCCGTCGGGGAGGGAGAGAGAGAGCGCCATTGCGACCGCCAGGATCCCGGACACCGGGCTTGGAGCTCCCTGAGCTGGCGCGGACATCACCCTCTTACCCCGACCACTAGCCCCCGACAGGTAAGGGAAACCAAGACGGGGACAGCGGCGGTGGCGCTACCAGCAGCGGGTTGTTACCTGTGTGTCCGAGTTAGGCCTCGGGTCCCGGGTCCCGGGTCCCTCCCCTGACCCGGTGCTTGGTTCCGCTTGGAGGGCACGGGGTGCAACTGTATTTGCAGTCCCCTGTTTTCACATTAAACCTGACAGGAGGGGTGTGGGGGTTTTCCACAGTCTAGGTCAAGGAACAGCCCCTGGACCTAACATAGTCATTCTCACCCTCGTGCCCTTCCCCCCCGCCCCCGCTTGGTGCCGGGCGCGGGGGGTGTGGGGGGGTGGGGGGGGGGGGGGGGGGGGGGGGGGGG
>JAHRHZ010000043.1:6009465-6065687 GCA_024137785.1 Ginglymostoma cirratum | reverse complement strand
CCCCCCCCCCCCCCCACCCCAAACCCCAAACCCAAACCCAAACCCCACCTCACCCTGCTGGCCCCCCTGAACCCCGTCTCGCCCTCTTGCCCACGCCACCCCGAAGCCCTGTTTCACTCCCAACCCGATCGCTTAAAGGGCCAGTCCACCTAAAGTTTTGGGGGAATTTAAGGGGATACATACTGTAACACTCCACCTCAAACATGAGTAAACACAGGCACACTTGCTCCTGCCACACCGCCCCCACCCAACTACCCCGGCCATCAAGTGTCCTTGGCCCGTATTTGTTCTTTGAGCGTCTTCAGATGATTGGGTCATTTCCCACAATGCTGTTCATTGGAGTGTACTGTGTACAGATTAGTTTCTCTGTTTATCATGATACTGTGGTCTAATGTTGTCAATTGGTTAATAATCCAAGGATTTAGACTAATGTTTAAAAATTCATTTAGAGAATGAGGGGCTGCTGGCTAGGCAGCATTCATTGCTTATCCATTTTAAAGGTGATGGTGAGCTTCTCTGGGGATATGTGTTCAAATTCTGGCAATCGATGAATAAAATCTAGAAATCAGAGCTGGTTTCAGAAGAAGTGATTTTTGAAGACTAACCTGTTTTACCTCTCACCTCAAGCCACACGCCCATCTACTAACATCATCCCGCCCCCTTGACCTGTCCGTCCTCCCTGGACTGACCTATCTCCTCCCTAACCCCCTACCTACACTCACCTTTACTGGCTCCATCCCCGCCTCTTCGACTTGTCTGCCTCCTCTCCACGTATCCTCTCCTCTATCCATCCTCTATCCGCCTCCCCCCTCTCCCTATTTATTTCAGAACCCTCTTCCCCCTCCCCCATTTCTGATGAAGGGTCTAGGCCCGAAATGTCAAGTTTTCCTGCTCCTATGATGCTGCTTGACCTGCTGTGTTCAGCCAGCCCCATGCTTGTTGTAAAACCCCACCTGGTTCACTGATGTCCTTTTGGGAAGGACATGTGCCACTCTTAATGTACTGGCCTACACAGCAATGTGGTTAACTTTTAACTGAAATGGCTTAGTAAGTTGTGGAAGCTGTATACTGATGCAAGTCATTTTCTTTTGAAGTGCTTCACAGCCAATTGGTGACCATGAAGTGTATTCACTGTTGTAACGACAGAGTGACAGCTAATTTATGCAAAGCAAGCTGACAAACAGCAAGGTCATAATGAAAGCAAGAGTTGGTGGAGAAACTCAGCACATCTGACAGCATCTGTGTGGAGAAAACAACTGTTAACTTTAAGTCCAGTGACCCTCCTTCAGAACCCTTCACTCCGCATCTGCAGTTCTTTGTTTTGTTTTGGCAAGGTGGTAACGACTAGATAATCTGTTTTAATGGTGTTGGTTGAAGGTTAAATGTCAGCTTGGATACGAAGATGAGCTATTGAGTGCCATGGGATTTTTATGTTGAGCAAATAATGTTAGCTGAAAGTTAGCATTTGAGTGTGCAACATCCCTCAGTTACTGCATTGGGAGAGTCAGCCCAGAATTTCATGCTGATATCTTGTGTGAATTGAACCCACAACCTTTTGGTGCAGTTAAGAGTGCTACCTACTGATCCAGAGCTGATGTTTCTATTGTGTTCCTGTGCCAAAAAACAATAATATTAGTACACACCAGCCAAATGCATTGCAAGAATTTTCCGTTCTGGATAGAATGACATCTGCTGCACTTTGCCTTTCCTTTTTGTCTGCCTTTCCAAATTTATCGATCTTCTTTACAGTAATACCATACTATGATCTGGAGGCATTGCTGATGTTTACCATACACTTACTATGGATCATGTTTCACTGTGTTACCTGAAATGCTCTTGATGTTCTATGCTAAAGGCACTATATGAATACAAATTGTTTAACGTACACTCGTTACTCCTACATCAGGAGTGCTCACAGCTCACCTATCAATACTCTTCGTCTATGTAGGTTGAAGTTGGGAGATTGGAATTAGACTTGGCTGTGATACTTCCACCGCTAAATAGCAACAGGTATTCCTGACTGTGGTTTGGACGTGCTGAATAGTTACATGAAACATGATAGAGTAGTCTTTCCCAGCTACGTGCTATTGTGTACCTCCTGAGGTTTATAGGAGGCGATGAGTTTTCTGTTGAAGTGCAATGAGCAGAAGGATCTTGGCACAGTATAAAAGCGGCTGAAGGGGTGAGGGGGTCATTGTTTGAAGTGACAGGAAGGTTTCCAGATCTTCCTCCCCTATGTTTTAGATCCATCCACCTACAAAGATGAAGCTCATGCAGGAAATCCTGTTCTGTTGAGGATATGGTATGGTTTTATTGAAGGCTGAAGAGACCAGGGTGCGAGAGACTAATCTGGCTCACAACAGAATCCTAAAAACAGTGATGAGATTGGAAAGCTGACGTAGACTGAGAGGGCGAGATAACAAAGTTGTGGAGCTGGATGAACACAGTAGGCCAAGCAGCAGCATAGGAGCAGGAAAGCTTGACGTTTCGGGCCTAGACCCTTCATCAGAAATGAGAGGCACCTGCTTCTCCATTCTGCTAAAACCATAAATGTAGGATGAGTTGTGTAAACTATTTGGCCCCTCAAGTCCGCTCTGTCATTCGTTTAGATCGTGGCTTATCTGATAACCTTCAACTTCACTTTCCTGCCTTTTCCCTCTCGCCCTCAGTTCCCTTGCTGACTTTTTTAATCTGTTTCTCTAAGCCTTGAATATGTGTCATGACCCAGCCTTGACAGCCCTCTGAGGTAATAAATTCCACAGAAAATGATTTCTGCCCTAAATGGGTGGCACTAAGCTCCACAAGGAGAAACACCTCTACCCTGTCAAGTCCCCTATGAATCTTGTAGCTACTTGATTGAGTTGCAATAGATGCAGACATGGGGCAAAGAAAATTCCACAATAGTTCGAACACCTAGGGGGAGCTAAAGGTGCCTTTTCTCCCAAGGCCAACGATCCTCAGTATACATGATCACAAATTTCTTGTATGCTATACCTTAAATGTTATTTTATAAATGAGCTGACTAGTTACCCTGTCGGTGATGGTTGAGGGAGAATAGTTGGCCAAGACATTGGGAGGATGTTTTGCTCCCCTTCAAATAGTGCTGCAGGATTAATCGTGTCCATTCAAACCAAAAGAACAAAGAACAGTAAAGCATAGGAACAGGCCCTTTGGCCCACTAAGCCTGCACTGACACCTGACACTTTTCTAAACTCAAAAAACTTACATTGCGATTTGTGTCTGCTTCTACCACCATCTGTCAGCACATTCCAGGCACTTACGACCCTCTGTGTTTTAAACAAAAACAAAAGCCTGCCTCTCGTTATCTCCTCTAAACTTGCCCCCTTTTACCTTAAACCTATGACCCTAGTGAGGACAAGTTCTAGTCGGTTTTTCCTTGTTGATTCTCGCCTCTCTTGCCACAGGTCCATTTTGCCAGATGTGTCCTTCAGAGTTCATTCATTAGCAGTGCTAGTGAGCCACCCTTGGTGATGAGCATTGAAGCTCCTCACCCAGAGTATGTTCTGTGATCTTGTGATCCACAGTGTTTCCAAGGGCTATTCAACATGGAGCAAGGATTGTTGAAGGAGGGACAGTAACATAAAGCAGGTTTTTGGTTTAATCCCACATTTTTGCGTTGCCTCAGTGCCAATGTTTCCACTAAGCTGCGTGTGGAAGGTGCTGCCGAGGCTATTCATGAGTTATAGCCTTGAAGACGCCATGTCCCTTTGGCTGGGCAGCAAAAACAGTTAAAGCTACAGTGCACTGAAGTGAAAAGGCTTTGCACACAAAAATTATAGAAGGGACATTGCACTGGAGTGTCTGCTCAGATTGTGCTTACTTTGTGAGATGGGGCCTGAACTTTCAGTCTTTTGACTCTGAGGTGAGAACCTTGTGACCTGGACCTCAATTCCAGCTGTGCTTTTACATTTGTGTGAAGAGGAATGCCTGTGCTTCAGTAAAAGGGAAGGTTGTGTGTTTTGGAAGCCTGCAATATAAACAAAATCTGGAAAGACTATGGTTTAATATTTGTGATGGGATCAGATATATTCTCAGCACAGAAGCTAAGCACTGCTCTGTCTTCTCTACCACTTCGAGATTTCCAGCACCTGTAGTTTTTTTTTAAGCCGAAGGCCAGCACGTTAAGTTTGAAAAAGTAGAACAAGAAGGATATGCGGGATAAAATGCACAAACTATGCAGATAGTCAGAGATAGTAGGAACTGCAGATGCTGGAGAATGTGAGATAACAAGGTGTAGAGCTGGATGAACGTAGCAGGCCAAGCAGCATCAGAGGAGCAGGAAGGCTGACGTTTCGGGCCTAGCCTCCTCTTCAGAAATGATCGGATTATGCAGATAGTCAATTGACCGCGGAATACTTACTTAAAAAGTGGTGAGATGGCTGTAACATAATGCAGGTATGGGAAAGCTGAATATATGTACAAAATGGTGGAAACTTCCAGCAGGTGTGGCGAGGGGGGCGTGGGTGCGAGGGAAGCAACAGAGTCAGTGTTAACATTTCTGCTTGTCTACCTCGTCAAGTCGTGCAATAAGATAGGTAATGGACAATGTAGGAAGGAGGAAAGAAAGCAAATAAGGAATGGAGGAGAGGGTACAAGATGTGTTTACAACTGAACAATGGAGGAAGTAAAGGTTGAGGTACCACAGAAAAAGTGAAAGCAGAAATTGCTTTTCAGTGGTAAGAGGTGCAGACGTGTTCTATGCTGTTGGTTCAGACTGCTGGTGCTTGGCTCTGGAGGTTGAGAGTTGGTTATGCAGCAGGCATTGATGTGAAGATAAGAGCCAATAAGAAGTGACAGACAGATGGTGTAATATTGGGAATCTCGGGATGAATGGAGTGCCCGCATGATATCCGGTACAAACGGCAATGCTTTGTTTAGTACGATTGCTGAGGGCACACACTGAGCTTTTGCAGTGTGGGGAGGTCATATGAGGTAGAGGTTGCAAATTGTTCAACATTCCACTCCTGGACATCCCAAATGCCCTCGTTTTTCAAGGACCACAACTTCCCCTCCACAGTGGTCGAAAACGCCCTTAACCGCGGTTCTCACGTTTCGCGCAACTCATCCCTCACACCCCTCGCCGCAATAACAACCAAAACAGAATCCCCCTCGTCCTCACGTACCACTGCACCAACCTCCGGATCCAACGCATCATCCTCCGGCACTTCCGCCACCTGCAATCTGACCCCACTACCAAAGACGTTTTTCCCTCCCCACCGTTATCTGCCTTCCAGAGGGACCACTCTCTTTATGACTCCTTTGTCAGCTCCACACTCCCCACCAGCCCCACCATCCCCGGCACTTTTCCCTGCAACTGCAGGAAGTGCTGCACCTGCCCCTGCACCTACCCCTACACCTACACCTACCCCCTCACCCCCATCCCAGGCCCCAAGAAAACCTTGAACATCTGTTTGATGTGGACCTGCACATCTGCTAATGTGGTATACTGTATCCGCTGTTCCCATTGTGGCCTCCTCTACATCAGGGAAACCAAGCAGAGGCTTGGAGACCGCTTTGTGGAGCACCTATGCTCGTATCGTGACAAAGGACTGCACTTCCCAGTCGCGAACCATTTCAACTCCCCCTCCCACTCCTTGGACGATGTGTCCATCCTGGGCCTCCTGGAGTGCCAAAACGATGCCACCCGAGGGTTGCAGGAACAGCACCTCATATTTCGCTTGGGAACCCTGCTGCCCAATGGTATGAATGTGGACTTTGCAAGCTTCAAAATCTCCCTGCCCCCGACCGCATCCCAAAACCAGCCCTGCTCGTCCCCGCCTCCCTAACCTGTCCATCCTTTCTCCAGCCTATCCCCTCCTCCCACCTCAACCCCCACCCCCACCTCCTACCTACCAGCCTCATCCCTGCCTTCTTGACCTGTCCGTCCTCCCTGGACTGACCAACCCCCACGCTAACTCCCCACCTACACTCCCCTTTACTGGCTCCATCCTCGCCTCCTTGACCTGTCCGTCTCCTCTCCACCTATCTTCCATCCGCCTCTCCCTCTCGCTCTAATTTATTTCAGAATCCCCTTCCCCTCCCCCATTTCTGAAAAAGGGTCTAGGCTTGAAATGTCAGTTTTCCTGCTCCTCTGATGCTGCTTGGCCTGCTGTGTTCATCCAGCTCTACACCTTGTTATCTTTGTTCAGCTGAAGTTTTGATTAATTGACTTGTGTAACATGTCAGCAGCCTGCAGTGGAAACCAGTTTGACTACTTGATGGAAGGAATGGCCAGTTTGGAAATTTAAGAAAAAAAAATTGGTCCTATCAGACAATTTGTGTCTCTGTAGCTCCTGCCCATTGCATACTCGTGGTGTGCATGTTCAGACAAGGGAGTCTTTACCCAAGAGCCTAGATTTTGAGGCACACATTCTTATGAGGTAGAAGCGTGTGCAGGGTCTGCAAATGAGCGAGTGAAGAATGAGAGCCTTCACTGGAACGCTCTCTTACCAAATACCTACTGTTGCCAGAAGCCAGGTTTTCTTCACCTGCCTCCTGGATGCTGGGCCTAAATATTTATAATCCATGTCAATGATTTGGATGAAGAAACTAAATAGAACATAGAACAGTACAGGCCCTTCGGCTGACGATGTTGTGCCGAACTTTTACCCTAATCCTAAGGTCTATCTAACCTCCACCCCTGCCTTATACTATCATCCATATGCCTATCTAATAGCCGCTTAAATGTGCCTAACGAGGCCGACTCCACTACCCTCTCCGGCAATGCATTCTACACGCCGACCACTCTGAGTAAAGAACCTACCTCTGACCTCTCCCCTATATCTACGTGCACTCACTTTAAAACTATGTCCCCTCGTAATAGCTACCTCCACCCTAGGAAAAAGTCTATGGCTGGCTACTCTATCTATACCTCTATCAAGTCACCTCTCATCTCTTTTTCTAAAGAGAAAAGCCCCAGCTCTCTCAACCTTTCCTCGCAAGACCTTCCCTCCATACCAGGCAACATCCTGGTAAATCTCCTCTGCACCTTTTCCAACGCTTCCACATGTTTCCTGTAATGAGGCGACCAGAACTGGACACAATACTCCAGATGTGGCCGAACCAGGCTTTTGTAAGCTGGAGCATAACTTCACGACTCTTGAACTCAATCCCTCTACTAATGAAAGCTAATACACCATACGCCTTCTTAACAACTCTATCCATCAGGGTGGCAGCTTTCAGGGAACTGTGAACATGAACCCCAAGATCCCTCTGCTCCTTCACACTGCCAAGAACCTTTCCGTTAACCCTGTATTCCGCTTTCAAGTTTTTCCTTCCAAAATGAATCGCCTCATACTTTTTAGGGTTGAACTCTCACTTTTCAGCCCACCTCTGCATCCTATCAACGCCCCTTTGTAACCTAGAACAGCCCTCCGCACTATCCACAACGCGATCCACCTTCGTATCGTCCGCGAACTTACTAATCCACCCTTCTGCTTGTTCATCCAAATCATTCACAAAAATCACAAATAGAAGACGATCCAGAACAGATCCTTGTGGTACACCACTCATAACTGAGCACCATGTTGAATATTTTCTGTTCACTACCACCGTTTGTCTTCTAAGGGTCAGCCATTTCTGAATCCAATCTGCCACATTTCCCCCTATCCCATGCCTCCTTACTTTCAGCATGAGCCTACCATGGGGAACCTTATCAAACGCCTTACTTAAATCCATGTATACCACGTCCACTGCTCTACTTTCATCCACGTGTTTGATCACCTCTTCAAAGAATTCAGTAAGGCTTGTGAGGCATGATCTACCCCTCACAAATCAGTGCTGACTATGACAAATCAAACTGTGCCTTTCCAAGTGATCATAAGTCCTGTCTCTGAGCCCTTTCCAATATTTTGCCCACCGCTGACGTGAGACTAACTGCCCAGTAATTTCCAGGGTTATCCCTATTCCCTTTTTTGAACAAGGGAATGACGTTTGCCTCTCTCCAATCTTCCGGCACTATACCTGTGGACAGTGAGGACGAAAAGATCATCGCCGAAGGCCCTGCGATCTCTTCCCTCGCTTCCCATAGAATCCTTGCATAAATCCCATCAGGCCCAGGGGACTTATCTATCTTCAAGTTCCTCAAAATTCCTAGTACATCCTCCTTAGTAACATCGACGTCCTCTAGCCTACCAGCCTGTTTCACACTGTCCTCCTCTCCAACTAGATCTCTCAGTTGTGAATACTGAAGAAAAGTATTCATTAAGGACCTCTCCTATCTCTTTGGGGTCTGTGCATAAATTCCCGTTACAATCCTTGATTGGCTCTACCCTTTCTCTGATCATTCTATTCCTCAAGTATGTGTAAAAAGCCTTGGAGTTTTCCTTGATCCTATCTGCCAAGGTTTCTCATGCTCCCTTTTAGCTCTCCTCAGCCCTTTCTTCAGCTCCTTCCTGGATAACTTGTATCCCTCTAGAGCCTTTTCCGTTCCTTGTTTCCTACACCTTACATAAGCACACTTCTTCCTCTTGACCAGTTGTGTGACCTCTCTTGGGAACCAAGGCTCCCTCACTCGACCACGTCTTCCCTGCCTGCTGGGGACAAACATGTCAAGCACACGCAGTACGCATTCCTTAAACAATCTCTACATTTCTATTGTGCTCTTCCCTGACAGCATCTGTTCCTAATTTATGTTACCCAGTTCTTGCCTAACTGAATTGTAGTTACCCTTCCCCCAGTTATAAACCTTACCCTGCTGTACGTACCTATCCTTTTCCATGACTGTTGTAAAAGTAACAGAGTTATGATCGCTACTGCCAAAATGCTCTCCTACCAACAGGTCTAACACTTGACCCGGTTCATTGCCAAGCACCAAATCGAAAGTGGCATCTCCTTGTGTTGGTCTATCTACATACTGTGTCAGGAATCCTTCCTGAACGTGCTGGACAAAATCCGCTCCATCTTAAACTATTACAACCAAAATGTTTCCAATCATCAAGTTGAGGTCACCCATGACTACAGCCCTGTGACTTCTGCACCTTTCCAGTATCTGCCTCCCAATCTGCTCCTCCACTTCTCTGCAACTATTAGGGGGTCTGTTTTTAAAAATAAAAAACAGCAAAGTGACTGCTCCTTTCTTGTTCTGGACCTCAACCCAAACTGACTCTATAGACACATCATTCTCGAACTGCCTTTCAGTAGCTGCTATACTAGCCCTGACTAGCAACGCCACTCCCCCGTCTCTTTTTCCACCCTCCGTATTTCTTTTAAAGCATCTAAATCCCAGAACTTCCAACAACCATTCCTGTCCCTGACTTACCCAAGTTTCTGCAATGGCCACAATATCGTTGTTCCAAGTACTGACCCGTGCTCTAAGTTCATCCGCCTTATTTCTGATACTTCTAGTGCACCTCAAACCATCTGTGTCCACAATTATACACCATCGACCATATTTCTTTATTAACAACCTCAATCCCTGTTGTTTCTGTTGGAAGGCTGAATACCTCATCCTCTGTACCATAGCTAAATTTGACAATGGTACCAAGATAGGTAGGAAAGCTTAGTTTTCAAGAAGAAATAAAGAACGTAAAAGGAATATAACAAAACCAAGAACCATGAAAGCTGGAGATCGAAAACCCACAAAAACAAGTTCATAGATCATAGAATCCCGACCGTGTGGAAATAGGCCCTTTGGCCCAATAAGTCTCCACTGACCCTCGAAGCATCCCACCCAGACCCATCCCCCTACAATGCACCTAATCTACACGTCCCTGAGCACAATGGGCGATTTAGCATGGCCAATCCCCCTAGCCTGCACACCTTTGAACTGTGGGAGGAAACCAGAGTACCTGGAGGAAACCCATGCAGACATGGAAGAGAATGTGCAAACTCCACACACACAGTTGCCTGAGGGTGGAATCGAACCTGGGTCCCTGGAGCTGTGAGGCAGCCGTGCTAACTGCTGAGCCAACGTGCTGCCCGTAAATTGCTTGAGAAACCTCAGCAGGTCTGGCTGCATTCGTGGGGAGAGAAACAGTTAATGTTTTGAGTCCAGTGACTTCTGAAGCTCTGAAGAAGAATCACTGGATTTGAAATATTAACTCTGTTTCTGTCCCCACAGATGCAGCTGAGTTTCTCTAGTCATTTTTGTTTTTGTGTTCTCAAAGGGATATAGTTAGAGGACAAATATTTAGTGCATTTTTAGAAAAAGGTGGACTTGTGGACTTTTCCACTTTGACGGGAACGGTGGAAAAACTAATTGCAGAGCACAAATCACAATTTTATTGTGCAGGTATAGTAAATGATTTGGAAGGCAAATGGAATGTTAGCGTTTATTTCAAGGGGAATGGAAAATAAAAGGTTAAGATGTTTTACTGGAACTAACAGGACTTTGGTGAGAACACACCTGAAATTCTTTGGTGCAGTTTTGGTCCCTGTGTTTGAGAAAGGATTTGGTTGTGTTAGAAACAGTTGAGACAAGGCTCATTATTTTGGGATGAAGGACTTAACTTGAGCAGAAAGGTTGGACTGGTTGGGCCTCTTCATATTGGATTTTGGAATCACAAGAGGTGATTGTACTGAAACATTAATGGACTGGATACCAGGACGATGCTTCCTTTGACTGGGAGATAGGGGGATTTCAAATGAGGGAATTGTTTTAAGAATGAGAAATTTCACCTTTAAGACAGGGCCAAGGAGTGTTTGTTCCTCTGAGTCATTTACTTTGTGGAAATCACTTCCCCAGAATGCAGAGGGGACTGTGTCTGTGAATTTACGCAAGGCTAAGTTAGTAGGCAAGGGAGTTGAGAGCTTGGTGGGGAGGTCCCTGTGCAGATGGTTGAGACCACCACCAGATCAGCCATGATCATATTGAAAACCTGAATGGCATTTTCCTGTTTTGGAGTCCCTTGTTCCCACGTCAGACCAGATTATGGTAGAGGCCTTTTGTCAATAGAAGAGAGTTTCTCTCTGATATGGGAGACAACTCTGGAATGTAAATAGCAGATGACTCGGGTGATATTTATTGTGATCATGTTTGATGCCTTTATGTTGTTCCGGACACAATAATGTTTTGGTTACAATGTTAGATTAAAATCACTTGTTTTCCTGCACCCCTCTAAGTAAATGACATATGACTTAATTTTGGCTCTTGGCAGGATAAACTCCAGCAATGCAAACATGACTCCATTGCAGCTAAATTTTGTTGACATGTCCAGTCATATCAAGACAGCAAACTCCTTGAGTAACTGCCCTGGTTGAAGCTGGCTGTTTACTTTATAATCTTTTCTATGCAGCCCTTCACCACTGGCAAAAACAATGTCTCCAAAATAAATCTCCTCACAGAAAAGTGAAGAAAATAAGCCCTTTTTAACAGTGCTGCGCTTGAAGTTGTTTATGGATCACAGTAATCGCACCGCGTCAATCTGTTGTGAGACTGCTGGATGAAGGCTCAATCACATTGGTTCAAAATTGCTATTCAATTGCTTGACAAACTAGGCTGGTTAAGTTGGTTGAAGTCTCTGGAGTTCGTTGAGGCTGGTGATGGAGTCTCAGATTCTGGCATTGAGAGTCACTTTCCACAGAAAGTAACTCAAAAGTAACTTGTTCTTCTGCTGAATGGGCATTGTTCTTAAAAGATGTTTAATATTTTGAGTGGCTCATTTTCACTTGTACCAGTTTTTTAATTTTCCTGCAGTCTGTCCCTCTGTGGGCCTGTTTCCTCGACAGTAGGTTTTCAAATTAGTGTCCCCGTGGACTTCCCCTATGCACTAGCTTTCTATGCTTTCTCCTGTATGCTAGCATTTGCTTCTGTTTAAGAATGAAAATATTTTTTCTGATACCAGCATTACTTGTATATATTTGTTTTATTCATGCATTACTTGGCAAGGCCAACATTTATTGCCCATCCCTAATGATCCGTGTCAAGGTGCTGGTACACCTTTAGCCGCTTAAGCCTAGTGACGCAGGTGCACCCATAGAGGTTAGGAAGGAAATTCTAGGGTTTGACCCAGCGATGGTGAAGCAATGTCAGTACGTTTCCAGGTTAGGGCGGTCTGTGATTCAGAAGGAAACTTGCAAGCAGTGGTGCTCCATGCGTCTGCTGCTCCTCTTCTAGTTGGTAGAGGTCAGGGCTTTGGGAGGTGCTTTTGAAGGAAGCTTGGCAAGTTGCTACAGTGCATCTTGTTGACAGTACCCACTACTGTCACTGGTAGTTGAAAGATTCGAATGCTTGAGGTGGTGGATGGTATGACAATGAAGTGGGCTGCTTTGACCCAAAGTGGTGGTAAGTATCTTAACTATTGGGTTTGCATTCATCCAGGCAAGTTGAGCGTATTCCATCACATTAGTCACTTGTGCCTTGTAAATGATGGAGGGGCTTTGGAAGGTGAATGACTTGCTGCAGATTGCCTAACTGCTGATCTGTTCTTTTGGCACTGTATGTAAATGGTTGGTCCAGTTCTGTTTCTGATCACTGGTAATTTACAGCAAATTGTTATGAAGGATTCAGTGATGATAACGCCGTGGAATGTCAAAGGGTTTAGATTCTCTCTTGTTGGAGATGGTCATTTTGTGACACTTGTGTGGGGCAAATATTACCGGTCTTTTATCAGCCCAAGCTTGAATGCTGTCTAGGTCTTGCTGTATTTGGATTCGGACTGCTTTAGTCTCTGAGGAGTTACAAATGATAGTGCAGGTTCACTGTCATCTATAAATAATAACTTCTGATCTTAGAATGAAAGGAAGAGCATTGATGAAGCAGCTGAAGATGGTTGGACCTAGGAACTACTGCAGTGATCTCCTAAAATGACTTGAGGCTGACCTGATCTGACTTCCAACAACCACAGCATTTCTTCCTTTTACAAACTTCAGTTAGTGAATCGGTTTCCTGCTGATTTCTGTTGACTTCAATTTTGCTAGGTCTTCTTAGTATCACATTGTCAAATGCAGTCTTGATGTCAAGAGCAGTTACCCTAACTTTTTTTTGTTTTTATTCATTTATTCATGGTATGTGGATGTTGTTGGCTGGGCCAGCACTTATTACCATTCCTAGTTGCCCTTGACAAGCTGGTGAGTTGCCTTATTGAACTGCTGCAGTTCATTTCGTTTTCAGCAGACTCACAATGCAGTTGGGAACTTGCAGGAGGTGGTGTTTCCATGCATTTGCTACCTTAGTCGTTTTAGAAAGTAGTGACCGTGGGTTTGGGAAATGTTGTTTAAGGAGGTATGGTGAATTTTTGCAGTGCATTTTGGATAGTTCACACTGCTGCTATTGGGTGGTGGTGAATATGGCGCTAAATAAGAGCGCTGCTTCGTTCTGGATGGTGTCTAGCTTCTTGAATGTTGTTGAAGCTCAACTCATTCAGGCAGGTGGCAAGTATTCCATCACAGTCCTGACTGTCTTGCAGATGGTGGACATGCTTTGGGGAGTCAGGAAGTTAGTTTCTAACTGCACAATTCCCAGCCTCTGACCTGCCCTTGTAGCCATTCAGTTTTTTTGGCTGTCCATTTCAGCTTGAAGTTAATGGTGACCCTTATGATGATAGTAGGGAATTCAGTGGTATTATTGAACATCAGGGGTTATGGTTGCATTCTCTCTTGTTTGAGATGGTCAGGGCCTGGTACTTGTGTGGTATGATTGTTACTGGTCACTTATCAGCTCAAATCTGGATGTCGTCCAGGTCCTGCTGATTTCTACATGGGCAGTTTCAGCATCTGAGGAGTTGCAAATGGTATTGAACCCTTTTGGACCTCTGGAATTTAACTGTTTTGTTCCTGTAGTATAAAAGCTGTAATGAAGTCAGGAACCAATCAGAACATGAACTGAGAACTGATGCGCAGGTTGTTGCTAAGTAAGTGAGACTTGATAGCTGAGTCCACAGCCCTTCTTTTGCTGAATTGAGTTGAGAGTAGGCTGATGGGACTGTGGAGAAACTGATTGTATCTCCTTAACATAGTGACACAATGTCTGAGAGTATCGCTGGAAATGTCTAACTATACTCCTGGAGTCCCTGTGATTGTTTTAGTACATTGGGGCGGGGGAATCCCCAGAGAAGTCAGTATGCAAAGGTTGAGTGCAGAGAGCACGTTCTGAATTGCGTAATCCTGGGATAAAGTATTGGAGGAAATAGGCGTGTTGCTCTATAACACTGTCAGGACGAGTTTGACTGGATGAATTAAGAATTGCAACTTAAAGTTCCCAGGGCAGAATGTTGCAGTTCATCAGTTTCAATGTGATTTACTCTAGGCCCAGTATATTGATTTTAAGGCCAACATTGATCGAATAGTAGATTTAAAGATTCCTCCTTGTCCCCTGTCCATTGTACAAACTCTGAACGCAAACTACACTATCCAGAAGACCCAGATTTATTTCAACATTGCATCCTTGAAAGGCCTGGAAGTTATGGATTGAGACCTTAGTAACAAGGGACAGATTTTGGCCTTGAGTGCCCTTCCCACGCTTTTAAATCCCTCACAGCCTCTTCACACTGTTCACTCTGCTTGTTTTGGCGTAGTTTAGTCATAGTGCTTTAATGCATGTCAGTGGTTACCTCCGGGTAGAATACAGAGTGTGTTTATGAAGGAAAATGTGAAATGTTATTGGGGTCACCTTAGTATTCCTTATAACCATAAAGAAGCTTGCTTAGGAATAAATATTACGCCTGTCGAGGTTTAGTCTGGCCTCAGCTGGCAGGAGGTTAGTTGTACATGTCGTTCTTTCAACTGAAGCCATTAAAGTGCAGTTACTCTTGTCAGATCTTGCTTGACATTTGTATACCTCTTGTTTATCTTCCATCCTTGAAAGACTATCCCAGCATGAGTCATGGGCTCTGGGAAAGAGGTAAGTTGTTTCATTTTATAGATGTGAAATATTGCTGTTTTTCTACTTTGTGTGCCTGTGTTCCCTGTTAGGCTGTGAAGATGCTGCATCTCGTTCAGATTCAATCCAGTACCGGGGCGCGTGCCAACAATCTGATTCTTCTCGTACTTGCAGAATTAAGATTAAACAGCCAATAATTTGGGTTTTTTTGCCACTCTGGCATTGAATCCAGTTGTGCATCAGCCCGAGCCCCAACTTCAGCTTCATCTGAACTAAGAACACCCCCAACCGATTCAGGACTGCCTCTTTTCATCTGTGTAACATCGTCTGACTCCTCTTCTGCCTCAGTGTGTAATTTGGTGCAACCTTCGTTTTTCAATCATGCCTCTTAACACTAGATTTGCCTATTCAAAAACACATCTGGCTTGTCTTCCACATTCTACCCTTCGTAAATCTGAGTCATCCTAAGCTCAACCATCTCTGTGGCCTGATGTGCGTCAAGTCCTGTTCATCTGTCAATCCTGTTCTTGCAGACTGGCCTTGATCAGCAGCTAAACGTGTTCACCTTTCAAAATTCTCATTTTTGTTTTCAACTCCTTCAAAGGCTCATCCCTCCATATGCCTAGAATCATCTCTAGCTATACAGCCCTCGGATGTTTATGCCCCACCCATGTTCCCTGGTTGATTTTTGCTCCTTGGCCTTTGGTTGCCATGCCTTCTGTCAAGGCCTTAAGCTCTAGAATTTCTTCCCAAAATGTTTCTACCCTGTATCTCTGTTCTGTTTCAAGACTTCTGATTCTATAACCAAAAGGAGAAAGAATAGTTGCAGCATAGAAGGAGACTATTTGGTTTGTCGTTTCTTTGTCGGCCCTCTGAAGGAACAGTTCATCCGGTGCCATTACCCTTTCCCTTACCCCATAGCCCCTGCACGTTTTTTCCTTTTCAGATAATGATCTAATTCCCTTTTGGAAGTCTCAATTGAACCTGCCTCCAGCATACTGTTGGGCAATACATTCCAGATCCTAACCACAATTACTGATGTTGTGCTGCCTGGTTCTTGATCCTCCCACTTAGAGGAGCATTTTCTCCCTGCCTAATCTGTCCAGATCACTCATGATTTTGAATACCCCTATCAAACCTCCTCTCAGCCTCTCTTCTCCAAGCAAAATAGTTCTAGCGTCTCCGGTTATTCTATGTAACTGAAGTTTCTCATCCCTGGATCCATGTCATGAATCTTTCCTGAATTTCCTAGAATTTTAATATCTTTTCTGAAGTGTGGTTGCTGGAATTGTCCGTATCATTTTAGTTGAGGTTGAACCAATGTTTAAGATCTAATTAACATAACTTCATTGCTTTTGAACCCTGTCCTTCATGATAAACATGATGTGGAGGTGCTGGTGTTGGACTGGATGGGTGAGGTCAGAAGTCACACAACACCAGGTTCTAATCCAACAGGTTTATTCGAAATCACAAGCTTTCGAAGCGGTGCCCCTTCGTCAGGAGACGAGTAACTTCTGATCTTATTGATAAAGGCTGGGATGTTACACATTTGTTGTAACTGCTCTCTTAACCTGTCCTTCCACCTTTTAGCATGTGTATTCAGGTCTCTCTCCCCTGCAGAACGTGCAGCCCTCCGTTCCCACCGCTCCAATCCCAACCTCACCATAAAACCCGCGGACAAGGGAGGCGCAGTTGTAGTATGGCACACTGACCTCTACATCGCTGAGGCCAGGCGCCAACTCTCCGACACCACCTCCTACCGCTTCCTGGATCATGACCCCATCCACAATCTCATCACCTCAGGTGACCTCCCACCCACCGCCTCCAACCTCCTCGTTCCCCAACCCCGCACCGCCCGCTTCTATCTCCTTCCCAAAATCCACAAACTTGAATGCCCTGGTCGACCCATTGTTTCTGCCTGCTCTTGCCCCTCCAAACTTATCTCCACCTACCTCGACTCCATTTTCTCCCCCTTGGGCCAGGAACTCCCTACCTACGTCTGTGACACCACCCACGCCCTCCACCTCCTCCAGAACTTCCAATTCCCCAGTCCCTGACACTTCATTTTTACTATGGACGTCCAGTCCCCTATACACCTGCATTCCCCACGCAGATGGCCTAAAGGCCCTCCACTTCTTCCTGTCCCGCAGACCTGACCAATCCCCCTCCACTGACGCCCTCATCCGCTTAGCCGAACTCGTCCTCACCCTCAACGACTTCTTTCACAGACAAAGCGGGTGGCCATGGGTACCTGCATGGGCCCAAGCTATGCCTGTCTCTTTGTAGGTTACGTGGAACAATCCCTCTTCTGTACCTGCACTGGCCCTAAACCCCACCTCTTCCTCCGTTACGTCGATGACTGTATCGGCACCGCCTCGTGCTCCCAAGAGGAGTTCGAACAGTTCATCCACTTCACCAACACCTTCCACCCCAACCTGAAGTTCACCTAGACCATCTCTAACACCTCTCTCTCCTTCCTGGACCTCGCTGTCTCCATCTCGGGTAACCACCTAGAAACCGATATCCATTTCAAGCCCACAGACTTCCACAGCTACCTAGAATACACCTCCTGCCACCCACCTTCCTGCAAAAATGCCATCCCCTATTCCCAATTCCTTTGCCTCCGCCGCATCTGCTCCTGGGATGAGGCATTCCACTTCCGTACATCTCCGATGTCCTCGTTCTTCAAGGAGTGCAACTACCCCTCCCCAGTGGTCGAGAACACCCTTGACCGTGTGTCCCGCATTTCCCGCAACTCACCCTTCACACCCCATCTCCGCAATGACAACCAAAAAAGGATCCCCCTCGTCCTCGTGTACCACCCCACCAATCTCCGGATCCAACGCATCATCCTCCGACAATTCCGCCATCTGCAATCCGACCCCACCACCAAAGACATTTTTCCCTCCTCGCACTTGTTTGCTTTCCGGAGGGACCACTCTCTCCGTGACTCCCTTGTCCGCTCCACACTCCCCTACAGCCCCACCACACCCGGCACTTTTCCCTGCAACCGCAGGAAGTGCTACACCTGCCCCTACACCACCTCCCTCACGCCCATCCCAGGCCCCAAGAAAACTTTTCGCATCAAGCAGATGTTCACCTGCACATCTGCCAATGTGGTATACTGCATCCGCTGTACCTGTTGTGGCCTCCTCTACACCGGGGAAACCAAGCGGAGGCTTGGGGACCGCTTTGCAGAACGCCTGCGCTCGGTTCGCAATAAACAACTGCACCTCCCAGTCGCGAACCATTTCAACTCCCCCTCCCATTACTCAGACGACATGTCCATCCTGCACCTCCTGCAGTGCCACAATGATGCCGCCCGAAGGCTGCGGGAACAGCAACTCATGTTCACCCTGGGAACCCTGCAGCCCAATGGTATCAATGTGGATTTCACAAGCTTCAAAATCTCCCCTCCCCCAACTGCATCGCAAAACCAGCCCAGCTCACCCCCGTCTCCCTAACCTGTTCTTCCTCTCGCCTATCCCCTCTTCCCACCTCAAGCCACACCCCCCACCTCCTACCTACTAACCTCATGCCGCCCCCTTGACCTGTCCGTCCTCCCTGGACTGACCTATCTCCTCCCTACCTCCCCACCTACACTCACTTTTACTGGCTCCACCCCGCCTCCTCGACTTGTCTGTCTCCTCTCCACCTATCCTCTCCTCTATCCATCTTCTATCTGCCTCCCCCTCTCTCCCTATTTATTTCAGAACCTTCTTCCCCTCCCCCATTTCTGATGAAGGGTCTCGGCCCGAAACGTCAAGCTTTCCTGCTCCTATGATGCTGCTTGGCCTGCTGTGTTCATCCAGCTCCACACCTTGTTATCTCAGATTTTCCTCGCTACCATCAGTTCTCAGGAAGGGTCACTCGACCTGAAACACTGACTCTGATTTCTCTGCACAGATGCTGCCAGACCTGCTGAGCTTTTCCAGCAATTTCTGATTTGGTTTTGATTTCCAGCATCTACAGTTCTTTTGGTTTTATTTATTTAGACAGTACTCTAGACCAGTATTATAATGAAGGGCTGATGACATTTATCTGTAAGACAGTGTCTTGTAGGATCACATTCTTAAGGAAGGGTTCTTAAGGAAGTAGCAAATAATAGAAAGCTATGTTAATAATAGGCAATCAGTAGGCATCTTGTTAGTTGGTGCTTAATTTGAGTACGATTGTTTTGGAAATAGCAACTGACTAATATTAAATGGCAATTACTGTTCCAAGTCCCCTGGTGGTACTACTTCTGTACATGATGCTTTGTACCTTGTCTGGGCAGAAATATGCTGCTTCAAAAAGCAACTTGCAAAATTTGTTTTGAATGCTTCTCTCCCCTAAGATATGCTAAGGAACCATTGTCTACAAAGGGTTATTGCCGTCTCTCTCCATTACAGAGCGACAATTATTTGTGCACCTTGAGAATAACCATTGCACAAACAGAGCTAGGGTTAGCAGGCAGGGCTTCCATGAATTACCACACCGTTATGGGGATTGAACCCATGATACAGGCTTTCCTGTGCACCCCACTCGTCTTTTCTCAACAGGATTGGACAGCAGTCATCTTCAGTCTAGATACTGGAAGGTTTGGGCCATCGTTTTTTGTAGAGTAAGCACTGTTTT
This sequence comes from Ginglymostoma cirratum, assembly GCA_024137785.1. Taxonomy (NCBI): domain Eukaryota; kingdom Metazoa; phylum Chordata; class Chondrichthyes; order Orectolobiformes; family Ginglymostomatidae; genus Ginglymostoma; species Ginglymostoma cirratum. The sequence continues at coordinate 6,046,291 of JAHRHZ010000043.1, read as the reverse complement.
GTTTTGGGTGGCTGACATTACTTGTTAACAGGCTCTCTAATTTCCACTGAGAGTACCTGTGAACATTTAATTATCTGCAGGAAGCTCCTGAGTTTGAGGTGGGCCAGGGCTTGTCTTTGAGAACAGCTTCTTCCCCTTTATCAGACTGCTGAACAAACCTCTCTAATTTCAAATCCAGTGTTCACTTTGCACCTCATGTATGGTTGTTACCTTGTTCGCCTCTCTCTGTCTAAGCATCTGTGTGTCCTTGTTTGCTATGATCTGCCTGTACTTGCTCACAAAACAAGTACTTGCGTATATGTGACGACAATAAATCAACAGAATGTATAAGTACCTGCAGACTTCTGTAAGACCTTGAGTATTTGTGCGATGTCTGCATGATGGTGTCTTTTTATTTGTAGGGATCCAGGCGTAAGGAATAACACAGTGTGGAGCTGGAGGAACACAGCAGGCCAGGCAGCAACAGAGGAGCAAGAAAGCTGACGTTTCGGGTCGGGACCCTTCTGATGCTGCCTGGCCTGCTGTGTTCCTCCGGCTCCACACCGTGTGATCTCTGACTCCAGTATCTGGTGCTGCTTGCTATTTCCAGGAAGAAGAAAGTGGTTTTGTTTTTGGGGAAGTCTTAACATGTAGAGTGAGGCCCACTCAAGGAAAGCCCATATCCAGTGTAGAATTCTTGATCACTTCGACTCGGCAGGCGGTACAGCTCAAAGTACTGCCTCTAGACACGTGCAGGATCATTAAATCCCTACAGTTGGAAGAAGGCCATTCAGCCCATCAAGTCTGCATGCCACCTTGTTTCAGGGAGCAGAATCTATAATTAAACTGCTGTGTGTTTCACTGTACAAGTGAGCATAGTGTGAACGCTTTACAAAACAGTTATATCTTAGTGGCATTCTGGTGACAAGTGTTGTTGAATTTATGTAATCACTGTCTCAAAGCTGCTTATTGCAAAAGATAGTGTAACTCTTACTTTAAATGAAAGTTTTTTTTTATTTGTTCGGTAAATTGCAGAATGGAACTTATTGAGTACTGTAATGCTCATTTATGCAAGAGCAAACTCCCTGGTTCTTGGGAGGCTAAGCAAACGGTGTTAGGAATATATCGCTGATTCATCCAGTATTCATTGTATGGAGAGCTCGACTGGTCACTTTATAAGCAAGAGAATCTTGTCTGCTTGCTTGAAGTGCGCATCATACACAGTACTGCATACGAAAGAGGTTCCCAACTATGGTTAAATTGTTTCACTGTTTCCTTATGGTGTGGTCTGTCACTGAGTAACTTTGACTATCGTGATGGCTGCTGTGTATTTGCTTAATCACCGTCTGTCTCGTTGGGGAGAGAGTCAGAATGATGCACAAGCCAAGGGTGGTGCTTTATTTTAATCTTTGACAGGATGTTGTCGTGACACTGGCTAGATAGCATATATTACCCATCCCTAATTGCTGTCTAAAGTACGGCTGAGTTACTACGTTGAATTATAAAACATAATTTGCTGCCTCTGTTCAGCTAGACAATCTCAGCCAAGGGTTGTGTAAGAAAAGGAAAAATCAGGGAGGGTTTCCGATCTTGAAGTGGATCCAAGCTAAAGATAGAACTGAAAGACTGAATGGCCTCTTGTTGCTATCCCTTTAATCTCTGGGTATGCACATTCAATTTGAACAGCAACTTGCGTGACTCCTGTGCTTGTTGCTTTCAAAGTTCTCTGTTTTAGGTTCATGTGAAAAATGACAAATTTTGGGTAACGCATGGAATAAGAACAGTAGGTCATTCAGCCCCTGTGTTGCCTGTCAGTTGTGACTGGTGCTCCACTTCAACTTTACTTTTTTGCATTATTCCCATTTCTATTCCTTAATTCCCTTTTTATTCAAAAATTATGAGCCATTTTTGTTTTGAAGTTGTGCAGCAACTGATCATCTGCACTCCCTGGGTAGAGTGCTCCAAAAATGGATAACCCCGTGGGCAAGTCTCTCCTCACCTCAGTCCTGACCCTGCCTGATTGCGTTAAGATTTCCTGAATGTCTTGCTGAAATCTCCTTTATAGATTTTAGTGTTTTCCCTGAGTCAAATGTTAAGCTGACTGGCCCATAGTTTCACACTTTGCCTGTCTCCTTTCTTTAGAGGAGTTGCATTTGCTAGTTTCCAATCTAGTGGGACCTTTTTCTGGAATCCAGGGAATTTTCGAAAATTACCACCAATGCATTTACCATCCCAACAGCCACCGCTTTTAAGACCCTTGGATGAAGTCCTTCGGGTCCTGGACACTTGCTGGCATTCTTCTCCCTTGTTCACTTGTGGGATGTGGGTGTCACTGGCTGGCTAACATTAATTGCCTGTCCTTGAGAAGGTGGTGCTGAGCTGTCTTCTTGACCCTCTTTTGGATCTAATAGTTTTCGCTGTACTCTTTCCTTTGTGATTGTCACTGTTTTAAGGCTCTCCCTTTAAGAATTTCTGGGACGTTATTTATGATTTTTAAGGAGAAGACTGATGAGAAAAATTCCACCATTTACTTATTTTCCATGGTTAAATCCCCAGACTCGCAACTGCTTAAAACGTTTTTCTTGCAGGTTTTTGTTTTTTTTTGGTCAGGAACAGACCCTTCAGTCAAACATGTCCACACTGACCAGCTATTCTAAACTGATGTAGTCCCATTTGCCAGCATTTGGCCCATATGCCTCTAAACCCTTGCTATTCACGTACCCATCCAGATGCCTTTTAAATGTTGGTACTGTACCTGCCTCCTCCTCTTCCTCCGGCAGCTGTTCCATACATGAACCACTCTGTGTGGAAAAAGTTCTCCCTCCGGTCCCTTTTTAAATCTTTCCCTTCTCACCTTAAACCTATACCCTCTAGTTTAAAAGGGTTCAATCTACTGCAATCATCTTCATTTGCAAATAGCCTGTGCTAGAAATTGAGGCTCTTCTAAAGATACTTTTAATCAACCTGTTCAGATGTTATGATCCACCTCTGAAACAGGTGGGCCTTGAACCTGGGCCTTCTGGCCTGCGCTACCACTACGCCTCAGATGATGAGGTCCTTTGGAGTGGAATATCCTTTCATGAAGAGACAACAGAAAGCAGCCAGTAATTTAAGTAAATATTTACAATATCAGTTTTATTGTCTTTTGGGTTTTGGTCACACTTGGTGCTCTCAATTCTAAGATCTGCTAAAGCTCCTGTGGAGTACAGTTTAGCGACGATCTAGTGAAATAGATCATCACCATCAAGTGGTTTTATACAAGCTTAAAGTACACCTTTGCTGTTTTATTTTGCAAAGATTGAATATACAACTAATTGGTTAGGGAGGACTTTATAAACCTAATGTGTCAATTAGTTCTGAAGTAAATCCAACAACTGATTTATACACAGCAAGTTGCAGAATTAGATATTTGGTTAGTTTGTCTTTTGATATTGAGGGAGGGATTTTGGCAGGACTCTGGAGTGTTCCCTTCTCTTTTGAATAATGATTTAAATAAGGTCCTTTTATATCTTCCTGAACAGATGATCTGAGTTCTTGGCTAAATTTCTAATCCAAAGTCATGGCAATTTTGATAGTGTAGTACTGTGCGGTGTTTGGTTTACTTGCTGAAATGGGACTTAATCTACAAGTTTGTGCTATTGGCCTAAAGCAACTACTGTTGTCATTGCAAAATTTACAGTGGTAATTTTGTCTTCGGTATTGGTATCAGAGCTATAACGTATGTTTGACTTTGACAATACTATTGGGCTTTGCTGGGCCTGTTTAAGGAGGCAAGCTCCACTTTGACTATTGCATTCAGGCCTAGGGGTTTTCTATAGTTTTTCCTGTTTGAAAGGTAGTAACATATTCTCAGCCAGGAAAGAGTCCAGGTTTTTTTTTTTCTTTGTAAATTTAACCTACTTTTCCTAATCTATGTGTTCAGAGAAGTTATTACACACCTTTTTGGAGCAGGTGGGACCTAATCCCGGGCCCCTCAGCCCAGGAGTACAGACACTACCACTGAGCATCAAGAGGGTCCTCCAATAGACCGGGTTTTGAAACGATTACCTGCAGCAAAGGGATTAATGCCATTAAAAGCAAAGTGAGATGAGAACTATACAAGACAAAGTAGTCAAACAAGCACGATTTCTGACAATATAATAAACACCAGCCAGAAAATATTTCCACAGCTTTAGCAATCATGTGTAATGTTCAGTCTAACCATGCACCATGAACACTACTTGAACATTTAATTCTGGGTGTTTTTATCTGCTATGTAATTGCAATCTGTTGGGAGTTTATCAGCAATTATTATTTGCCAAGCAGAATCGAGCGCGAGTTGCTCATTAAACGTGCATCCACTAGTGCACTGCCACCTATCTCTTCCCTGCTATAACTCCTGCATGGGCATGTGGAGCAGTTAAGTTTGCAATTGCGTGAGTAAGATGCGTATGCCTGTTATTGCCTTTGGCCATTTGCTTAGAGAATCCAGCTGTATGAACGTGTTAATAGAATGACAATAAAATGACAGTGAAATTTTGAAATTTCTGTCCTTTTAAAATTCATCTTGCTGGCTGAATGACTGTGGTTAAATGTGCCATTGCTAAGGCCTGGGCTTGTTGAAGGGTTGTCCAAATAACAGCCATATAGGTTGAGGGGGTTTGTCCCCAGTCTCAGCCAGGCAGGTAGGACTGGCACTGTACTTGTCAACTCTGCTGCTGGAGATGGGGACGACAAAACCCAGCAGGAAACTGCCCATTTTCCCCTCGTTCCAGGTGGATATTTCAGTACCTGCCTGCCAGTCCCTCTTTCCAATAGCTTGCAGGCACTTGCTGTTTAGACTTCACTCTGCAGTTGAGGTTGCTTGATTACTGGAGCTGTGTACCCTCTTCTCTCGAGTTACTTAAGGGGAGTGATGCCTCGCAGTGAGTGAACACTGCAGTTTTGAGTTGGATAGTTATGGTTTCTAATCAGTGGCAGTGGTGGTTTGACACACCTGTAGAGGAGATGGGACCTGAATCCAAACTTCCTGGCCGAAAGGAAGAGACGCTATCATTATGCCAAAACAGCCCTTGGTAATGATTTACTCTTAACTTGTTCAAGCGGTCCCTATGGACTGAGTTACTGGCTGATGGTGGGATGAATGATGTTGACAGTTGTATGTTTCTTTGCAGATTGTGCAGTGAATGTACACAAGAATTGTAGGACACTTCTAGCTGAATGTACCACTCCCAAGAGCAAGGTTAGTGTATCTGCTTTCTCCTTTTTTAGGTGTTTATTCTACTTGTGTTGCTGGTGCATCGATTATTGTGTTAATCATCACCTATCCTGTTTCTGTGAAAGGGGTGGGGGTAGTTTCTTTGGAGTCATTATAGGTCTGAAGAAATGAGCCTGGATCCAACTTCATTCACAGTTGCACTCTGGATATCGGTCGCTGAAATAGGCAGCTTTCTCATAACACAGAGTACCTGAGCAGCCAGCCTGGCTCAGGGCTGGAACCTGGACAGGTATACTTCTGTCTGAGAGCTGGGAATGTACTTCTCATTTCAAGCCAACGTTTTCCTGTAAGATGCCCCAAATTAGTCAAACAGCATGAAGCTTATGAATGCTCCATGCAGATAAACACTTGACTTTGGCAAAGTCATTTCATTTAGCAGATTGTATCCTTGCTGTTGAAATTGAGACAGTTTGTACTGTCTAACTGATTTTTATCCCACAAACTTTTCAATTCCTCATTTGTCTTTTCATCCAGTTGTCTAGACTTCTCGGAACCAGGCAGCCTTGCTGTCACCTCTTGAAAATCAAGATTTCCTGCTTTTTTGTTTATCTCAACTTTATTCATTTCGTGCTGTGAATGTTGGCCATTCTCTGGTTTAAAGTTAGGAATTACACCAGCGAGGTCTTATTGAAGCTGATGGATTTTTAATATTTTGAGATACTCTCCTTGTTTGAGGACCACTGGAACTGCATCCTGGTTTTATACAGTCTCAAAACCTGTGTCTGACAGATCTTTTTTTTTTTAACACACCGCCGGCCCTGTGTCACCAGAATTGTATTCTGCTTCTATATACTGATAGACCTATATTTATCATCTGAGAGAGTGAAGGCAGAATGGCATGTTCGAAAACATCGGCACTAGTTAAAATATTCTAGCAACTTCATTGTAATTGGGTGTAATAGTTTGAAAAATAAACTACACACCAATGTAGGATCCCCAGGGTCTCCTTGCGTATCTCGCTCAGAAATTCACAATGGGCTTGATGTAGTAACAATTTTAAATGTGCTACTCATCCGTAAATTGGTCATTGTCGTGGGATGTGGGCATTGCTGCCTAGGCCCAGTATTGATTGCCTGTCCCTAGTTGATCTTGAGGATGTGATAGTGAGCTGCTTTGAAATGCTGCAGTCCACTTGTGGTCTTTGTTTAAACTTTGAAGTGATCGGTGTAACTGAGCGGCTTGCTAGATCATTTGAGGACAGTTGAGAGTCAACCACATTGCTGTGGGTCTGGAGTTGTATGTAGGTCAGATCAGGTGATGTTAGATTCTCTTCTGTCAAGGGTATTAGTGAACCAAGTGGATTTTTCTGACCGCTGGCAGTGGTTTCATTTGTTGTCATTAGATACTTCATTAAATTTAAGTTCCACCATCTGTGATGGGATTCAAATCCATCTTCCCAAATCATTAGCTGAATTTCTGGATTAATAGTCTAGTGATAATACCTCTAGATCATTGCCTCTGCTGTCTATTTTATCTTTGTCAGTTGAAGAGTGAAATTTTAAACTTAATCTAATGCTGTCGAATTTTGTTGCTTTATCCCTACCAGAGTGTGTGTGTGTGTGTAACCTATGTATATTCAAGCTTCTGTTTGTTTAAAGTGATACACAAATCCAAATTAGGTACTGAGGCTGATTAGGGTGACCTGTGGATTTTCTGGATGCTTATTAAATGTGCAACAAGTTTACACTTGGCCGGTTGAAACGTACTCATTGTAAAAATTGTGACTTGAGTCTTCTGAATTGGTTTAAATTGAACCTGAATTTGTTTGATAGTTGTGTCTTTGAATAACTGACTGCAGCTTCTTCCTGTGGTGGGCTAGAAAGGTGCACTTGGGGATTCAAGCAAAAATCCCTTGCTCTAGGGAATCACAGAATGGTTACTGCATAAATAAATTGTCTCTCCAATCCACTGAAGGAGTAGTTCCACCTAGTGCCATTCCTGACCTTTCCCTTGTTCCCTCTGAAATGTTTTTGTTTTCAGGATAATGTTTGCATCACATGTAGACAGGATGGTTAAGAAGGCATTTAGCACACTTCCTTGCTCAGACTTTTGAGTATAGGAATTGAGACATCATGTTGAGGTCATACAGGACATTGAGGCCCCTTCTGGAATACTGTGTCCATTTCTGGTCACCCAGTTACAGGAAGGATATTATTAAGCTGGAGAATGTTCAGAAAAGGTTTACCAGGTTGTTGCCAGGAGTTGAGGGTTTGAGTTCTAAAAATAGGCCGGGACTTTTCACTGGAGCGTAGGAGGATGAAGGGTGACCTTGTAGATGTTTATAAAATCATGACAGATTTAGATAAGATGAATGGCAGCTGAACTTTCCCTAGTGTGGGGGATTTCAAGACTAGGGGACAAATTTTTAAGGTGAGAGGAGAAAGACTTAATAAAGGTATGAGTGGCAGTTATTTTAGTGGTTTGTCCAAGGAATGAACTTCAAGAGGAAGGGTGGATGCGGGTACAGATACAACATTTAAAAGACACTTGGTTAAGTACGTGAATAGGAAATATTTGGAGGGTTCTGGGCCAAGGTTGGACTAGCTTAGTTTGGGATTATGGTCAGCATGGACTGTTGGACCGAAGTGTCTGTTTCCATGCTGTATGACTCTGACTCTAATGATTCCATTCACATTTGAAAGCCTCAGTTGGCCCTACTGCCACACTCTTGGGCACTGCATTCCAGATCTGCCACTTGTGGCGTACCTTTTTGTCGATCTTGTTTGCTTTGCCAGTCACAGTAAATCTGTATCCGTTGGTTCTCAGACCTTCTGCTAATGACTACTGTTTCCCTACTGACTTCGTCCTGACTCGTCATAGCTTTGAAAGCCTGTATCAAATCTGCTCTTAACCTTCTCCTCAACATGTTCCCAACTTTTCTGATTTATTTATGTAACTGGTTCCAGGGATGAGGAACTCCGTTCTCTTGAATCTTTTCTGCGCTTCCTCTAATACTTTTACATCTTTCTTCAAGTGCGATGTCCGGAACTTGACACAATATGGTCATTTGACTGAATTGGCATTATTATGCAGGTATAACAGAACTACCTTGCTGCTGTATTTTATGGCCCGAATGAGAAAATCCCAGAGTGCAGTAGATATTTTCTAATTAACCTACTCAGAAATGTTATGACATGCCTCGAGACCAGGTGGGTGCAGAGGCAGGGACTCTACTACTGCACTACAACAACCCTTCCAGGGTGCTGTATGCTTTGGTAACTCCATTCTCATTCTGTCCTGGCAATGATCTTCAGACATATCAGGTCACGCCGCTTCTACACTACCTTTTGAATTGTACCCTTTATTTTCTATTCATTTCTGTATGTTCTTTTGGCTAAAATGAGCCACTTCATGCTTCTCTGCATTCAATTTCATTTGCCATTCTCATTTCTCCATTCCACCAGCTTGAACCTCCTCCTGATTCACAATGCTTACAAGTTACATGTCATCCGACAATATTGAAATTGTGCCCTGGACACTAAGATTGAGGATGTTAACATATTGGGAAGAGTAGGGTTGCCTTGGCTGGCGAAGAAAATTAAAGTAGCAGGTGTTGATTTTTTTCACGTTTCTCTAGCTGTATTGTCACATTTGGATTGTCAGGATTGGCACCAACACCACCAACATTGTGATGTAAACATAGCATAAGCTTAGGGTGTGCCTGTGGGTCTCTGTCACCATAGCACTGCCAGAGATTTAGCCCTTCCTGAAAGGTCCAACTAATTAGGAGTATCAAAGTGTTAATGATACGTTCACTTCAAGGTAAACAGTGATCAGCGTGAGCCTCCACAATTCATTTTAGCCGGCCGCAGCGAGGATATTTTAAATGCTACAGGCAGGCTCTGGCGATACAGAAGCGAATTGGAGCGCAGTCTGTTTATTTACATGCACGCTCTGATTACAGTCATTATCTGATTTCCCCCACCCTTCCATCCTCCTCTTTTCAACTGCCGTCGATCATTGTGCTTAGATACAACAGATAAACCAACACGCCCACAATGCACAGCTGGTGCTTTAAATTAAGTCAGTTGATGTTCAAAGGTCTGTGGTCGGCATACTGCTGAGAGATTCGAAGTGGTTTTCACAGTCTTATGAAGGTCACTCCTATCTTTCAGCCATTTCAACTTGGTTAGCTACTCAGAATGGAATCGAGCATTCCCAGCTGAGGATTGTCTGTGGGCTTCATGTAGAGTAAAGCTTTCATCGTCATGTCATATTTCCAACCTCCAGTGGAACTGTTCCTACTCACAACATAATGGTATTCTTTTCTTGTACCAGCTTTCTCTGAATCTACCAACTCAATGCAGTATTCCAAGGAGGCTTGTGTCGTGGGCTGAAACCCTGTGCAACTCTCAAGGAGACGAGACTTAAATCCCTTATGTCTTGCAGGAAATCGCATGAGATAGTAGTAGGTCTTTGGAACAATTTACTAATGAAAGCTGTATGGGATGGAGGGGAAGTTGCTTGGACGCCTTCAGGTCAAAATGGGCAAATATCTCGAAGCACGACACTTTTTTATTTCCAGCTGCTAGGTGAATAGGGATGTTTCATTTGTACTTTCGTTCAAACATACCTTCTGTCCTAAGGCTGAGACAAGCTTGGTTAGAATTTAGCAACGTTGAGAGAGGAAACATCCCATGCATTTTGTCAAACAATTCAATCTGCATTCATTCAGCTTGTCATATGAAAGCATGGGCTGTTCCACTGCTGTGCATCGCAATCATCATCGTTTCTCATGTCGCCTGTTGAATAGCTTCTAGTTGCATGATTGATCTTTATTTTCTCATTCCGCACTTCTTAACTAGAACCAGGGCCATTGAAGCCATTGAAACCAGCTCTTGCGCTCTCTCTCCCCCTTCGCCCCTCAAAATGTTTGCGCTAAAGACTGCGATCAGGAGTTGAGTGGACCTGGCAGAATCCAAATTGAGCATGAACGAGCCGGTTCTTTGAGGTCGAAAGCCCCTTTTAAAACTGTTAAAGACACCTTGTATCATTATGCTGATGATTTGATTCTTAATAATTTGGCTGTAATTGACAGGGTTGGATATATCCTGCCTTTTGAGGACAGGACAGACCTGAGTAAACTTCCATGTTGCTACGGTAATCAGGAGGTTTCCTCGCATGTTTCCTCTGAAGCCATGAAACTTAATAGCACTCGGAGTAAATATTGAGGACTCCCAAGGCAGTTTCCCCTCAACTGTACACCAATATGCTGTCACCTCTGAGTCTGTTCACCTGATGACACAAAGTGTGCCAAGGGACCGCGCTAGTGTTGTTTGAGGTGCTGTCTATGTGTATGATTCTGTGTGAATGTCAGGCTGCTGCTTGACTAGTCTGTGGAACAGCTTTCCAGTTTTGGCTTAAGCCCCCAGAATTTAATGGGAGGACTTTGTCAGGGCTATGTTATCTATTGTCATTTCAAGTGTCTCAGTTGAGGCTGCGGAGATCTGTCTGATTTTATTTCTTTACCTTGATACCGCAGAGTGGCTTGCTAGGCCATTGCAGAGGGTAGTTAGGAATAGACCACATTACCATACCTTGGGTCTGTAATCACATGTTGGTCAGATCATCTTCCCAAAAGGGGTATGAGTAAATCAACAACTGGGTTTTTATGCGTATGGTTTTGTGGTCAGATTTCAACTGGTGATTTAGATTCTCATCACCACCTCTCACTGTGATGTTAGCATCTGTTTTCTGAGAGCAATTAGTCTGTGGGTTTTGGATTGTTAGTCCAGTGACATTACTATTGTGCCATCCCCCCCTCTCTCCCCGTGCCGCCCCCCCAAATTGTTTACTGCTTTTCTCCATCTTCAATATTTTGTGAGCGCACGGCTATATGTATTGCAAACTGCAGTCTTTTGGAATAAGCCAATGTTTGGATGATTTACCAGCTGTAAAGAAATCTCCTAAATTTACTCTTCTGTGCCGTAATGAAATGTGGATCCTTAAAAACCAGAAATGTCATCACTGAGCAGAATGTTTCACTGTTAACGGGTCCCAGCTATGATTTTGCTCTGGTGCATCCCCTCAGCTTGTCATTCAGCCATAGGAGTTTACACAACAGGAGGAGTCTGTTTGGCCCATCATGTCTGTCTCCACCGTTGTCTGCAGCAAAGCATTCTGTGTTCCAGCATCTCATAATAGAAAAGTTTCTCCCAAATCCTGACCTTGCCATCAGTTTTTAAATTGACACATCAATGCTAAATCTCCAGCAAATAGGTATATTCATCGTTCATTTTATTCAGTGACTTCATAACTTCAAAAGCTGCTTGACTGTGTTCTCAAACTTTCGTATGAGAGAATTTAATAAATAATTTTTTTAAAATCTCAATATTGACACCTCTCTGGAGACCCCAATACATGTTTCATATCTCACTCAGTAACTTTAAACATGTGCTCCCTTGGCCCCACATATTAATTTCAAAAGACAGTGCCAGGAAACTACTTATGAAAGCATTCAGTCTATGGTAAGTGTTAACGAGCTAGAAAGTGAATGCAGATCTACTAATGGGTGTTGGAATTCAGTAAATTGATGCCTTAGACAGTTAAACCTCTATTCTTTGTTTCAACAGCAAAAAGATTCCCAGCAGAAGTATTCTGGAAGTCCACAGAGCATTGCCCAACCTGGTGAGTTTCTTTTAGCAATTTAAGTTGATTATAATGAGGGAGATAGTTGGATTTGATCTCCTTACTGTTCTCCCCACACCTTTTGTAAGCAAGAACAGTGAAGACCAGCTTGTCCATGAAGCTAAAACCTGTACCAGCAAGGGGTAATGAAAATCAGGGTTACACAAGAGGTCAGAATTATAATAGTGGTTGTGGACCTGGTGAAGAAAGCCGTGGCCCTGGATTTGAAAACTAGCATCAGAATTTGAAGATTGCAGTATTTTCTTAAACACTTGCAACTACAGGCCAGTGAGTATGGATGATAAGTGAGTGGAACTGGCTACAAGTTAGGACACCAGAAATGGGTTTTAGATGACTGCTCTAGAGGATAGAATGTAGGATGTTAGTCACGAGGCAGCGTTGGCCTGGAACAGGATTTCTGCCATGGTGGATGAACTGAAGCAGGACAGATCCGCATGATGCTGCAGAAGTTGAAATATGCTGTCTTCAAGATGCAGACAGGTGGTTGGAGGCTGATCTCTGAAATATTTGACACCGTTGCTGCAAAGAGTCACTTAGTCACTGATTTCACATTTCTCCTGGGATATGGCAGTTACGGTGTGCACCAAGGCCTCTAAACTAAGTAAGTAATTAAAATTACAGGCAGCCCCCGGGATCTGAATAGGTTCCGTTCTGGAGTCGTTTGGCAAGTCAATTTGTATGTAAGTCAGAATACAATACAGGGCAATTTAAAGCAACTGTACATAAGCACAGGATGTGTTTGTGTGTTGGGTCTTTAAAATTACACCCCTGTGTGGGGTTGTGTTTGTAAACATGTGTTGGTAAGTCAGATGATTGTGAATCAGGAACCCCTTGTATCTAGTGTCTCTTTAGTAGGTCTAATAGATCTCTTCCAGTTCTCCTCCTGTGAACACCAAAATCAGATCCAGTATTCAAAAACATAATCTAGCACCTGACCCACCCCAGACCCAATAAGGAGTGCAATTTTAAATTAAATATTCTTAACCTCAGTAAGATCAATGCTGGTGATTTGCAACAGCAAAAATATTTTTGTGAAAATCCCTTGCATGGTTATGTTTCTGCGGCATGCCTCATTGTACACTGGTTTGAGAAATGGTTTAAAATCTGCATGACGCAAAGCTGAGTACAGAGGTTCAGTGTCCATCACAGATGTTGGTGGAATTTAAATCCATTTAATAAACATGGAACATAAAACTTGTCACAGAAATAGTGAGCCTGGAACTATCGTTGATTGTTGTATTTATTTTTAAACAAAAAAAAAACCCACCTGATTCATTAATGTTCTTTCTCTGCATGTGATTCTGCCATCCTTACCTGGTCTGGGCTATATATGACTCCAGACCTGCAGCAACGTGGTTGTCTCTTAATTACTCTCTGAATTGGCTAAGCAAGCTATTCCTTGGTTCAAGGGTAGTTAGGGAGAGACAGCAAACACTGGACTTGTCCACATCCTGCGAAATAATTAAAAAAAGAAACAGCTCCTTATTTGGGGAACATGATTCAGTGTTGGTCATGTCTACAGTTGTCTACTTCTTATCAAGTTGTGTCTTTAGGAACTCAGCTTCCTTGAACTGCAAATCACTTAGCTGTACCAGCAAGAATGACTCATGGATTTGGAAGGTAGATCACTTCATCCTATCTCCCTAAACAGTGTTGCAGAAGAGCTACCATTAAGCTATGACTTCTGTATTTATACAGCACCTTTTCTGTCTAAATGTTTCATTGCTGTTATTGAGGTTAAAATGTATGTTTTTATTTAATAAGGATGTACAGGAAAGGTAGGCTAATACGAGAGTTTTGAACAATCTGGTGTTCTGCACTAAATTGAGAACACTGGCTGATTTGAGCTTGAGTTTCTGAAATTGCCAAATGTACATCACTCATTCGCGTCAGAGGGCAGCTTGTACAACTTGGGTCACTCTGCTCCATGTCTTCACAGAGCCTGCAGTATTAATGAATGTGGAGTTGCAGCCTCTGAGCTGTCAGCCAGAGCTGATTTTTAAAAAAGAAAACACACTATATCTCCAAGCAGCCTTAGGTTGTGTTGCCCTGTGCAATTAATGGATTGCACAGTAAAGAGTTTTTTTAAAGCCTATAGACGCGATGTGTTACTTATTTTCATATTGAAGCAGCCAGCAGCATTGCACATTTGCAGGTGGATACAAACTTGGGGTTTTAGACATTGAAGCTGTCCTCATTTTTGTTAATGTGTCTTAGCCCCTATTGTAGACCATTACTTCCTTATCATAGCAGCGTTGTATTTCCCAAAATCTTGTGGCCGCTGAGTCAGATTGTCAGCTTATGGCAACTGTAAGTGTAGTTTGTACCTTTGTACCATGGAACCATGCTTGCCAGGAACTGAACTGAGGCGGTGGCTGGAATTTTTTTTTTTTTTATTCATTGGATGTGGCTGCCACTATTTTATTACCCATGCCTAATTCCCCTTCAAAAGATGGTAGGTGGGCTACCTGCTTGATTAGCTGCAGTCCTTGAGTGTAGCTACATCACAGCGGTGTTAGGGAAGGAGTTGACCCAGTAACAGTGAAGGCATGATAACTTGGTTCCAATTCAACTTGGTGTGAGTCATAGGGTCATACAGCACAGAAACACATCCTTCAGTTCAACTTGTCCATGCCAACCAGGTTTCCCAAACTAAACTAGTCCCATTTGCTTGTGTTTGACCCATATTCCTTAAACTTCCCTATTCATGTACCTGGCCAAATGTCTTGTAACCGTGCTTTTACTGCCACTTCCTCAGGAAGTTCATTCCATGTACATACTACTCCCTGTATGAAAACGTTGCCCTTCGGATCCCTTTTAAAGTGGAGGTAATTGTCCCACACATCTGCTGCCCTTGTCCTTCTATGTGATAGATGCCGTAGGTTTGCTGTTAGAGGAGACTTGATTAATTAGTGTAGTGCATCTTGTAGATAATACGCACTTGTTGCCTCTGTAGGTGAAGAGACTTAATGTGGAAAGGGTTGGATGTGGTGCAAGTCAAGGAGGCTGCTGGGTCCCGGATGGTGTCAAGCTTCTTGATCGTTGTTGGAGCTACACCCATCCAGGCTAGTGGGGATATTCCATCACACGGATGACTTTGCCTTGTAAATGGTGAACAGGTTTTGGGGAAATCAGTAAGTGGGTTTAAGGCTCTTGGGTAGATTTGTAGCTTGGGTTGTGGAAGCTGTGGTCGGTTCACTCACTGAGCTGGTTCATTAGCTTGCAAACGTTTAATTACCCTGCTGGGTAACATCATCAGTGCAGTCTCTGATGAAGTGCCGTTGTGCTTTCCCACTTGTTGTTTAAACTCTGGGGTCTGTTGGAGTTGATTACCTCATTTCCAGTTTTTATTTGCAGTGATGTGTATGTAGGCTCTAATTCTGTGTTTATTGATGGCCTTCTTGGTGGAGAACCAGGCATCTAGGAATTCCCATGCGTGTCCTAGGATCCTGATGTTGTCTCGATTGAGTGTGTGTGTGTGTGTATGTATTGGTGGTGTCTTTTTGGTTTTTTTTTTTTTTTTTTTGTTGCTATGTGCAGTCCTTGCATGGAATCTTGTATGTTACGTTGGTCCTGTCCATAGTGCGTAAGGGGTCTTTGGATCTTGTTAGCAGTTGGCGTAGGTTTGTGTGCTACTCTGATGTCCAATGTCTATAGGAGCTTTGTGGTCAGTTGAGATATATAATTGATGTTGGTAATGTGATAACTGTGTCAAGGCGTACCGTACCTTCCTGTTCAAAAACAGAAGTTACTGGAAAAGCTCAGCAGGTCTGGCAGCATCTGTGAAGGGAAAAATAGAGTT
The DNA here is from genome assembly GCA_024137785.1 of Ginglymostoma cirratum. Classification (NCBI taxonomy): domain Eukaryota; kingdom Metazoa; phylum Chordata; class Chondrichthyes; order Orectolobiformes; family Ginglymostomatidae; genus Ginglymostoma; species Ginglymostoma cirratum. The sequence goes on along the minus strand of JAHRHZ010000043.1, from coordinate 6,030,605 downwards.
AACGTTTCCGGTCTGGTGACCCTTCTTTAGAACTAAGGCATAGATGATACTAGTGGACACCAATACATACTGACAAATAACGGACCTGACACCGCAAGTGGGAAATAAAATCTGTACACGCTAAAGACACACTCGAACACACAGGACAAAGCAGACTACCTAAGAATAGAACCTGAAGGGACAAACCCGGGCCCCTTCGATTCTGCAGCGTCCCAAAGGTGCACAAGCTGGAGATACCCCTCGCAACTAATAGCAGAAGCAGTGATGCAGAAGTTCAAAAACACAACCCTTCCGCAGATCCAACCCAAACTATGGAATGGATATGTGGGTGACACTTTCGACATCATCCAACAGACTAAAGTAGAAGAAACACACCAACGTGTAAACAACATTTTTCACTGGCATCAAATTCACCAGAGAAGAAGAAAAGAACAAACAGCTCCCATTCCTGGTCGTGGTAGTAGAATGCAGGGCCAACAGGGAATTTCTGACCAAAATATACAGAAAGGCACACAGACAGATCAAGTCCTAAATTTCAGCAGTAACCACCCAACACCCACAAATAGTTGCATAAAAACACTCTTCAAACAAGCCACAACACATCGCTGCAACCCAGAACTACGCCAAAATGAAGAAGAATGCCTCCATCGAGTATTTAGAGACAGCAGATTCCTAAACAGCTGGGTCCAACAATGCCTGTCACCCAAGCAACGGGAAGATACAGTATGTGCTGATACACTTACCGCATTACCGTATATGAAGGACGTATCTGAACTGACCACCAGACTCCTATAGACACCGGGCATCAGAGTAGCACACAAACCTACATCACCCTTACGCCAACTGACAAGAAGAACCAAAGACCCCTTACCCACTATGGACAGAACCAACGTAATATACAAGATTCCATGCAAGGACTGCGACAAACATTACTGTGGACAAACAGGAAGGAAGCTGGTTACGAGGACACATGAACACCAGCTAGCAACAAAAAGACACGACTGATACTCTCGTCTCCATACACACAGACAAGGAGATTGGGAAGTCAGGATCCTAGGACAAGCCAAACAGAGACAAGCACGGGAATTTCTAGGGGCTTGGTTCTCCTCCTAGAAGCCATCAATAAACACGTAGAATTAAACCCTATATACACATCACTGCAAAATAGAAACAGAAATGAGGTAATCAAATCCAATGGACCCCAGAGTTTAAATAACAGGCGGGAAAACACAACATCGCTTCATCGGAGGCTGCGCTGATGTTACCCAACAGGGTAATGAAACTTCTGCAAACTGATGAACTAGCTCAGTGAGCAAACCAACCACAGCTGTAAGTGGGTTGCCCATCACAGAATTCTCAGCCTCCGAGCTGCTCTTGGAGCCATATTATTTAAAAGGCTGGTCCGATTCAGTTTCTGGTCACTGATAATAGGATGTTGATAGTGGGAGATGCAACAATGGTAGTGCCATTGAACAACAAGAGTTTGATTCTCTCCTTGGAGATGGCCATTGCCTGGAATTTGTATGGCATAAATGTTTTTCACTTGTCAACCCAAGCTTGGATGTCATCCAGGTCTCGCTGCAAATGAGCTGGTACTGCTTCAGTGTCTGAAGAGTTGCAGCTCCTTCTGAACAATATGCAGTCATCAATGAAGATCCCACTCCGAACTTCTGATGGAGGGAAGTCATTGATGAAGTAGCTGAAGCCAGAAGACTGCAAGGCCCACCTGCTCCAAGGTGTGGAATAAAATCTCTGAGCAGGTAGATTAGAAAATATGCACTGGTCCTTTTCATAACTAGATGATCATTTACAAAATTGTCAGGGGCAAATTGTGGGGAATAGAGAAAGGGGTGGAGGATTTGGAGGAGTGGAGCTGGGGATTAGGGCTGAAGGGGCAGAGACAGGGCAGGAATAGCATATCAGAGACAGAGAAGAAAGTTTTGACTGGAGGGGAGGGGCTGAGGTAGGTTTGAAGGCTGTGGCAGGGAGGGAATTTTGGACAGGCAGAAAGGGAATGGGGTTAAACTTGTTTTCTGACACCCAACATTCTTTTTGCAGCGTCTTTACTGAAGGAGCAGTCCCGGTGCTTACCGCTGGCCACTGATGGCACGCCTGGAGCTGTGCGGAGTGTCGGCATGACTGTACCACCGAGAAGACCTTCCCAACCGTCTTCGACCAGTGTGAATAGCTACACCAGTCACGGGTCAGCACAACTTACTACATTGTTAGGAAATACTTGCATTGATAAACTGTGAAGTCCCAGTTAGTTAGTAATGGATTGTATCTGATTTTAAGATGTCCTGTTGTTCTGAGAACTATAACTTCATACAGTGAAACTATTGGGAAGCGGTTTGTAATGTCATGATCTCGACACCATTTTATTATTATTTCCATTGTCCTGTGTTAATGATGCCACAAGCCTCACTAATTCCAACTAAATCCTTCAAATCCATCACATGAAGAAAATTGGATCCCAGGAGGTAGTAGCAAGCTGGAATCTAATGGTGACATTTATGATGGATTAAATGTTAAGTAAGGGGCCATTTACAGAATAGGATCTAGTTTGATCCATTTAGTATTGGCTATAGAATAGACAGTGACGTGAATCTAACTATTAATATCAAACAACAAGGTTGCAGCCATAATCCGTAATAAAACTAAAGTTAGTACATATAAATAAGTAGGAACATTGTGGATTGGCACTGCCAAACAAATGTCACTCAGCTCCTTAAAGTTGGGAGATATTTTGCTCTGACTCGTTTAGAGAGATGAACGGAATCGCAGTTTTGCCGAATGTCATACCTATTTTATTTGTACATGCATTAAAATGCAGATTTAAATGTTTTTGCATTTTATGACCAGAATAACTGCGGGGGAGATGGAGCAGGAAGTGGAGAACGGAATCCCTAAAAACAAGACTTCTGCCGAGGAAACCCAGAGTCTAATTTCGTCTTCTGTTGAGTCACTTGTGGCAGAAGGTAATGGTGACGTGTGCTTACAAGGAGACTATCAGGCATTTAATCCAATCCAGGGACTGCTGCATAAGGCTGCTGCCACCGTAGAGCGCACAATGATTGAATTAAGCTATAACCTCCTGTTAGCTGTGCTCCCATTGGGTGAGGTTCCATATCAGACAGAACCTCCCAAAAATAAAACCTTGATTGCTTCAGTAAGGTTAAACAAATAAAGGGTTAAAAGGCCAGGTTCTCGGAAATGGGGCGGAAGGAGGCTATATTGAGGAACTGAATGATCTGATATGAGCAAGTGCATGGTATCCACACAGCTGGGCAGTGGGAGTTTTATTCTTCATGCTGATTACACAGCACTAGGTGAGATCAGCAAGCGGTATACTGTCTGTAAAACAATTTTTTTTTTTCTGAAGCAAAGGGAAGAAAGAAAATGGCTAATCTAGTTTAATTTTCATTTTTCTGTCGTGGTTCAGACACCATTTATGCCTCTCTAAAGGCAGAGTTGGAGGCAGATGGCCAAGACTTTGAGGCTGAATCGTGGAGTCTTGCAGTGGACCAGGCATATGCAAAGAAACAGAGCAAAGAAGTCATCAAAAGACAGGATGTAATTTATGGTAAGAGCATTGCAGTAGTCATCACCACCCGATGGTGCACAGACAATGTGGTCAGCTGGCCTTGTTCAATGTGCTTGAGCGTTGGCTCAGAATCCAGTGAGAAGGCCAGTGAGCTTCATTTGTTTGCCCTGTGATGACTCAGTGAGTTGCAGTATCAAATCTGTCGTGGGGTCTTTTTTAAAAAAGCAGGTTAAGCTTAACAATTGCTCACTTTCATGCTGCCCTTCGTACCTAACCTTGTCATTCGGACATAGCAACCCATCAGGAATGTATATGCAATTAAGTACAATAATTGCGCTGGGCTATACTTAAGGGCTCGGTGTGATTTCCTTCTCTAGCCGTCGAGACTTAGTGTTTTTTTTTAAAAAAATTCATCCGACTATGGAGAGATGTGCAGATGATGGTTGTAGTTTTGTCGGTGGTTTCTCTCCATTTGTAATTTGTTTGTAATCTGGATCTACCAAAATCGAGCACACTACCTTCAGCTACCTCATCTGTATTCATTTGTGATTCTGAATGATTTTTATCAGTCATTTCCACGACCAAAGTTGTCATGTTTGAGTTCAGCCCAACATCATTCAATGTCTGTATCCATGCCTATTCTATCACTCGCTAAACGGGTGAGGAGTGGAAATTTTAGCTGTGATCTAAGCATCTTTGGATGTGTCTCTGGCCTGCCCTGATATGTGGATTGTTTAGTTCCACACTGGCTATAATATGCCTTAATAAACCCTCACCAGAGCCAGTGCTGTGATGTTGGAGTAATGTGTATGTTCTGTCTTAGCATGCAATACTTCCACCCAACAGTACAACATTCCCCTACAAATTGAATGCATATTCTCGTTTTCCACTCTGCAGAAATTCCCCTGCACACTCGTGCTTGAGACGGCATGGTGGCTCAGTGGTTAGCATTGCTGCCGAACAGCATGAGGGACCTGGGTTCACTTCCAGCCTCTGGCAACTGTCTGTGTGGAGTTTGCAAATTCTCCCCATGTCTGCATGGGTTTCCTCCGGGTGCTCTAGTTTCCTCCCACAGTCCAAAGATGTGCAGATTAGGTGGATTGGCTTTGCTAAATTGCCTGTAGTGTCCAGGGATGTGTAGGCGCTAGGTGGCTTAACCATGGGAAATGTGGGTGATGGGATCGGGTGGGGGTGGGTCAGGGTGGGATGCTCTTCGCTGAGTTGGTGTAGTCTCAATGGGCCAAATAGATTCTCTACAGTGTAGAAAGAGGCCATCATTCTGTGACTCCAGATTTAAACAGCACTGGGAGAGGGGCATAGTTCTTGTCTATATGAAAAGGTGAGATGTGTGAAGAGGCGGAACACTCAGTATTTGAAAATGCATCTGAACAAAATGAAAGTGTCCGTGAGTTGAGACCTTGGAGACTGGCCATAACAAATTGTATTTTTGCCATTCTGCTCTATAATTACTCTGTAAATGTTAGGATTAAATCACTTTTCTATCTTCTGACATAACTTTGCTTTTTTTTTTAAAAAAAAAAACCCTCCTCCTTCAGAGCTAATGCAGACCGAGATGCACCATCTCCGAACTCTGAAAATCATGCTGCATGTATACGATCGGGGAATAAAGGAGGAGCTTCAGCCCAGCCACAGGCACCTTGTGAGCAAAATCTTTCCCTGCTTACACCAGCTGTTGGAAATCCATGGAGTTTTTTTCTCCAGACTGAAGGAGCGGCGGAAAGATTCCTTGGAGGAAGGGAGTGACCGGAATTACCTCATTCATAAAATTGGTGATGTCCTGTCTCAACAGGTAGGGGGCAAAGGTACGATGTTTGTGTCTGCACTGAGTTAGCTGAGGAAGGCTGAAAGGATTTGTTGCAGTTGGCTTCGGTACCTCCGAGGCTGGGGAGCTGAACCGATTTTTACCAAATACCCATGGATTCTCCCAAAAATTTCCTACCTGATGATTCCCACAACTGAATACCCTGCTAGCAGTCACTGTCTAGATCGGTCTAGAAAAAGTGAGAGACACTGGAGAGGGCTGATCCTTTGCAGTAATCAAAGGACTTGCTCTCTCTTGCGGATTTCAGTTGCTTTGTACAGAGTGCTGTGACCTGGGAATGATTTGAAGGCAGGTACTTGGCATGATACTCTGGCAACTAAACTAGAGCAGTTCAGAGATGTCCTTGTCCCCTAAGTATAAATTCTGTGCCCTGCCATTGTCTCCCTCCTTGCACTTATCTCGGTGAATGGATCAAGTTGTCGATAAATCTTTTTCCCCAAACTAACTGCTTTCTGGCGGTGAGTGCATGCCTCTCACTCTGTCAAGTGATGCACTTCTGTAAATAGGGTGGATCTTTTGACTCTTTAGCCTTCTGTTTAGTTCTGTTGCGGGTGAAACGATAGAGGCAGAAACGCTGAATCACTGTGATGAGCAGCTGCAGCTGGTGTGTCTTCCAAGGTACATTTAGCAAATTAAAACTTGATGGAAGTAATTAGTCCATTGATTTGATGGTGGGGTGCTACAGTTAGACCTGTAGCATGTGCACAGGATCCTGATCATGCTGAGCTCCTGATGGTTCATGCCAGTAATCAGGATCACGGTCAGGAGTCACCTTGAGAAAGGCTCCAGACAGCCGCTAGTCCCTGTAGAACTGTAACCTCATGAGGAGAAAAGTAGAGTGTCTGAAGAAGGTTCAAAAAAAAAGGGCTAATTTGGCACTGTTCAATACCATTTTAATTCAATAATATCTTTCATTGAATCAGTGTCTGAAAGTTAGTTAGCTAATTGCAAGTTGTACGTGGAAGCTTGTGTGCAGAACGGTTGCTATCGTCTCAACTGAATATCAGTCCTGACTACAATAACTGATAAAACTGTGGCAAAAACCAAACCTTTTAAGCATTTCCCAACGTATTAAACAATAATAAATGGGACTGAGTTATTGTGGGCTGAGCATGTGTTGTAAGGCTAACGGATCCTGTGGCAGCTGAGGCAATAGTAAGTTAACGTGACCCTGTTCGTAGACAGACGTGTGCATACCCCTCTCCAGATTAATGCATTCATGTTGCAGCATTGGAAACTGAAAGCTTGCTGTGCTGTCTTCAAATTTTATTCTGTAGATCCGTGAAAGCTGCAAAAGCACATTTGACTTCTGGGCGTAAACCTACAAAAGAGGCATTAAAGACAAAATTATGAAAATAACTTTCACACCATAGCTGTTAATGTTTTGCTTTTGGGCCTATTGTTGGTTTGATCAAAAATTTAAAGTAACATCTTTCAGAGAGCAAGTTTTGGACAATATCTTTCTAATTTCATGTGGATGTGGACTTAAGTACAAAAGTGACCTTTATTCCATTGAATCACAATTCTGATTCTAGGAAGACCCCCACAGTGATTGCAGGAAATGGGTAAGCACCACCCTGCTGAAGTAGGAAGAAAACTTGTAGCTCTATCCTATTTTGGGCTAGTGTAGAGAGAACTTTAATATCAAATCAGTGCTAAATCTGTCCTGCGAGAGCTTTGGACGTTCCGTACCCAACCTATGCTGAGCCCCAGGAGGAGAGAAATGTCCAATTCTCCATGACAGCCATTCTTCCAAAAAATAAGTGTCATCAACCCTGTTAAAAGTAATCTGCTGAAATAATTTTTTTTGCAGTGTTTACAAATGTATTTTGCCTCAGTTTTCAGGTGAATGTGGAGAGGAAATGAAGGTGCAATATGGGAATTTCTGTGGTCAGCACAACGAGGCAGTGAATTATTACAAAGAGATGTACCAGCAGAACAAGAAGTTCCAAAATCTAATCAAGGTGCGTACTCTTGCAGGAAGACGCATGGAACATCAAACATACTGCACATCCCAGTTTTCTACCATGGAAAATGATACCCTTTTTGTTTAAAAACAAAAAAAAACCCTCACTCTTTATAACTGTAAATATAGGCCATTTGGCCTAGCAATTTGACATTTCTTCTTTTTCCAGAAATTAAGTAATTACTCTGTGGTGAGGCGTCTTGGAGTGCAGGAATGCATTTTACTGGTCACTCAGCGTATAACTAAGTACCCTGTCCTGGTGGAAAGGATTATTCAGAATACTGAAGGTATGTCAGTGTGTAGAAGCAGTCACTCTGCACCTCATTAGTAAAGTTGTTGCATTCTGCATTTCCATACAGTTCTGGTTGCCCTGCTATAGAAAGGATATTATTAAATTGGAAAGGGTGCAAAAGAAAAATTTACAGGAACGTTGCTCAGACTGGAGGGTTTCGGTTATAAGAAGTGGTTGGAAAGAAAGGCATTTCTTTCCCTGATGCGTTGGAAGTTGAGGTGACCTTGCAGGTTTTTAAAATCATGAGGGTGTAGATAGTGTACAACAAAGGTCTTTTCCCTAAGCCAGGGGAGTTCAAAACTAGTGGGCATAGGTTCAAGGTGAGAGGGGAAAGATGTAAAAAAGGACCTAAGGGGCAACTTTTCCCACAGAAGGTGGTTCGTATGTGGAATGAGCTGCCAGAGGAAGTTGTAGATGTAGGTATAGTTGAAACATTTAAGACATTTGGACAGGTACATAGATAGGAAAGGTTTAGAGGGATATGGGCCAAATGCAGGCAAATGAGACTAATTTAGTTTGTTAAACCTGGTTGGCATGGACTGAAGGGTCTGTTTCTATGCTGTATGACTCTGACTCTATTTCGAAAAGCAAGTGAGATGAGACAGCATTTGTTGTGTAACTGGCATATTGCAAGATTTAATTTTTGCAGTATGCATCTCGATAATACAAACCTTCTCTCTTACAACCTCCGTTATGTTCCTATCGTGCTGAAGTTATGTCCGTTGTTCCTCATCGGCTTCGTGTCCTTCATGCTTTGACTCTTGTGCCCCTCTATTGTGTTAAAGTGAAGATTTGCTTTTTGTTTCCTACTCTGAACTCGTTCTTCTCTAGCTTCTTGTTGCCCCAAGTGTGTCTCTATCTTTATTCACAGCCTGCTCAACTATCCAAGTTGTTGTCCCAGCCAGGTCTCAGTGTTAGTCCTTTTCCTTTAGTTAGTCTACAAAAAGTGGCATTGAGGTGTAGCTACATACCCTGTATGACAAAGATTCATTAAAACAAGCTACTGAATAGAACCCACTCTGGCTGTGGGGAAAATGTTGAGGTTCCACCCAAAAGATGTCTGTCCTCTAATTGAAATCAGAAAATAAATGAGTGGGTGAACTGCAGGCACAGGCTGCATTGCCTCATTGTGGTATGCCATTCCAAAGAGGAAGCTCGAATGGGGGAGACTGGTTGGCTTTGTAGCTATTGAGCAATGAGGAGAAGTAAATAAATGGGGAATTGTACCCCACAAATAGCAACTTCAGCTGGTATGTAGTCTTGAGTCTGACTAGTGCTCCTGTGTTTTCAAAGCTGGTTCAGAGGATCACGAAGAAATGACCAAAGCGTTGCTTCTGATAAAGGACACAATAACAGAGGTGGATGAGAGGGTGAGTGTTTGTGAGAAAGCTCGGCGTTTGAAGGAGATTGCAAATCGAATGGAACCCAAGTCGATAGCCAAGCTCAAGAGTGGAGATGCTTTCCGTAAAGTAGACATGCTGAGATCGAAGAGGAGACTCCTGTACGAAGGAGTGGTCTGCTGGAAGGCTGCATCTGGACGACTAAAAGGTAGAAAAGCCTTTGTGATTGCGATTTCTGTTCCATAGCTGTACTGAGAACAGGTAGCCTGTATGTGACAGCAACAAGAGTGAAAGCAGAGGGCGACTGAATCTGGGCTAGTAACTGCTGCCTTGTTTTCCTGATCCTAATGATCGGAAATTACTGAAACAGAATCCAGGGGAAAAAAACTGATAAATGACAAGTCTCAAATTGATGGTTAGCACTATATTGTATAGTATCCTGACATTTTGGCATTATTTTAACACCAGGGCTAACCACTATGTAACGTAATGTTTGATGAGAAAATGTCAACTTTGTGGTTTCTTTGCAAGCTAAAATTGATAGGTAGCAAAGATGTTACAGACAGTAATTAGGTCATTAACAGGAAGAAGCAGAGTGCAGTCTTTTAAAGAGTAGTAAAATTCTACTTGGAGACATTGCTAGGATGTGAATGATGTGGAATTGTGCAATCTGCAAAGTAGGGGGGAAGAAAGCAACATTATTTTTGTATATCAACTTTCCCATGTTCGGTTCAATCAAAAGACACTTGATACTTGAGCAGACACGGTGCCCATGATGTGTACTATATTAGCTAATGGTGTGAGGATCAGCAGTTAAAGCTCTTAAGGTGTGAACAAGAGATGCAGAAGGGACATGAGGAAGAACTTGCTTTCTAATGCAGTGAATGGTATTGACTTGGAGTCCACTTCCTGTGAATGGTGTGAGCTGAGGGCAATCAGAGATTTCAAACCAAATTTAGATAGGCACTGGAGGGAAATAAACTTGTGGAATACAGGAATAGAGCAGGAGGATGGGACTGACTGGACTGCTGTACAAAGAACCGGCGTGGCCTTGATGGGCTGAATGAACACTTTTTCTGTGCTGTTTGGCCATTTGGAATAAATATTAGCTGCCTAGAGCATCTTTTTAACATAATGTTCACCCGAACAGGAAAAGGATAATTTGCGGTTAATTTTTGGGGTTAGCACTGCTTAATGGTATACTCACTCAAAATTAGTCCAGCATTCATTATAGTTAAGTTCATAAAACAATTTCAACCCACACTTCATTGCTTTACACAGTGGGCTGACACTTGGCAGATAACAGCAAATAAAAAAATCTGTCGACGTAAAAATAAATGTCTTAATATAGTTTATACCTGGGCATTGATTAGTTGCAAATTCAAGTTGAATATCAAACTAATAAATGTACTGTGTAGTGGAATTAAAAGTGAGACCCATACAAAAGTGAAATACTGTAGATGAAGGAAATTTGAAATACAAATCTGAACATACTGAAAGTACTCAGCAGATCAGGCAACATCTGTGGAGAGGGGAGCAGAGTTCATGTTTCATGTTGATGGCCTTGCATCAGAGCTGGTGCATCATGATAGGTTATAAATTTTCAGGGGAAACTACATAGATATTCTTGGAGACCCAGTTTGGGGCGAGCTTGAAATCCCTGAAGAATTTGTCTTTCAGTTTGAAATTGGGAAGCAAAGGTATTAAGTTGTTTTGATGTGTGGGGTATGTTGATTAGCTCAGTTGGTTGGATGGCTGGTTTGCAATGTGAAGTGACACGCAGCGGGGTTCAATTCCTGCGCTGGCTGAGGTTACCATGAAGGACTCTTTCTCAGAGTCTCCACTTGCCTGAGGCATGGTGACCCTCAGGTTAAACCACCACTAATTGCGTCTTTGATAGAGCAGCTTTATGGTACGGTAGGATTATGGTGCCTTTATCTTTATTTTATTAATCCATGTTTGTGTTCCATTTCTTAGATATTCTGGCCCTCGTTTTGACAGATGTGATCCTGTTACTTCAGGAAAAGGATCAGAAATACTCATTTGCTACAGTGGTAAGTGCAGACTGAAAAGGATAGCCTCTTAGCACGTATTTGCCCATTTGGTGATGAACTGAGGGTGTAAGCCATGAACGTGCAAGCCATCAGCACTGTTCTTTACATCCTGACCTCTTGAAGGAACTGGGTCGGTCCCACCTGGAGTATCGCTTCTTGTATACTGACAGACCTCTGGCACTTGTCCTTTTGATAAACCCAGTCAGTAAAGGGTTGATGTTAACCTTGTCCACTTGGTGGAAGCCAGCTGGGTGGTCAGTTAAAATGACCACATTCTGAGATGAGTCACAGAGGGTGAACTCTGTATTTTACTCAGTTGTGTGGTATAAGAGGTGAAGCTGCCAACTCGTTGCTCTCTGAAACCAGGTTTGACTGGAGATTGTATCAGAGATAATAGGAACTGCAGATGCGGGAGAATCCGAGATAATAAGGTGTAGAGCTGGAAGAACACAGCAGGCCAAGCAGCGTCATAGGAGCTGGAGAGCTTGATGTTTCGGGCCTAGACCCTTCATCAGAAATGGGGGAGGGGAAGGGGGTTCTGAAATAAATAGGGGGAGGCGGATAGAAGATGGATAGAGGAGAAGATAGGTGGAGAGGAGACAGACAAGTCAAAGAGGCAGGGATGGAGCCAGTAAAAGTGAATGAAGGTGGGGAAGTAAGGAGGAGATAGGTCAGGTCAGTCCAGGGAGGACGGACAGGTCAAGGGGGTGGGATGAGGTTCGTAGGTGAGGCAGGTGCTAAGAAAGGTGATGTGGCTGTGGTAGGTGAAAGATGAGAAGAAAAACACATTAGGAAGAAGGTTCTGTTTACTGTCTGTTCTGAATCATTTTACGTTTGCTTTAACTTGGTATCTGTTTCTCCCAACTTTTCAGGACCAGAAGCCAGCTGGCATTTCGTTGCAAAAGCTCATTGTCAGGGAAGTAGCCAACGAAGAAAAAGGAATGTTCCTCATTAGCGCTTCTGATGAAGGCCCTGAGATGTATGAGATCCACACCAATTCCAAGGAGGAGCGTAACACTTGGATGGCAGTAATCCGGGATGCAATAGACAGGTAGCATTGCAGTTCAAACTCTTCTCCCTGTCGCTAAGTTCCAGCATTGTGTGTATTATGGTGACTCCATTTGATGGAGAGTAATGCCAACCCATTGGAGCCTCTTCACTCATTTCCAATCCACCCTGCTAATCTCTTGCCCTTCTGATATACACAGTGACGTATTTAAAACTAGTACTTTTACTTTAAATTGCTAGTATTGCTGTCTTGAGCAGTTCTTCCTCTCTTTTTCTGTCTTAGGCCCTGGGCGCGGTAACTCTTACAAACCCCATGTTCTGTTTTTTCATATGTGGCATCTATAATATGTTCTCGATATCATTCACCTATTACCTGGTCGTTATCACATTGCTGTTTCCAAAAACTTGCTGAATGCAAATTGGTTCCTTTTCCCAACATTATGATAGAAAAGGTGGTGGTGTGGTGCTAATGTCGCTGGATTTGAACTCCAAAACCTCTGGCTAATGTTCTGGGGGCATAGGTTTGAAATTCACCATAATGGCAACCATGCACTGTCAATTGTCATTTAAAACCCACCTGGTTTACTACCGTTTTTCAGGACCTGCTGGCTTGGCCTGAACGTGACTCTAGATGTACCATAGGAAATAGTGGTCTTGCCAGCAATGCCCACATCCTGTGACCAAATAATAGAAAAAGTAACAGCATTTTGTTGTCCGTGGAATGCTTTGAGCAGGTGTCCCAGATCATGAAAGGCTCATTTAAAATATCTTTATAGAAATTGCCAAAAAAAAACTCTTGCTTCGGGTAAGATTAGCTGATTTTTGTGCCAGTGTTAAAACGGATTTTCCTTTCCCTTAGATTCCCGATAGAAGAGACAGCCCTGGATGAAGATCAGCAGCAGGATGAGAAAAGAGCAGCTCGAATCAAAGAGCTCCAACGTAAGATAGTGTCAGAGATCCTGCTTCTGGGGCTCTGAGACTAAACCATTCTTTTTAATGTTTCAATATTTATTTTTTTTCAGTATGTCCATCAAGGTGAAATCTGTTTGGGAATTGGTGTATTGTGTTCTAGGGACTTGGAATTGTAGGTGCTGGCCCATGCCTGAGGTGAGAGGGTATAAGCCCATGATTCTTGACCCATGAGCCTAAAGACAGTGTTGGCCAGTTATTTGACTGTGGTGGGTAGCACAGGTAAATGCAGTGCAGCCGTCACACAACGACAGTGTATTTGATTCAGGGGCTGTTGAACGTTACTGAGCAACAGAAACTTCTTTACTCTCTTTCTGTGTCTTCTTGCTAATCTGCAGGCAATGGTGAATTCTTAACATGCAGAAAGCCGCAACACAGAGCGACTTGGGCTTGAAACATAGAAATCTAGCACACAGGTGCAGTAGGTAATCAGGAAGGCTAATGGAATGTTGGCCCTTAAATCAAAGGGGTTGGAGTATGAGTAGGGAAGCCTTCCTGTAACCGTACAAGGTGCTGGTGACACTGTCTGGAGTACAGTCCCCTGATTTACAAAAGGATATTATTTCATTGGAGACAGTTCAGAGAAAGCTTACCAGGATGATCTCTGTACTGAGGGATTGTCATATGATCAAAGCTTAAAAAAAGTTTGGATTCTACTCACTGGAGTTTAGAAGAATGAGAGGTGATCTCATTAAAACATATAGGATTCTTAAGGGGCTTGACTGGGTAATTGCTGAGACAAGATGGGTGGCTCAGTGGTTAGCATTGCTGCCTCAGCGCCAGGGCCTTGGGTTTGATTCCATCCTCGGGTGGCTGTAGAGTTTGCATGTTCTCCCAGCAGGGATGGTCAAAGATTCTTAGCTTGGATATCCAGTCAATTAGACATAGGTCTTTTACTGAGTTAGCTTGGCCTTCAGAATCTTTGAATGTTGACTTTTACTCAGAGGATGAGAGACCACTGCTTCCTTGCAAAACTTTAAGGACTTTTCTTTTCTGGAGGTGACAGTGACCTGGTCTCAGCTTTAGACTAAAGTCTTTTTTCCAACTGCACCACTCCCCAGTCTGTGGCAAAACTGAAACTAACAATGAAAAAGCTGTTGCTAAGCAACCTGTAGCCTAATGCTCCTTCCATCATCCTGCTTAGCAAAATCAACACATTTATTTTATCTGTCTCTAAACATCTGTACTTTTTCAAAGGTCACTTTGCTTTTACACATTCCTGCTTTTGGCCTTTGAGTTCGGAGAAGTCACATGGTTAAACTCTGCACCCCAAGCATTGTCCACAACTTTACTCGTTTTTTTCCTCCAATTTTCATTTTAAAAACATGTGGTTCTTGCAGTGGCAAGTTTTAGATCGTGGTAGTGCCTTGCATTTTTCAGCCTGATGCAGTGACTGGCAACCTTGTTTCATGGCTCCTCACCAAGTTCTTGTCTGTCCTGTTTCTAGAGCACCTGAGTGCAAAGGACGAGGTGCTGAAGCGCACCCTGAGTGAGAAGCTGGAAATTTTCAGTGATATAGCAGAAATCCAGGGGTATCTGGATGCAGGAAGGTCACGTGTGCTGCTTCGAGCTGATGGCCTGGAGTCTCAGCGAGATTCCACACTCAACGATGCACTGAAAGAAGGTGAGTTAGAGCTGTGTATTTGGAACGAGCAGTTTGTGTGTTCAGTTTGATTTTTAAGAATGCAGGTGTGCCATAAAATCCTATCTTTTGATTAACATTGTAGGGACAGGATAGGTCTGTATGTACAATAGCGAAACCAATCACCTTGAATAATAAAGGACGAGTCAAATGCCAGCCCTTCACTCTTTGTTTATTCCTTTCTTGTGTTTTTCTGTAAAGATATGGACACTTTAGCGCAGCCATTCTCTGGCACTTCTCTGGCTGTTCCTCACGGCTTAAGCTGTAACAGTGTTAGCTATTTGACTGTGAAGCCTCACACCTAAAACAAGACCTGATTTTCCTCATTCCCATCTATGGCCCCGTGCACTGAGATTAATTATTGCCCTCCCCTCTTGCCACTCTGGCTAGGTTCAGCTAACTCACTACTAGCTGTGCAAACTAACTGTCGTCTTCCCGATCTGAACCTCACCAAGCGCTGGCAGAGGATTGGTTTGTGCTGCTCAGTCTCAAACTTTTGAACATTTAAAATGGATAAAGGTGAAAACCGTACCGGTAAAACACCTAGAGGTAGCAGGAACTGCAGATGCTGGAGTCAGAGATGACAGTGTGGAGGTGGAGGAACACAGCAGGCCGGGCAGCATCAGAGGAGCAGGAAAGTTGACGTTTTGGAAATGAGGAGGGGTAAGGGAGCTGGGAAATAGAGAGCGGAGAGATGGGGCTGGGGAAGGTAGGTGGGATGGTGATTGGTGAGTGCAGGTAGGGATTGTTGGGGATTGGTTGGTGGGATGGGTGGGGTGGATAGGAGAGAAGATGGACAGGTTGTGTCAGGTCAAGGAGGCAGGAATGAAAGGGAGGGTTGAACATAGGATGAAACCCCATCCCTGACCATCAAACCATCATCTCTCAAACAATTTATAACCTCATCATCTCAGATGACCTCCCACCCACCGCCTCCGACCGCACCATTCCCTAACCCCACACCGCCCATTTCTATCTGCTTCCTAAAATCCACAAATATGACTGCTCTGGCTGACCCATTGACTCTGCCTGCTCCCGCCCCTCTGAACTCCCCCCTGCTTACCTTGACTGTATGTTTGTTTTTGTTTTTACCCCCCGCTCCAGAAACACCCCAACTATGTCCGGTACACCACCCACGCCCTCCACCTCCTCCAAGACTTTAAATTCCGTGGCCGTCAACATCTTGCCTTCACCATGAACATCCAATCCTTGTACACTTACATTCCCCACACGGATGGCCTAAAAGCCCTCTGCTGCTTCCTCTCCCACAGGCCCAGCCTGTCCCCCTCCACTGACACCCTCATCCACTTGACCAAACTTGCCCTTACCCTGAACAACTTCTTCAACTCCTCCTCCCACCCCCTACAGACTAAGGGGGGGTGGCTGTGGGCACCCGCATGGGCCCAAGCTATGCCTGCCCCTTCATAGGATATGTGGAACAGTCCCTTTATCCGCTGTTACACTAGCACTATCCCCCACCTCTTCCTCTGCGATATTGATGACCGACTGACTGTATCGGCGCCGCCCCGTGCTCTCGTGAGGAGCTTGAACAGTTCATCAACTTTAACACCTTTCACCCAAACCTCTCATTCACCTAGACCATCCCTGATACCTCTGTCTTCTTCCGGGACCCCTCTGTCTCCATCTCTGGTGACCGCCTCAACCAAAGTCACTTTCAAGCCCAGCGACTCCCACAGCTACCTGAAGTACACCACCTCCTCTCACCCACCCTCCCGCAAGAATGCGATCCCCTGTTCCCAATTCCTCTGCCTCCGTCTCGTCTGCTCCCAAGATGGGGCGTTCCACTCCCGCACATCCCAAATGTCCTCCTATTTCAAGGATTGTTCCTCCTCTGCCTTCTCCCATCCCCTCCCCCCAACAAAAACAAAGACAGAATTCCCTCTTGTCCTCATATCACCCCACCAGCCTCCACATCTAGCGCATCATTTCTCCGCCACCTATAATCTGACCCCACCCCTATCTGCCTTTTGTAAGGACTTCTGTCTCCGCGAATCCCACGTCTGCTCCACACTTGCCACTAACCCAGCTACCCCCAGCACCTTGCCCTGCCAACGCAGGGGATGCCACACCTGTCCCTCACCTCCATTCAACACATAAAACAAATCTTCCATATCGGACAGGTGTTCACCCGCATGTCAGTCAACTTAGTCTACTGTATCCACTGATCCTGATGTGGCCGTCTCTACGTCGGGCAGACTGTGTTTTTTAGTAGAGCATCTGCTCTCAGTTCACGACAAATGACAACACCTTCCGGTTGCCAACCATTTCAACTCCCCCTCCCACTCCCTGGGTGACCTGTCCATCCTGGGCTTCCAGTGTCACAATGACACCACCCAGAAACTGGAGGAGCAGCACCACATAGTCCACCTCGGGAACCCACAGCCCGATAGCCTAAACGTGGAATTCACCAGTTTTAAAATCTCCCCAACCCTCCCTCTCAACCCCACGTCCTTGAGCTGACATAACCTGTCCATCCTGTCTCCCACCTATCTGCACCACACCTCCCACTGACTAATCCCCACCTGCATTCACCTATCACCATCCCACCTACCTTCCCCAGCCCCACCCCCCTCTCTCTCTTTTTATTTCCCAGCACCCTTTCCCCTCCTCATTTCTGAAGAAGGGTCCTGACCGAAACATCAACTTTCCTCCTGCCTGGCCTGTTGTGTTCCTCGAGGTTCATACTGTGATAAAACATCTATCCCTGTTAAATGTGTGCTGTGCTGTTAATTCCCTGTGTAGCTGTCAGCAATTTGTTTTAATTTGTCATAATTGGGAATTTTAAAGAAAATCTTCTTAAAAACAAAAAAAAAGTCTTTGTACATGTGTCTCATCCCTAGGATCTAACTTCAGACCAGTACAATTTAAAGTGACCCAAACACACACACTGTCCTTCTGGCGTATAATGTGTGGTAAGGTTTTGAAACCGACTCACCTCAAACACCGTGTAATCGAAATGGTGAAGGAGCTGAGTTGCCTACCATTGCTCGCTCCCTCAAGGTTTTAAAGAAAAATGTGCTTTCCTCATGATGTCCACTTGCATTTTTTCAGTGTAAAAGTTACAGCTGCCTTTCCAGAAATGTAGCAAAAGATGATCAGGACCATCGGTGATGTTTCAAATGACCTGTGCCTTTTTTGATGGTATAATGCTGCACTCCAACCCCTTTCACAAACAATGTTAATTCCAAGGCCAAATGAGCAGAAACCAGAAAGAAGCCAGCAGCCAATATTTGTGAAAAGTGCCTGTCTTTTCTTTTGTACAAAGAGACTGTTTGTTTGCTTATTTAGAAAGGGGGAATGGCCTATGAGTGTGTGGATGGTACCTGAGGTTTTGCTGATCACACCTTGTATAAACTGCGTGACCTTGAATTATTTCAGTCGAAAACCTTCAGAATTTGATTGCTCAGCCCACTGACGTAAGCTGGCAATTGGATGACAGCTTAGGGTCCTCAGCGTTGCCACGACGAGCAGAGACTTTCGGAGGCTATGACAGCAGTTTAGCCAATCCAAACAAAGGTGAGTTAGAGCGTCCAACTCAGTGAACATTGGAGTCGATTCTTGTCAGCTCTGCAGTTTTCCGTTTAGTTCCTGACTACTTCTCATCTTATTTTCAGATGGCTCGATCAAAAGGAAGTCAAATACGCTCTCTTCCAGCAGCGAGTTGAAGGCGAAGGAGAGAGCTGGATCTCGGGCAAGTTCTGAACCTCAACTGCAGGACGCGTGCAGTGACCGTGAAAGTGGATGGATGGTATAGTAATTCTGAAGAACCTTCAATGTTAAAGCTTTCTCTCCGTGTCCGCCAAGCTTTCCTTCTCAAAAATAACGGTTTCTTAAAACTAAGAATTTAAATGTAGACTTTTCATAGAATCCCTACAGTGTGCAAGCAGGCCATTCAGCCCATCAGGTCCACAGCAGCCCGATGGAAAAACATTCCACCCAGACCCACCCCCTTATCCAATCCCCGTAACCCAGCATTTTCCATGGCACTATGGGCAATTTTGCGTGGCCAATCCACCCTAACCTGCTCATCTTCGGGAGGAAACTGGAGCACCCGGGTGAAACCCATGCAGACAGGGGAGAATGTACAAACTCCACACAGAATCCCCTTCCTATCTGATGGAATGTTGTGACTAGTAATTAACCTGCTCATAACAAGAATCACAATTGTTTAGAAATTACAACACTCCCAACAAGCTGTGTAGATCAACTTGTTTATATTTTTAATCCCTGAGTTTATTTTTGTGCCTAACTCCAACTGGTTAGGCCACTTTTGGAATACTGTGTTCAATTCTGGTTTCCCTGCTATAAGAAGGATGTCATGAAGCTTGAAAGGCATCAGAAAAGATGCACAAGAATGTTGCCAGGGTTGGAGGGTTTGACTTGTAGGGAGAGGTCGAATAGGCTGGGGCAATTCTCCCTGAAGCGTCGAAGGCTGAGGGGTTGACTTCGTAAAAGTTCATAAAATCATGAGGTAATGAGTATACTCCCAGACTACTCCAATCTTCTTCATAAGACAACCCTCTCAACTCTAGAATCAACCTAGTTAACCTCCTCTGCACCCCTTCCAGTGCCAGTACATTCTTTTTCAAGTAAAGAGGCTAAAACTGCACAGTACTCCAGACGTGGCCTCATCTGCCCCTTATACAGCTGCAGCATAACCTCCCTGCTTTTAAACTCGATCCCTCTAGAAGTGAAGGACAATATTCCATTTGCCTTCTTAATTACCTGC
Source organism: Ginglymostoma cirratum (assembly GCA_024137785.1). Classification (NCBI taxonomy): domain Eukaryota; kingdom Metazoa; phylum Chordata; class Chondrichthyes; order Orectolobiformes; family Ginglymostomatidae; genus Ginglymostoma; species Ginglymostoma cirratum. Next base: position 6,011,197 of record JAHRHZ010000043.1, on the reverse strand, counting down.
TGCACCTGCAAACCAACTTTGTGATTCATGCACCAGGACACTTGGGTCCCTCTGCATAGCAGATGCTGCAATTTTTCACCATTTAAATAATTGTCCATTTTGCAGTTATTCCTACCAAAAAGGATGGCAACTGCTATTGTGATGCAATTCCTGCCAAAATTCATGTTAAAGCAAAAAGTCAGCATGGGTATAAAGTGGAGGAACATGGTTCATCCAGCATTTGTGAACAGAATTAAATACCCTCTCTTTCATGCAGAAATTAATGATTTAACTATCAGGCATTTGGTGGTAGCTTTGCGTCAGGATTCTACAACAATTCTTACTGTTACTGCGCTTGTTGAGCAGTTGTTGGGTTAGCTGTTATGTGCCAGTGTCTCGTTTGACCATGCCTTGCAGTGTCTAACATAATGGTTCCATTCCCTGTGTTTCAGAGTGATCTACCCAAGTGGTGCAGTATAAATAACAGCAGTTTTCTGCAAGATGCAGAGGTAAGAGTCTGTCATCTTACTTCTGTTTTGTAAAATTAATTTGACAAAGCAAGGCAATATTATCAGCTAAAGTGAATAATCAAAAGGAAGATATCGTAATTATTCAGAACAGATATTTTTGAACTTGAAGCATTCGCCCTGTTGATCATTGGTCCTGCGGTTACTCTGAGCACACTGCAGCTACTCACCAAAACTGTCTCAGCACCACTACTCAAATGTGCAATCTCCTCATGGATACGAGCAGCTGGGGTGTAGGATCACTAAGTTCCCATAATCCTATCCTGGACATGTGTTGGCTGTTTCTTCATTGTTGGGTGGAAAGCCTTGCACTGCTTACCTAACAGTGCATTGGGTGTCCCTTCACCACTTGGACTGCAGTGCTTCATTTCCAGCCCCTCCCAAAACAATTAAGGGTGAGAAGTGAGCCTTCCAGTGGTGCCTGTGTCTGAAGAATGAACTTTCAGAAAGAACCTAACCAAGCCTGAAAAAGATAAGAGAGCAGATGGGATAGGTGAAGCAGTAATGATGACTAACGCCATGCTAAACTTTGTATTTGGATCATGGAAGCAAGAAGAGGCCTCATCTGTTTGACCATTTGAAGAGACAATAACTGATGTACGATGTGACCGCATATGCTGCTTTAAGCCCATATCTCTCAATATCTTTGACTAGCCAAGTGACCTTTTGGTTGTTAGAGGAAGGAGAAGGTCAGGAAATGAAGGGAGGGGGGGAGTGCATTTCTGGATGTACATTTATAGCTAATGACAAATATGAAGGGAATGTTGCGAGATGCCTGGACTATGTAGCAATACAACAAACGCAGAAAGCACATTTGGCAGATTCTGATCTTAGCTCAAAGATTCTTGCTATAGGAAGTTTGCATAATATCTCTAACCACTGTCTGGTTTTCTCTCTCTAGTTTGTACAGAGTGTGCAGACACTGACATCACAACTGTACAAGTTGAAGGTGAGTGTCTTGGAAAATAATTTAAAAAGCACAAAGTCGCAAGATGGTCAAAGATGAAGCTGAGCACTTAACTCACTTGATAAAAATTTTTAATCCTCAATCAAGCTCTCAGACACAGCATCCAGGGTTAACTAACTAAATTAGTTTAATGAACGAAAACAGAAGTTGCGGGAAAACTCGGCAGGGCTGGCAGCATCTCTGAAGAGAAATCACAGTTAATGTTTCGGTTCTGAGGAAGGGTCACCAGACCCAAAACGTTAACTGTGATTTCTCTTCA
>JAHRHZ010000043.1:5890466-6009455 GCA_024137785.1 Ginglymostoma cirratum | reverse complement strand
TGAGGAAGGGTCACCAGACCCAAAACGTTAACTGTGATTTCTCTTCACAGATGCTGCCAGACCTGCTGAGCTTTTCCAGCAACTTCTGTTTTAGTTCCTGATTTAAAGCATCCACAGTTTTTTCAGTTTTTAATTAATTTAGTGGCTTTGTTTCCCGTTATATCCCAGAATGTAAAGTGAGCTGCTGTCTCATGAGAGAGAGATGACTGGTAGTGGTTTAACCTGAGGATTATGACACCTCAGGCGAGGGGAGGGGTTGAGAAGGTGGGACCGTCATGGTGACGTCAACCAGTGTTGGAATTGAACATGAACTTTTAGGGTCGCTATCCAGCCAACTGAGCTAATCAACCCCCATCTCCCAGAATAACATTGTGTGGAAAATGATAACAGTTTACGTCAAAAGAACAACAGATAAATAGGTGAGAACGATGTGTTAGATAAAATGATTTTTTTTAAAAAAATTTCCCAAAGACCTTCCGTAATCTACCACAAAGTAGATTTATGACTAAAGTCAGAATATGTGGAGTCCATGGGCCAGTATATGTAATGGACAATGAGCTGGCTACAAAATGAGCCAGCGAGCATAGGTTAAAGACAGTTACTTGGACTGGCAAAAGGTGTACGATAATATTCCCATTGCATCAATACTGACACTGTTGTGGTTCACAATTCTTTCGCAATTTAGACTCCATTACTGGAGCTACAATTTCAAACTTTTCAACGATCAATTTGTGGATTAGAAGACTAATGAAATACAGGAAGACAGGCAGAAATGACATATAATTGGTAAATGAACTTCAGTATGGAGGCACATGATGGCAGGCAGCACAAGAAAGCTGCATGTTTTTTGGAAGAGGAGTCTCTGCACAGGATAGAAGAGCAGAAGGACTGAGTTCAGGGGTGGTGTAAGAAACATGTGTGTTTATTACCTCTGGTAGTTCACGTTCTATACCTTTTTGTGTGTACTTCAGGTTCTGATTGCCCAATACGACAGCTACATTGAGATGCAGCGATGCACAGGTGCAAGTGGAGAACGAGACAGGCAGTCCCGCCTTCCAGCCTCACGCGGGAGCCTACTCTTGGAGCAGGAGAAGCAGCGGAATGTCGAGAAACAGCGCGAGGAATGGGCCACTGTGCAGAAGCTGCAGAACCAGGTGCGGCAGGAACAGCAGAAATGGGAGCGGGATCGCGAGCGCCAGAAGCGTGAGCTCGATGCTCAGGAGGCTCGGCTCCAGGAACGTGAGAAATCCTTGCAGCAGCTGATGGAGCGGTTAGCCCACGACAAGGAAGAGTTGGAACGACAGCGGCAGGAATACCAGCAGGACCTGGAACGTCTCCGAGAGTCCCAGCGAACGGTGGAAAAAGACAGGGAACGCCTGGAGCAACGACAGCGGAAGCAATTAAAACACAACACAGTCCTGTTTCCAACAGAACCTGGGCAGGTAATTCAGTGGGGTTTCTCTGGGATGGCAGTTTGATCAGATGCTGGCTGTGGGTCAGTGTGTGTGTGGGAGTCAGAAGATCACAGCTACAATGTTCCATTGTAGACAGTTGAGCCAGAAGTCTAGAACAGCAGGGTAGTGAGTGAGTGCAGCACTATTTGAGGTACTGTCTTCAGAAGAGATGTCAAGCCAGGCCCCACTTTTGGACATAAGATTTCAAATGGCACTGCCTTGAAGAAAAACAAGGAATATTTCCCCAGTGTCTTGCTCAATATTTATTCTGCCATTGCTATCACTGAAAATGGATTTTCTGGTTATCATTGTGTTGATGTTTGTGGGAGTTCACTGTGTGAAAATTAGCTGCCGTGTTTCCTATATTGCAGCAGTGACTACATCACACAGTGCTTGGATACATGAAAGGTGCTATTAAACGCAAGTCTTGCTCCTCATGTCTTGAATCTCTTCTTCTCTGCTAAAGATGCTGATTCTTGCTGGGTCCCTGCTTTGATGCTAGTCAGCTGATCAACAGGAATCTCCCTGCATAGAAATTAACCTTGTTCTCAGGTCTCCTGAACCTGCTACCTTTGGTGTTGCAATTCTCATGTACCTTGGACTGAACACAACCTGAATAAAGAAATTAGAGATAATAGGAACTGCAGATGCTGGAGGATCCGAGATAATAAGGTGCAGAGCTGGATGAACGCAGCAGGCCAAGCAGCATCATAGGAGCAGGAAATCTTGACGTTTCGGGCCTAGACCCTTCATCAGGAAGAAAAAAGATATTAGACGTGCATTGTTGTTTAGGACTTTTTGTTTTAAAGTGAAAAGCACTTGCTTTTGTAGTGTCTTTCAAAATCAGAAAATGCTTCACAACTAGTGAAGCAGAGATAACAAGCGTGGGACTGGATGAACGTAGCAGGTCAAGCAGCATCATGGGAGCAGGAAAACTTGACGTTTCGGGCCTAGAAGAGTCTAGGCCCGAAACGTCAAGTTTTCCTGCTTGACCTGCTGTGTTCATCCAGCCCCACACTTGTTATCTCGGATTCTCCAGCACCTGCAGTACCTTTTTTATCTCTGATACAACTAGTGAAGCAGGTTTGAAGTGCAGCCACTGTTGTAATATAGGAAGTGGAGCATCTGTGGAGAGAGAACAAGGTTCAACATTGAGCCTGGTGTGAATCTTTAGAATTCTTCATTTAATAATTTTAAGACCAAGGGAAGGAGATTCTTGACTAATGAGGAGCCAAATATCGTTGGCAGAGGTTTGGATTTGATAAGCTGTGATTTTGTTGAGTGGCGAACGGGAGAGGATCTTAGTTACCTAGTCTTAATTGATATTGTTTGTATGTTTATAATTGCATTGTAGATTTTTGGTGTAATTTTACTAGCTGAATGTACCTCACTGGTCAGTACAGAGTTACATGGAGCAGAGTGCTAACTGACCAGAGCTCCTCTGATAGCACCTTTCAAACGCTCAACCTTGACCATCAAAATGCCAAGGGGAGGAGATAGATGGGGAACACCATCACCTGCAAGTTCCCCTCCAAGCCGCTCTCTGTCCTGATTTAATTATATAACTGTTCCTTTAGTGTCACTGAAAACTGACACTCCTTTCTTCCCTGCAGTCCCTTTAACTCCCAAGGATGGCAACTATTCAAGAAGGCAGCTCACCAGTGGCCTTCTCCCGAGCAATTAGGGATGGGGTGGTCTATATCCATTGTCTATATCCCATGAGCAAGTAATAAATAAAACTATATTGTCCCATTGCCTGATCTGCAGGGAGGTTCATTTGACCTGAGTTGGGAGGCAGTGTGACTGCTACAACATATCCCACATTTCTCGAAGGTAGGGGGAATAAACACTTGCATTTATTTGGCACTTTTCATGACTGCCGGGTGTCCTAAAGAGTTCTGCACAGAAGGAGGCATTGCTGAAGTGTTCTAATGTAGGATGCAAGGCAACCAATTTATGCACAGGAAGCTCCCACAAACAGCAATTTGTTTGACCACATATAATTTCTTTGTTTGAGGTGTTATATGTCCACTAGAGCATACAGGTGTGAAGCCTCAATTTGATGCTTCACCTGAAAGTTGGTTCATCTGTTAGTGCAGTACTGAGGGAGTGCTACATCAGAATATCAGCTTTGAGTTTTGTGCTCATATTCTGGATTGGTGCTTGAACCCAGAACCTTGTGACTTAGAGCTGGCAAAAGAGGGAAATAACTGGAATTATTGATGCAAAATGTCATTGGGTGACCTGCCAAATAGGCCTATATACACCAAATTGGAAAATAGGTTTGTTGTGGATAGAGGTGAAGGCCCACTAGGGGGCAGTAATGGCTCTTTAATAAGAAGCCTGGAAAGGTTTCTGTTCTATGGTAATTCAGCGTTCCATATGGTTAATCAGTGTAAGAGTGAAAATTGACTCTGGGGTTTAGCTGCTAACGAGTAATTAAGAATGTTCATCCTTAACAAACGATGCTTTCACTGAAGTTGCATTTCAGTATCACTTTGTGCATTTTATACATAGAGGCTGGCTGTTTCGTTTCCTTGCCTTTGTAAATATGAGCCTTCATTTTTATATACTGTATCTCAAATCCATTTGTAACTTACCTCAAAGGGCTGGAACCTCATTAGGAATAGTATGAGCAGTTTAGCTAAGGAAAAGTGTGCTGGGATTGGTAACAGTCCAGAGAAGGTTCGCTGATATCAGGTATGGAGAAATTGTTTTAAGGAGAAGTGGAGTAGGTAGGGCCTGTATTCTTTGGAGTTTCAAAGAATGAGAGGCAAGCTAATAGAAATATGAGATTCTTGAGGGGCTTGACAGGGTCGATGTAACAATGTTGTTTCCCCTTGTGAGAGACCCCAGGACCAGAGACTTGATCTCAGAATAAAGGGGCGCATGTTTAAGACAAATGAGGGTAATAAATTTGTTTCACTGCAGAGGGCTGTCAAGGCTGGGTTGTTAATTATGTGCAAAGCTGAGGTTGACAGATTTTTTTTTTTTTAATCCTTAGAGTATTAAGGGTTACAGGGAAAAGGCAGGCAAGTGGGATGGAGGATTATCAGTTCAGCCGTGATCCCATTGAATGGCGCAGCAGATTCAATGGGCTGATGGCCTACTTCTATGTCTTACGAACTTGAAAGGTGAGAGCGCCTTTGGAAGCAGCGCCACAGGTGAGTTTTCTGTTCACCAGTTGTTCCTGCTGTGGGCCATTTGCTCAGTCAAAGCCCAGTTTCTCAATGAAGGCCATTGCACTGAGAAATGTGAGGTTTGTTGAGCCTTCAGATAAGCACAGTCCAAATAGATTACTGTTGATTGGGATGCCTTGGACTCATGCCGTATGTCTGTTAGATCCCAGGCTTTCCTCCTGTTGATGGAGACCGAATGGAAGTGACCCCCATGCTGTTGAATGAAGGAGGAATGGCCCAGCAAAGCCTGAAGTACCATGGCCAGCCGAGTGTGGTGGTGGCAGAACTCGGTGAGCGGTCTGCTGACACTCCGCTTCAGAGGGAGAACAGCACTGCCTCGATGTTTGCGAGAACTGAGAATAGATCTTCCCTTATCCCAAAGACAGATGTACCCATCCACCTCCTGAGTGCCACCAATCAAATCCTGAAACAGACTGGAGTGCAGCAGAAAATTCCCACCAAACTTGCCACCTTGAAAGGAGGCAAGGAGAAGAGTGGGAAAGGAAAGGATCGACAGTCCTCCATTTCCGGCGTGTCCTCTTTCGCAACTCCACATGGCACAGGTAAAGCTTAGTGTCTTCTTACCTATTTACCTGTAGGTGGTCCATATCCCTAATAAGCCTTTCCTATTCATATCCCTGTCCAAATGGTTTTTAAATGTTGTAATTGAACCTGCATCTACCACTTCTTCTGGCAGTTCGTTCCATGTATGCACCACCTTTTTGTGAAAAAGTTGCCCATCAGGTTCCTTTTTAAATCTTTCCCCCTCACCTTGGGGACGTGATGGCCTAGCGGTATTATCGCTGGACTGCTAATCTTGAGACCCGGATTATGTTCAAATGGGTTTGAATCCAGTAATGGCAGACGGTGGGATTTGAATTCAATGATAACAAAATTTTGAAGTAAGAGTCTAATGAAGACCATGAATCCATTGCCGATTGTTGGAAAAACCCATCTGGTTCATTAATGTCCTTTAGGGAAGAAAACTGCAATCCTCACCTGGTCTGGCTGTGTGTGACTCCAGACCCGCAGCAATGTGGTCGACTCTGAACTGCCATCTGGGCAATTAGGGATGGGCAATAAATGCTGCCTAGCCAGCGATGACCCCACCTCATAAATGAATATTTTAAAAAAAAATCTTAAACCGATGCTGTCCCTCTACCCTATCAATGCCCCTCATGATTTTATAAGCCTTTATAAGGTCACCCCTCAACCCCCTATGCCCCAGGGAAAAAGCCCCAGCCTCTCCTTTGAGTCAAACCCTTCAGTCTGGCAGCATCTTTGTAAATCTTTTCTGTGCCCTTTCCAATTTAATAATAATCTTGCTATTCAAATTTGAGTTGGTATTTCGTTTATCAGTTTTAGTATCAAAGTGTGGACTCCTTGCTGGAATTCAGTTCAAGACTGGCTTAGCTCCCAGCTGCTTCACCAAGTGTCAGTATATTTACGTTGAGTGCTCTCTCCTCTCTTTGTATATCAATGCACGCGCACTTTCAAATGAAGAGCTGAAGAATGTTTACGGGTGACACATGGTCTATTGGAGTGAAACCACCAGTCTTTCCCACTTGAAGTCCAGCCCTCTGTTACCCTAACTGTCATTGAAGCCACTTGTTCCCGTACCCTAATCCTTCTCAAAATCCATCCCATTCCTAGGACAACAGTCTTATCAAAACCAGTCAGGATGGGACAGGGCCCTAACTTCTCCCTGGATGACCATCTGGCTCATGCTGCATGTTGCTCTGTATTACGCTTTTGAAATTCTGCCACCATTCGTGGTTTTGGAAAGGTGTAACTTTACTCCAGCTGGCAAACTGTTTCAAATATTTATACATTCTTTATATAATTTAAGTATTTCTGGTGTTCTAGCACTACCTGTTTGTTCAGCACCACTCAGGTTCACTGAATTATCTAAAATACTTTCCTGCAGTTACTACCCTTACAGTTTGAACTGTAGTACCCAGTCAGAACCATTGCTCCCCTGTGTCCTAACCAAATAAAAAGCAGTCGCTGTCTCTCGCCCACTCCTGCCCTCAAATTAACGACGTCACCATCTCTGGAACTCCCACCCCCATAAAAGTCAACACCATCGAATTAGTAAAGTTGTTATCGTTCCCCAAAACTGACCCATGTTTCCAACATCCACATGCCCCAATCCTGACACCATCTGCCCTGGTCCCACCTGAAAGATCCACTTAATGATGCCTCTCAAGCCAATTCACCTTTATAGAATACAGTACCACTGCCCCCACCGTTGGCTCTGGCAAGAATCTCCTTCAGTCTCCCCCATCAGAATAAATACCACCACAATTTTTTAAAACCAGTTTTGTTTTTGCACTGACCGCACATTCGGCTCTTGACTTGCTTGTCATTTAGATTCATTTAAGTCTTTCGTGGGGAACCTTGCCAGAAATATACAACAATATCATAGGGAGTGATATCACCTGCTTTAACCACAATATCCTCAGGGTGTCTAAGGTTTGTAAACCATAGTATAGAAATGAGGAGCAGGAGCCCTGGCTGATCTTTATCCTCCCTAGCCCAGAGCACTGCAGGAGATCACAGTGGCCCATTGTTGCCTCAACTGAGATCCAGAAACTTGGAAAAGTCCAGTGCATCGAATATCTCTTTCAAAAACAAAATGGGCTGTCCACTCCTGCCCAAGCCAACACTTGCAGTGAGGGCAGCATTTTGTCGGGATCTGTTCAGTTGTTAATTAGCTCAATTAACCTTTTAATTATTTATTTAAATGTGTTTGGCACCCCCCCCCCAAACTATGCTGTTGAGGGGTAGGTACCTGCCCTCTCCTACACTTGGTGAAAAACTGTGTGGCGGGGTCTTTTTAAAGCACATCTCATTGTGACCTTGGATGGTCTGATTCAGTTCCACGATGAACCTGTCCCTTCTTCTTTTCATCTATTCCTTCCTTCTGCTCCCTGTTCTCTTTTTTTCTCTTCTTATCCCTTAATCCGTGAATTAAATAATTGCTCTCCTTTTTAGGGTCAGTCAGTGGAGACATCCAGCAAAACAACCCACTGAAGTTCCTCACCAGGGATGATGGGACACTGAGAGGCAGGAGGTCCTCAAGTCCGGTGATATCAAGCAGCCAAAGTTTCTCCCACCAAGGTGAAGCTCCACTCGTTCACAGTCTGTCGGTACTCAGCCAGACAAATACTTATGTTAGAGAAGCCAGCCTTTTGAACTTTCCCAATCAATGTCGGTGTAATCCTAATATCATGTGCCTGCCCTGTTTCCAGATCTCTGATTCATTCAACTACTTATTTAACCTATTGTTAGAAACACAGACAGCTTCAGCATTCACCACTTCTGTGGAAGTTCTGTACAGATTGCTGCGTGAACAAGGGGTTCAGTTTGGTGTTTATTCTTCACGCAAATCATGTCCTAATCCAACGTAGCCAGCGATTCTGTTTTCTTTTATTCCTCTGCTTTAGACACATGGCAGTCCCCTTCTTAAATGCTGTCTTGATCTCTCCTTCACTTGTCAACTCTATACCAAAAGTTTATATTAAAGATTTTGAACCCCTCTGTCCTAAATTTCCCATGTTTAATGTTGTAATCCCTTGCCAAAGGTTCTGAATTACCTGTACAGTCCCAAGTTCTCATAATTTTCAGTAGCCCCATTAAAATTACTTGGTAGTCTCTCCTGTCTCCAGAACAGCCTTGCTTTTTCCACGTCTTTCTTTGCATTTGTGCATCCTTGACCCAACTCCTCCTCTCACCTTACCCTCAACAACTGTCCCCCATTCTCATAACCGGCATTTTGTCTTGAATGTTTTGTGACATTCCTTCATGCCTTACTTTGACCCTGATATGAAGTTTGCATCAATATTTAGCGCCTCTGATTGTCCATTGTGCTTTCCATGACTTGCTTTGCAATACAATCTTTATGCTGCTGTTTGCTCATTGAGATTGCACAAGTAAAGACATGCCTTAAGCCCTCCATCAGACAATGCATGCTACGTCCCCTAGCCGGTAACTAATCTCTGTTCTCTGCAGTTCTGTCGCCAAACCTTTAGAAAAGTTCTTCTTGTTTTGTTTAGGACTTTGAAAGTCTCAAAGTACCTCTTCAATCGTGTCTTTGGTCACCTTTTGTAAATCGTCTACTTCCTGTTTAGTTTCATGATAATCTGTTTTGCACACCCATTGCAAAGTAGCTTGAAACAGGTGCTTTATAAAATGTGACTTGGTTTGATTTTAGTAGACTGTTAAAATGTTCGAGGCTGCAGTGATGTTCGGAAACGGGAGTTCTGCTTGCCACTGTCTCAGCCACCACGACAGCCTCTATTTAAGCCCGTTACTGTTACCAACTATGTGTAAAATGGTTGTCTCGCTTACTCTGAGCCTCCTCCATAGCCCAGAAATAGCTCATTGTGTGTGACTATTTGAGACATTTTTAATGCATCAGTGATATGTATTCTTTTAAAAGTGAAAATAATTTCCTCGGTCACTGGGGCTGTGCAAGTGCCATCGTTGGATTAACAAACCACTATTTTATCGGAAGTACATTTTGTGCTTTCTCTTATTTTCTTTATCATGTTGCCCCTGAATCTCATGTCTCACATGGCCACTAGAGAGTTGAACTCACTAAGCTCCTTCCTAAAGTGGGTTGGTAGGACTCTGTATGTTGCTGCGGTGTTTTTGGGAGGTGATGGCCTTTGGCAGCCATTTTATATTTAGGATGAAAAAGAAATTTTGTTTTAAAAATTCTTCATAACACGTGGATGTCACTGCCAAGGGTGACAATTATTGCCTATTCCTAATTCTCCTTGAACTGAGTGACGTACTGCTCAGTTTTAGAGAGCAGTTGGGTGTCAACCAAATTGTTGTGACCTCAAGTCACATGTAGGTCAGACCAGGTAAGCTTATAGATTTCTTCTGTAAAGGATATTAGTTAACCAAATGGGTTTTTTGATACTTGTCATAAGCACCACCACTAACTAGCTTTTAAATTCCAGATTTATTCATGGAGTTTAAATATCGTGGTGCTTTGGTGCGCCTAAGGCCCTGGATTACTAGTTCAGCGACACTCCCAGTGTACTGCCATCTCCCTGTCGGCAAAGGGTTGTGGGAAACACTACAAGTAGTTTACTTGATTTAACCAAAACTTGCTTTTCCTGTCCTAGAATCCTCGGTCCCTGTGGATGTTCAGCGTGAGCCACAGCAAGTGTTAAGCACGTCAACGACAGGCGGAAATGCACAGCCCCAGAGTGCGCCAGTGACTCAACAGCCAACACCACAGAGAGTGCAGGACGAATCTGGCACTGAAATCATTTTCTTCTGAACTGGACTGACAGCCGAAGAAGATCCAGTGCAGTCATTGGCAGACGCAGGAAGTCCGGAAAATCTCACAGTAACGAATAGGGGGAGGAGAGGGAGCTGGTTGGCACTGATGATGGAAATGGAAACAGTTTGAAACATTGCCAGTAATCTCCTAGACAAGTGTACTTGAATTGTGCTTGAAACTGAGAGGGGCCCAATGTTGGGACCGGAACCTGACTGTCTGGCACACCATTACCAGCAACAATTTGTCTTTATCTCTACTATTTCTGGGAGGGAGGGTCTTAGAAACTGTCATGACTGTTGCACATGTCTTTTGACCTGTTATCAGGAGATTTAGTCTGGATGTTACTGCCACTCCTGTTTGAAAGTGTGCACAGTAATTAAAGGTGTTTTTGCCAGTGCGAATCACAATTGGACACTGGATCTGCGAGATGTGGCAGAATGGGGGTTGCTGTGGACTGCCCACACTTCCCCGTCCCCCTCCCCCTTGCTGAATTTGCAAACACAATACATACAACTTTTCTAACAGTAGAAACTGCTGAATAGAAACCCCTTTCCATGTGTCAGGAATTGGGAATGTCTTTAGGGCAGTAATGTTTTTTTAATGATTCCATGACTCTTTTTAAAAAATGTGTTTTTAATTCATCCGATTGGGGGGGCCATGTTATACTGCAATGATATGCAATGCCAAGGCATGTGCATCCCAGCTGGAGGACAATACATCGATTTAGTGTGGGGGCTATCTCCTGATTGTTTGATGGATGATTAAGGTGCTGAGGGCATTGAGGCAGAAGACAGTGAGGATTTGGATAAAAAAGAACTTCACTGGGTATTCCAAAATGTTATCGGAGTTCTGTTAAAATCGCTGGTCTCTTCTGTAATGATTCACTTGCTCTGTTGGTTAATGGCATTTGGGGACCAATTACGTTGAGCAATTATTTTATAATCTGACCTTTCGTAGCCATAAGAAATCTGCTACTAAAGCTAGACAGTGAGATTCTTGAAATTGGCCAAGCTTTTGCCATGGATCAAAGAGAATATCGTGGAGATTTATTTGGTGGTTTTATTCCTGTGTAGGGAGTGGATAGGTTGACTCTATCCTAGATCATGATTGTATAGACTGATTTAGGTGGAGTATATTTTAAATTCTTATTTCATTATGTTGGAGCTTTTGTCAAACTAACCAATGACGTCCAAACCCCAGAAATGATTTTTTCCTTTTATTTTTGTTTGGATTTCTCTTGTTTGCATTTTGAGGTTGCAGTGTTCACCTGAGTCACTCAGGCTTTTGTGATAGAGAACCGAAGCTGTGACAGAAACAGCAGGTCCTGTTCACACCTTGGGTGTGAAGGTTTTGACATGAGGTAATGGCTAAGCATATCAGTAACAGGAAATGCTTTTGCCTCTATTGCCAGGGTTGGAAGCCAAAAGTTTTATGAAGCATCTGTGCATGGGCACATGAGGTGGTCTCCATGATGGCTGTCCAGGTCACACCCTGATTAGGTCATCAACAGTTGACCATTGTCTACTGGGATGGTGAGACTTGTAAAGCGAGTAATGACTGTTCTTGAATTTCTGAGTTTGCAACCTCTTAGTAGCTAAAATTATCCTTTGACCCAAAACAGGGAGTCTCTCTGTGACTGGCATAATGGGAAAGAAGCCAAGAAGCAGAGTGAAAATAATCAGAGGTTATGCAGAAATCAAAAGCCAGGAGCATTGATAGAGCGAGCAATGGCTCAGTACTGCTTCAGGTACCCATACCAATCCAAGCCTCTTGTTCAGTCTTCATGTGTAGTGTTGTTATGTGAGAATAGCATAGTTAAACACATTTGGGTAAAGGTCATTTGGCCCATTAAATGTTATCTTTCAGGACTGTGTGCATTCTGGGCTGTCTGTGTAGTTTACATATGCCTTTTTATTCAATGTTGTTTGTCTTTCCTGTCCTGAAACTCTTGTCTCTTCCTGTGGTTAAGGTCCCACCAGCTACCCATCTAGCATCTCAGTAAAGCAGCCATTCTCCTTGTGAGAGTGGCAGGAGGCTCTCCTGCTGTGGATCCTGTCTTCAGTCCTTGTGCTGTCCAACAGAGATCATTGGAGGTGCAAAGCTTTCTTTAATCCTTTTTTAAAGTCAGGGAAACACCAAGGCTGATTGTTATGCTCTCCCTTCCCAACTGGCTCAGTCTCCATACAAACTTGACGATTACATCTTGCTTTCACTGAGCAGCCTAACTTAGATAATAGGTCCTCTTTAGCAGCAATCTATCCAGGAGATGGTACAAAAGGGTTTTGTTTAATGCTGTCAAATGCCAATGAATGCAAATTAAAGGACACAAACCAAATTTAATGATGTTAACTTCTTGTTTGTGCATGTATTTTTACAGATATACCTTGTACAAATGGACATCTCCTTTCTATACGTCTACAAGCAGCCTGTTAATTTTCACTCCAAAATATGGGAAATGTATTAGCTGCAGTGTGCTTTACTAGTTTATTCCTGTTAGGTTTAAGGGACTTGCTTTTGTTGGTTGCATTGATATTGAAGTCAGCAGGCCAAGCCTGGGCTATTCCGAGGTTGTTTCTCTGAGAAAATGCAAAAGGAAGTACTGAGTATTCTTCCAATCAGTGCTGAGTTGTTGATTTTGAGGTTTACAGGTGTTATGTGAGGAAATAGCCTCCATTCCACATATTTAATACAACAAACCAAACAGGCCTGCATTGTCTCTGAAGAATCTGGGTTGTGATGTAGATGCTATCAGGACCGGTTCAAACAAACAGGCTGTGGAGGGCAGAGAAAACCATTGAACTGGAGCTTCTCCGTGGGTAACGTAAGCTCGTGCAGAACGTATGTGTGAGGTGTTCGTACTGAGAGTGGGAAAGCACCTTTCAGCTTCCGCTAGGAGGAATGTGAAGATGTTGAAATTTGCTGGCACAGTGGGCCTGAGAGGGGGACGGGATCCAATGGTTAGATTTAACTTGACTTCTGTTTCCCTGCAACCCCACTCCCAGGTGTCATCTCCTCTCTTTCCCACCCCACCCTCCATCTTGAAGCTCACCTAGCACAGTCAGGTCAATGAGTTAAATCTTTTAGTTTGGGCAGAGTTTTGAGTCTGCATAACCACTTATTCTCAAAATATTGAGTTTTTCCCAACCCTAGTCTGATTCCTGAAAGTTATTTTAGGCAGGTAAAAACACTTTTCAAAATATTGAGAAGAGAGTTAACCACTAGAAATATCTTAAACTTTTCACTTTTGAGTGGGTTCTTCCAATTTGCACTGGAGCATGATTTCTTTATCCAATTTGTTTATAGCTGGTTATTCTGTCCGAAATGTGTAGTAGTTAAATTTTTTAAGTTCACAGAGCACTTTAATGCACTCTAAATTGTTACTGTACTTTGTATCTGAGGATTAAGAAGTGGAAATCATGAAAAAAGCCAAGGAACGCAACCTCAAACATTCCACCAATGGATGCAGTCATGTGACTATGGTCTGATCACATGATATCTTGGCCATGTGATGGGTTTCTTATGGAGGCAACACACCTCCTGTATTAATGGATCTATGCAATATTCAGTCATTTCCTGCAAGGCTGTGGGCTCAGCCCTGTGTATTATTTCATGTCTTGTCACTAGGGACTCAAGTCTCCATTCTAACACACAAAAAAAATCAGTGCCAATTGAACCTTGCGAGAGATTTAAAGATTACTTCTCTCGGATGTTGAGGGAAAAGATGTGTTAGGTTGGTTGAGAGGGACAGTGGTGGAGTGGATAGTGTTCAAGGACACTTAATATTGATGGAGTTACCAGTCACTGACTGACCTTCGACGTTCTGGTTCCCCATGGGCTCCAAGGATGCCATTCCTTTGGCACTCTGGCACCTGGTGTGTTGAGGCTTTGAGCTAGGGGGTCTCCTTATTGCAAGTTTAAATCCTGTAGGATGAGTATGTAGGGGCAGGGAGTGAGATTGTTGATTGAGTTTCAATGAAATTCTGTTCGTTGTGAAATCCTTTTGAGCACCTTATCGCTACATGCCACGAGATCTTGGTGTTAATGGAATTGGCTTTTGTTTTAGAATCACACTTAAGATTTTAATAATTTGTACAAGCTGTGGTTAAGTTGGAAGACTGGTTACTGATGGGGAAAGCACAGTTTCCAGTCAACTCCCTCCAACGATTACTTTGTCAGTACCTTGTTTTCCAGAGAGAGGCTCAAATAGAAATATTACACAATGCTACTGAATTCAAGCGTGGCTTTCCATGTAATTTTTCTCTCTCTTTAAAAGAAATGGTGTAAATTTGCCAAAGGATAAATTGATTTGTTTTTATCTCTGTCTCGGCTGCACGCCTCTAAAATCAAAGTCTGCTCTTGTGGCAGAAGATTCAGCTTTACAGCTGCCAGCAAAAATTCAACTCTCTCGACCCTCAGGCACAGGTCCTCGTACTCCGAGCCACCCAGATAAGATTCTATGCCCGTATCTGTTCTGGTCTGTGCTGTCCTCGATCTGGTCAGCCCGCGATGTATAAGTTCCATTAGTGGTCACTAGCTATGCTGGGGTGAAGTGGGGTGTGGTGGAATCTAGAGCTGTCACCCCTCACCACTGAGTGACTTGCATTGAAAACCAGAGGCAGCTTGAGGTCATATACCCAGCCAACCTTTGCTCTGGAGTCTCCCCTCAGGTGTTGTACAAGAATGATGCCTGTTTACCGTTGGAGTTGCATCTTAATAGGAGCCAAGGCAGGCAGAGAGGATAAAACAAAACCTTTGATACGTAAATGGCAGAATGGGATCTGGGGTATCTCCAAGAGGGTTATGCAGAGAGCGTGAGACACTTTGATATCCCTGTAGTACTTCAAATAATAAGAAATATTCCTAGCCTTCCAAGTGAACCAACCAGCAATCCGGAAAACTGACAAATAACCTGTCATTGCATCAGCCTATCTCCACTACATTCAGTATTAATGCTAAGTCCGATGACGGCAAAGCAGCTGTGTTATCGCAGTTAAGGCAGTGTGACCTTAAGGTCTCTGTGCTTCCTGATCACCATGTGCAGGCTAGGCATGTTACTGTTGTCTCTTGTGTTTCTGGGGTTTAGTGGGGGTATGTAGAGAAAGGGCTTCCCCCTGCGCTATTGAGCAAGGCCATTCAGCAAATGACCATCCTGTTGGAGCTGCCCCGTCTGCTTGGGAGAGAAGTGACTGGGGTTTAGGTGGGTATCCAGCTGTGACCACACCGGTGTCTCGGAAAATGTTGAGAGAAAATTGGCAGAGTGCACAAGCTGTGCACATTAGGAAGACGATGTCCCTCCTAATCCTGTGTAACCACCCCCACAACCACAGCTAATACAGTAAAGACTCTGCTCCTGGACTGTTGTTTATAGTGTAAAATCATCAGATTCTGTTTAAACTACAACATTTAATGAAAAGGGTTTGGGGGGTGGGTGGGGTTGAAGTATTATTGATTTTGATTGATCATGTTAGGCTGTATACATTGTACATAGTTTCAGATCTGTCCTGTCACTGACTGCCAGTAACTGTCTTGACAGGACCTTGTAGTTAATTTTGTTACATGTTGTAAAATTTAAATGGGAAAAGAAACTGTTGATACTCTGTCTGAATTGTGCACCTCCAATGTCTTTAAAGAATTGTAAACAAGATTGTAGCACATCGAACAATTTGTTTTTATGATGGATCATTATTCTTGGCAATATAAAGAGCTGCCGAGAACACACCTGATACCAGCAATAAAGAAAAATCCTTGTTTATATTCACTGCTGGCTGTGTGTAATTGTTGTGATTGGTTTAGAGCTAATGGTGTCTGCTCATGGCTACTTTATACGTAGAAACCTTTTAGGAACAGAAGAAATAGGACCAGGTTAAGGCCACTCAGTCCTTCAATTCTGATTCGTCGTTCAGTAAGGTCATGGATGAACTTTGATCTGGACTCCTCTCCTCTTTTTGTGTTTGAGTGTTCAAAGGTAATTCACTCTAGCCTTGAATATACTTAGTGTATGCACCCACAGGTCCCATGTTCAGAATTCCCAAATTCCCAGCCCTCTGAGTGAAGAAATTTCTCTTTATCTTAGTTCCCCCTTTGGCTGCTTCCTCAAGCACTTGACTGCTTGCTGCCTATGATCTCTGTCTTCCCCCCAGTCCTGCTGTCTAACCAGGTAGGACATGAGCTACATTTTAGCATCTCCTTCTGTTTTTGTTTCAGATCTTCAGCATCTGCAGTTCTGATTATATCAAACTGCAATAGCTGTATGGGGGGTGGGATTAAAAATTAGGATTTAGCAGCCAGGCGATTGCAGAAAGATGCTGCAGGATTTTGATGGAGGATATAATGAGATAATCAGCAGACCAAGCAGCAAAACCATGCGCAAAGCTGACCTCTTGGTCCGTAGCCCTGTCTAACATTCCAGCTAAGAGGCACTTGAAAGCAAAACTATTGAAAGCAGTAATGCCAATGGTTAGTCCATGAGAACGTTCAGAACTTGCTGAATATGCAGTGGAAATCCTACAAATCTTTCTGGGCCACTGAGAGTGATGTAGCCCTTGCAAAAATGGACAAGGATTACAGCCTCCAGCCTGACGCCAATGTCAATAAAGATCTGGTGAGGGATTGGGCTCCAAGGTTCTGCCTCCTCTTGAAGCAGGTCAGCATTTTTTTTTTTTATTTATTGCAGAAGTTTTTTTTGAGTATCTTCGTGTACAATCACAAGTGCTAAAGAGGTCCTGTACAGAATTTGCATATCAAATAAAAACAAAGATTGGGACTTGACATTCCCTGCAGGTGCAAATACCAAAGACGCTTCCTGCTCGAGCAGAACCCTATTTACATTGATTAAAAAGACAGTGTGACAACTGAATGGACCCTCATTGTACTGTGACAGGAAGACTTCTGACCGTGGTCTTTCCCCACTGTGCTTTGACAGCAGCTGCCCAGGCTTTAGTGTGTCCCTTAGTACATAGTCCTGGACCTTGGAATATGCCAGTTGAGGTCAAACCTGCAGTGGAAGACCAACAAACTTTGGGCAGACCAAAGAGGGTCTTTCACCGAGTTGATGGTCCTCCAGCTGCAGTATATGTTTGTCTTGTTGTGTGTCCCAGGAACAGACAGTATAGCACAGAGTTCCATGTCAAGGAGCTCCTTGGGATGAATCTCGAAACAAACTATTGCATCTGTCTCCACACCTTTTGCAAAGGCACACTCCAGAAGGAGATGTGTGGCAGTCTCTTCAAGAGCTCAGCTGTTTCGAGCGCAATGTGGTGGTGCACAGAGATTGGGTATGCATGAAGATTCTCAGGCAATGCCCTTGTCACCATCAGTCAGGCGATGTCTTGGTGCTTGTCGGAGAGTTCAGGTGATGGGGCGTTCTGCCAAATGACTTTGACAGTCTACTCAGGGAAACACCCACCAGGATCCACCCTCTCCTTTTTCCCCACAGGGTCTTGAGGACACTACATGCTGACCACTTCCTGATGGTCTTGCGGTCAAAGATAGTTTCTTTTACAAGCCTCTCCATGAGGGACAGTTGGTATGGAATGATCCAACTACTTTGGAGGGTTCCACGGCAACGAGGAAAGTTTCATCCTTCACAACAGTGGGAGGGTGGTAGAACCTGAGTGCGTAGCGACACTTGGTGTTTGTATACTGAGGGTCTACGTATGGCTTGATGCAGTTGCATACAAAGGTGGCCATCAAGATGAGGCCAGGTTGTGACGAAGGGTCACCGGACCCCAAACATTAACTCTGTTTTTTCCCTTCACAGATGCTGCCAGACCTGCTGAGCTTTTCCAGCAACTTCTGTTTTGTTTCCAGGATGAGGCCAGCTTTGGGCTCATCCTTCCATCCCAATGCTTGGTCTGAGCCAAAGGATCGAGAAAATAATTGGTGTGTTTTACACGCTCTCCATGTCTCCACAAATGCCATACGTAAGAAAAACTTGACAAGCTGACCAGCCATGTACGAAATGCTGCTGTGTCCTCACATGGATCCTGAGACTTAAATTGGGTCAATCCTGTGGTGAAGGCTGGTAAACCAAGACAGTGTAATTATAGTGCTGGCTGGGGCAGTTAATGGCTCTTGTTGGGCTCATACTGATTTAGAAACTAACAGGAGTCTGCTCAAGTTGAGTTCACTGAAAAAGAAGGAAACGTGATAATGTTTTCATCTGGGTACCTGGTTGAGAATTTCCGTGCCTAATTACGGCATCGTTCATCCCAAAGAATATCTTAATCTATTTTGTTTCTTTTTAGAAAAAGGTATCATTCACGGGGTGTAAGTGTTGTAGGCAGGACCAGCATTTGTTACCCAACACCAGTTGCCCGAGAGCTGGTGCTTGACTGCCCTTATTGAATTGCTGCGGTCCCTTTGGTGTAGGTGCACTCTCCATACTGTGAGGGAGGGGCTTCCAGGAGCTTGACCCAAAGACAGTGAAGGTGATATATTTCCAAGTCAGGATGATAAGTGGCTTGGAGGGGAATTTGTAGGTGATGGAGCCCCCATGTACCTACTGCTCCTGCCCTTCCAGATGGTAGTGTTTATGGGTTTGGAAGGTACTGTCTGAGGAGCCTGGTGAATTTTTGTGAAGTGGATCTTATAGGTGCTACACACTGCTGCTGGTGGTGCGGGGGGGAGTGAATGCTGATGGATGTGGTGCCAATCAAGCAGGCTTCTTTAGTGTCAAGCTTCTTGAGTGTTGTTGGGGCTGCACCCATCCAGGCAAGTGGGGAGTATTCCATCACACTCCTGACTTGTGCCTTGTTATGGACAGGCTTTGAGGAGTCAGGAGGTGATTTACTCACTGCGGTATTTCCAGCTTCTGACCTGCTGTTGTAATTGCAGTGTTTATATGGCTAGTCCAGTTCAGTTCCTGGTCAATGGTAAACCCTGGGATGCTCATAAGTGTAGTGTTCATTCTTGCACGCACAGCCAGGCCAGATAATACCTCGGGGAACCTTGCCCAGCGCTATTGACGTTTTGTCATTTTCATTTTAGATCCCCCTAAGGGAAGGTGTGTCCTACCTTGTACGTTATCTAAAGACTATTTTAATAAAAATAATTAGAGTTTCCGTGTGAAATGCCTTGGAGTGGTTTACAATTGTATCAGTGTTGCATAAATCCAAATTGCTGTTCAGTGGCATTTCAACTTCTGATCTGAGGTAAGGCTGGAACCTGTTTGGGGAATGCTTCCTGCTTCCAGGTCACTGCCTGGGAATTGGACAGAGAGAGCCCTTTGCAGTGTCTTCTCTAGATCCAGTCGTCATGGGTGGTGGGGGTAGCTTGCTGTCTTATCGAACACCCTCCAAAACAACCTAGAAAGGAATTGGTGATATCATATGTTTGATACAACCTGGACCTGTGCAATGGTTACCTGGTGATAGTTCATCGCTGTCTCTGGGACCTTGCAGTGCACACATTAGCTGCCGGGTTTTCTGCAATGCAGATGTGGCCACTTTTTTGAAGAAAATACGTGACATTACCATAAAACCATGACGTTTGGAAACTTGCTGACCCACCTGAAGCCTCTGGTGCACTGTGTCTGTGATCACTGATTTTTATTGGGTTTTTCTTTGGTGTCCAAAATGTGAGGAAATTGGCAAAGATTTTAAAACACAAAAAAATTACGAACCACGCACAAGACTGACGTAATGGAGCTATTTCTGAGACTGTAAAGTGCAGTTGGCACCTCTGTTGATTGCCATGTTGCTTGTGGGTGCACAACGTTACACAGTACCGTTGGCTCCTGTTTTCTCTGTCCGACGTTACACAGTGCCGTTGGCTCCTGTTTTCTCTACATCCAGAAGTACTATGACACACAACTGAACAGTGTTTCCACCAGCAACCACTCAAATTATACAGTGCTGTTGTCTACACCGACACTTTACCAACTTCACCTGAAACTCCTTAAACAAAGGATCAGTTTGACAAATGTTATTTTTTTTTTTATTCCACTCTTCTGCCTGGTTTCATTGGTTTTTTTTCTTGCACCTTTGTTTGGAATCTGTTCCATTGGCTCTTATAATGAGATGTGTGTGTTGTTTGTGGTTTTATTGCTTGCAATGGTCTCCATCAATTAATCTTCACAAACTGTGGGGATTTATTGCAAATCACTTTGGGACACCTTGAGATATGCGGTGCTAACGCTGACTCGTCTTGAATCCAATTTTGTCTCCTCTTCAGTCATTGATGAGGCCACGATTTTATTGCTCATGCTTTCAGTGTTGGCCAGGACAGCATGAGACCCTCTCAGTCTTTAGATTCTGCTCAATGAGTCTCCCAGAAGTTGAATTGATCAGGTCTCTGCCGCCAAGTCCAACCTCCATTTCTGTCCCCTGCCCATTAGCAGCAAAGTCCATAGCTGGATACCTCCTTCGTTCTTCAGACGGGACATTCTCCTCGTGGTTTCATGTTAAAACACCAGAAGAGACCCACAGTTACAGAAGAGCCCTCTTTGAGGTAAATGCAACAATTTGCAAATGGTGGTCAAATATTGTGTTCAGTCAGAGTTGCTAATCCTCTGGGCTGCCCATCTGTACACAGGGAAGAAAAGACAGCATCATGTGATGGGTTATGTCATGCCCTTTAATCCAGTTTCAGACTCACCCTGACTCCCTACCCACACCCAGGATCCTATTGTGGTTAGCCCTACCCTTTAAAGGACACAAGTGTAGAGTTGATACCAATTTGGCACAGAATTGTTGATGACATTTAGGTCGAAGGGACTTTGCAATAGCAAATTGATATAGTTGTGGGTTGGAGAAGGTAAAATGGGAGGACCTTTACTTTGCATCGGACCCTACTAAAACCTGACCTAGGATAGGGGTGAAATCTGTTCCAAACTGGGACCGGGTCCCATTGCTCAGCATTCACCTCCTCATTTTGTTTCGTCCAGAGACCCGCCAACTTGGGTGGTAATTCAGCAACCCTTGAACTATTGCTGAAGGTTAGTTTGTGGTTGCAACGTGGTTGGAAAGGTCAGGCAGCGTGTACTATCTTGGCCTCACTCGTTAACTGGAAGAGTTTCACAAAGAGAGACAGGGACAATAGAATAGAATGGCTAATGTGTCAGGTGTTTCATGCTCCAGGCTAAAAAAAATATTTGTATTAAACTCTCGATCAACCAGTTCCACATCTTACCTGATGCAATTAAGCCCTGGCTGAGTGATAGGAGTTCAGATAAAGTGAAGCAGGACCGTGGGAGCAGAAGTTAATGCTGATTATGTCATACATTTGTTCCCAGGAATTAAACAGAGCATTCCTTTTTCGTAAAAGAGAAAATGCAGTGAATCAGAACTGTTTATCCAATTACCCCAAAACATCCCTCATCTCTTGCAGATTAAATCTAGCCCATGAGAAAGAGACTGTTTGCTTTGAATGGTTTCATTATTAAGATTTGCTTACCTCAGAGGCCTGTGTTCAGCTGTGAATACAATCACACCTGGTACCTAGCATAGAATCTGTACAGTATGGTAGCAGGCCATTAAGCCCATTCTGACTCCAAAGTACATCTACACCCACACCCTCTACATTTCCCATGGCTAACACAGCCGGCCTACACATCCCTGGACACAATGGGTAATTTAGCATGGCCAATTCACCTAGTCTGCAAATCTTTGTGACTGTGGGAGGATACCCATGCAGACACAGGAAGAATGTGCAAACTCCACACACACACAGTCACCCAAGGGTGGAATTGAACCTGTGTCCCTAATGCTGTGAGGTAGCAGTGCTAACCAGTGAGCCACTGTGCCTGCTCCAGAGCTCTTCTGAGCATTGCTTCATGGAGAGTGATGTGTGCTATGAGCCTGTGATTCTACACCATGTTAACGTCCGCACTTGATCCGTAGCTCTGTGTAAAACAGTGGATGCGAAGAGCAGATGTTTTTCATCTCTTGTTGTCTTTGGGAAAGAACGACCTGCATTTATGTAGCAACTTCCATGGCTTTGCCACTTCTGGGAGCCACTTACAGTCGAGTTGAAGTATAGGTAACTCAGCAGCCAGCTTGCACGCAGCAACTCAGAGAGGGGCGCTAGGGCAGAAAAAGGCCCTTCAGACCATCGAGGAAACGATTTAACCATTTCTGCAAGCGCACACAAACGGCAATGTGACATTGATCAGATCATCTGTATTTGTAATTGTTAGGACTATTGGCCAAGACTCTGGGTGGAGGGGGGGGAAACGGTAAATACCCCTGTTCCTCTCCAAAATATTGCCACCTGAGAAGGCAGCTGGGGCCCCATTTAATGTCTCAAACAAAAGTTGGCACCTCTGATAAAAGCAAGGTATTGGTGATCAGTGAACCTGTGCTTTTTTTTAATGATGGGGATGTATATGGGCCTAGGTCACTGGGAGAATTTTAGAAATTTCTCAGCCTGTAGGCACAATCAGCAAAGCAGACAGCGATAGAGAAAAAGCATAAAGCAGCTTTTTTTTTCAAAATAGCGCAATGGGATGTTTTGCGTCCACATCAGAGGGTGGTCTGCCTATTAGCTGACCATTAAGTGTCAGAAGGCAGCTCACCATCACCTTTTCAAGGGTAACTAGGGATGGGCAACAAATGACCCGCACATTCTGTGTGTGAAAACCTAAAAGGGGAACGATCCCTAATTTGAATTAATGGTATTGCCCGTATTGTTTCACACTGTGCAAAATGTCATATACCAGGAGACTGAGTGGATGAGTTTAGCAAACGTCATTGAACACCTCAAAGGATAGTATTGAGTTGCCAAATATAACCTGAGAAGGCTGGTATTCCAGGCGCTTAATCACCTGTGCAGCTCTGGTTGACATCAAAGAAACACTCAATGTTCTGTTTCTTTAAAGATGACTGTTTTGGTGTAAATGTTTGGTTTTGATTCCATTTATCTCAGGCTGATCATCAACACGCCCTCAAGTACAGATTCAATCAACTGAGATCTGTCTGCTATGGAGACGTGATCAATTCCTAAACTGTTGTTTGGTTTGATTTGATTGCCATCGAGAATAGAGCGCATCAGGAGATGGGAGGCAACTGAAGTAACTCCTTCCATTGACTCAAGTTTGTATCTTTTCCAATCAAAACTGCTGCCTCCAAACAGCAGATCAAAAGCTAAACATGTCTCCCCAGCAGCTAAACCAGAGCCGACAGGCTCAGTGTCTGAGTAAATATTTATTCCTCAGCCCAACAGAGAAAAGAAGTTCCCATTCTGATGTTTAAGACTCTTTCCCACCAGCAGCAATGGATGCAGAGATAGATTCTCCAGCATCTGCAGTTCCTACTGAGATAACAAGGTGTGGAGCTGGATGAACACAGCAGGCCGAGCAGCATCAGAGGAGCAGGAAAGCTGACGTTTCGGGCCTAGACCCTTCTTCAGAATGGATGCAGGATCAGTTCTGAAGAAACGTTAACGCTGCTTTTTCTCCACCGAAGCTGCTGTGTTTTTCTAGTGATTTCTAATGATGGATCAGTTGTTAGTTTTAAATCTGAAATATGATATTCTTTTAAGCAAGAGGTATTGAGGGATATGGGCCAAAGGCGGGAATATAGAGTTTGGACACAGTTAGCCATGATCTCACTGAATAGTGGAACAGGCTCGAGGGGCTGAATGGTCTACTCCTGTTTCTATGTTCGTGTCAAATCCTGAGTCATCAGTGGTCTTTTTAGAAAAGAAGCTTATAATTGATTGAAACTAAAGACGTTTGCCAACATTTTCATTATTCCAGATTTCACTCCAGTGGGCCACAGGGTCTCTGGAGAGGAGTAGCCAAATCCTCTTCCTGCCTTATCCAAAGGGAGACTTTCACAGGATTCAACCAGAGATGAACGAACAACTCTGGATTTACTTGTTCAGATTAAAGACTTTGATTTTCTTAAAGTGCCACTGTCTGTGTGTCTTAATCAAAGCTGCCCTCTGGAATATACAGTTACAAGTCAGACGGCTGTCAATGAAAGGTGTGACTATTAAAGAAATGTCGAGTGACCACCCAAGCTTCAGGTTGTTGATCGGGGAAGGTTTTAGCGGAAGACCCCTCCCTCCTGCAGCTGATAGAGGAAGCTGCTTTGCATGTTCTCCTACATTAAAATTCCAACGTGACTGCACCGCAAATATCCTTCATTGGCTGTCAGCTGCTTCAGGATGCAAGATCTTTCTCTCAGTGCCCACTGTATGCAGACTGTCCTATGAAATGGACCTTTTCGTTCATTAGTCATACATTCAGAAGTGTACAGCACAGATAAAGGCCCTTCAGCCCATCGAGTCTGTGCCGATCCAAATCGCCACCTAACTATTCTAATTCCGTTTACCCTCAATGAGAATGTCCTCAGTAATGCCATCCTGATTCTGCATGCTGTATCTGTGTATCAGCTACTGCAGATTAAATTACTGTTTTACACAGTATCTATTACAGCCAGGACATACGATACTAGCCTGCCCGAGCTGACTCGCTCTCTTCAGCCAGCTTTCTGGTGCAGTCGCGCAGATTTGATACAGGTCGAGCGTGCTCAGTCTCCAGGGGTTCCTCTGAGATGGGCATGATGAGGGCTGTCTCAGCCAGTACAGGATTGAGCCTGTATCCCAGTTCAATAATACGATCTCTAATTCCCCAGCCCTCATTGTCCAGATTAATTCTAATGGATGAATATGAACAAAAGCCACCCATGAGCCAGCAGCGACTTGTGGAAAGATGAAGCATGAAGATGATGATCTGGCCATTCGGCCCTTTGAGAAGATCATAGCTTATCTTTAACCTCGCCCCCATCTTCCACATTATCCCTGTCGATGATAGGGCTGAGGGGAGAAGTTCAGATTATGCCACTTGGTTAGAATCTAAATGATAGCCTGGTTACCGTTTAGCATTTCTGGAGCTGATTTTGACAAGCTTGCTGAGATCCAGGATATTTGACAAGGTTTTCCTCAGAGTCATTAACATGAGCAGCCTTGAAAGGTTGTCTTCTGATACCACGGGAGGGATTAGAATGGTGAGATGGTTATTTCTGACTGGCATGGACATGGTGGGCCAAAGGGCCTTTTTCTGTGCTGCAGATCTCTAGGAGGTACTCAGCTTTCCTGTTGGCATTCCGACTGTCATCCCAGACTAAGTTAGGGTTAGTTTGCTATTGTGGGTTCACACAGATGCAGGAATGGGCAGAAGTTGGGAAAACCCATTACAAACCGAGTCCTTCCAACAGGTGGGCAGGGTGGCAGATCTCTCAAAACATCAGGGGGTGGTTGGCACTGTCCTTTTGTCCCCAGTGCAGGTAAAGGTCCTGAATTCAGGGTTACAGACGACAATAGACAGTGGAGCCAGTGACCCCTCAATGGTAAAAGGAGGGACAATTGGACTTTGAGGGAAAATGGCTGATTCCTGGCAGACAATCCTTTGGGAAAAGGAGCAGTGCCTCAAACCTGAGGAATGAAACAGGAAACTATCTTGTGTATTCTTATCCCTTCATCGCTGAAAGTGGAAGGGTCACCCAAGCAACTGAGGAGGAACATGTAAGAGGAAAAGTGTGGAGAAAGGACTGTGCCGTTGACTGGTCTCCAAGACTGTTACTGGAGTGAAGAACCATTCGATTGGACAATGGGATGAGAGGTGTGATCAGTCATGTGAGGTCAGAGGTTAATGGGCAACCCCTATAATCCTCAGGAAAGGCAAGGCTGCGGAGGTGGTTCACTGGAGCTGAGTTGGAATGAGGCAGGGATTGATCTCCTTAGAGCAGAGAAGGGGAAGGTTCATGAAAGTGTTTGTCGTGAGTAAGTCAGCAGTAAGTTGGTCTCCAGTGGCAGGAAGCTCTGTGGGACAGTGGATTACCTGTGTGTGTTATTTCTGGAAAGCCTGTGGGACACTGATGCTGTGAATCTCAGTTGAATGATCTCAGTGTAAGACTGTCAGTTGACCAATAGACGTAGAAGCTGAAATAGGCCGTTCAGCCCATCAAGTCTGCCCCACTGTTTAATGAGCTCATGTTGATCGGATAATCCTCAGCTCCACTTTCCTGCCCTTTCCCCATTACCTTTGATTCCGTCACTGATCTAAAAACCTCGGCTTTGGATATATTTAAAGACCCAGAGTTTGTCAGTGACAATATGATAATGGAATGACTTATCAGGGAGTTGTAAGTTTTAGTTGTTTCAAAAACCACCTCAACCAGGGACCTCCTCCTGCTAACCCATTTCCCATAACCCCCCACCCCAGCTCTCACACTCCCAGCCCCATTCCTATGGTCACCTCCAATCCCCCCCACAACCCCCAGCTCCTGCCCTTCCAGTCCAAGGTTGAAGTGTTCCTTATTTGATTTTATTAGAGTTGATCGCAGTTGGCTGAGTAAGATTATTGGCAATAGAGCTGGATAAAGACCAGCTGTAGTTTTGCAGCAAGTTGTTGCGATATGGAACTTCCAACCTGAAAGGGCAGTCGGAGCAAATTCATTGATCACTCTCAAAAGGGAATTGGAGCAACACTTAAAAAAAGGGTTTCCATGGCACAGGATAAAGAGCAGGGGGAAGTTGGGCAAATCAGAGACTGCTCTCAAAGAGCAGACAAAGGCATGATGGGCAGAATGGCCTGCTCCTGTGTTTTGGTTCCTCCTTTTCTATGCTGGCTGTTTGTGTCCCAGGCAGAGCGGTCATCAATTATGGGCTTAGAAAAAGCCCTGATGATTTTAACCTTGTCTGAGTCTATTGAGGTGAGTCTTCTGAAGTGGCCTTCAACCAACAACAATGTGGTTGTTGTTAGATCAAGTGTGAGTTTTAAATCTGAGATAGATTTTGTTTTGTTCAGCAAAGGTATCAAGGGATATGGGCCAAAGGCAGGTGTGTGGAGTTAGGCAACAGATCAGTCATGATCCCATGGAATGGTGGAACATTCTCGAGGGGCTGAATGGCCTACTCCAGTGCCGATGTTCCGATCTGATGCCAAGCTCAGGGCAATAAATGCTGACCAATCCAGCAATGCCCAGATCATGAGACTGAAAGGTAGGGTAGTGGAGTTCTGAGGAAGGGTCACCGGACCCGAAATGTTAACTCTGTTTTCTCTTCCACAGATGCTGCCAGATCTGCTGAGCTTTTCCAGCAACTTTGTTTTTGTTCCTGATTTACAGCATCTGCAGTTCTTTTGGTTTTTATAGGGTAGTGGACCAGCCCTGCGTTTCACTCACGGACTCCATCATTCGCTGAAGACCTATAATGACCTCTATCAAACTTGAACTATTGCCTTTCCCTGTGACAGTGCAGCACAATCCTGTAATAATCTGTTAACATACAGGAGATCCTTTCATCAGAAAATGTTGCAGTGACAAATGTGTGGAGGTTAAACTCTTTGTTTCGTGTTTCTGCCGAGAGTAACCTTTGCTTCAATCTTGTCTTTGTTTCTCGTTAGTTTTGAGCGCTGATTTATCCCTGTACAAACAGTGATCACCGTGGGAGAACAGATGTGGAGATGTTCCACTATCCGATGATTAACTGAAACCCACGGCAATATCTGGAGACTCTGTGGATTAATGATTGATGTTAGCACAGCTCCAACGGCTTTCTCACTGTGAAGGGAACACGTGCCATTAGAGAGGCTGCTGGTTTAGTAGCGAAATATGGGTGAAGTTGTACAAGGGTTTCAAAATAGGTTGTTTCCTCCCAGCAGGAAATATTGCCCCTAGATAGGAACATAGGAGTAGGCCATTCAGCCCCTCGGGCCTGTTCCACCATTCGATGAGATCATGGCAGGTCTGTTGATAACTTTGTTTAACAAAAGAAAATCTATCTCAGATTTAAAATTAACACCTGATGCAGGATCTACTGCTGTTTGAGGAAGAGAGCTCTAAACCAGCCTTTGTGTTTCAAAGTGCTTCCTCACGCCTCCCCTGAATGGCCTGGCCCTCAGCCTCAGATTATGCCTTTGAGCTCGTTTGATGCCTCCGTTTTACTGAATGCATTGTTTTGCAACCACTGACAGCTTTAGCTCCAAACAGTGCTCCAGAATGATGGGATGGCTATTCATTCACCCATTTCCTTCCTCTTCGCCTGCTGTTGCTGACTCTCTGAGCCTCGGGAAATCTTAAACATGAACCCAAGGTCCCATCCGCTCTCTGGCGGTGGGCTTTGAAGATCCCATATGACATGGGTTAACTATATGCAGGATTACACAGCACAGAAACAGGCCACTCAGCCTAACCACTCCAACTCAGCCTCCCTACATCATTTCTGATTGAGATTGACCATTGTAACCCTCTATTCCCCTCTCCTTCAAACACTTTGTCCAGTTTCCCTTCAAATGCATCACAGTATTTGCTTCAACCCCTCCCCGTGATGGTGAGTCCCACATTCTCACCTTGTCTTTGTCTAAAGACGTTTTGGAATTCCCATTTGGATTTCTTGGTGGCTATCTTAGCATCTGGAAATGCTGAATCCACACGAGGAGAGGTTCTCTCTTGTATCCTCTCAATCAAAGCACTTCACTCTTTGGGAAAACTTGCTTGATCAATCAGGAGACCCAGTCCTTCAATCTTTTCCTGATGTGCGTGCCCCCTCACGTATCGTCCTTGTCAAACATCTCTGCAGCCTTTCCAGTCTATTGTGAGATAGACACCAGAACCACAAGCAGCATTCTACGTGGGACCTAAACACTGTTTACTGCAGGTTATTTAGTTTATTTCAGGAGATGGGAAGGAGAGATGTCCTGGCTTTTATTTATCTCCTGATAAACATCAGCAAAACAGACTGCAGCAGGTCTGGCAGCATCTGTGGAGACAGAAGGAGAGTTTATGTTTTGGATCCAACATAACTCTTCCTCAGAGGAAACAGGCATTGCCCTGGCCTGTTGAGTTTCTCCAGGACTTTCTGCTTTTTATTTCTGACGTAAAGCATCCATAGTATTTTAACTAAAACAGACTATTATCTGAATGATTCAGGAATCCTGCAAAGACAGACTCTACACCTCAGGAGTCCTTCACTGGCTGTAAAACAGGCCTTCAGGTCGTGAAAGGTGCTCTATACATACGAGAGGAAGTGGAAACATAGAAACAAAGGAGCAGAAGTAGGCCATTTGGCCTTCTGAGCCTGCTCTGCCATTCAGTATTATCATGGCTGATCGTCCAACTTCCCTTGTTCCCAATTTCTCTCCCATACCCTTTCATTCCTTTAGCCACGGGAGCTGTATCCAGCTCCTTCTTGAAAACACATAATGTTCTGGTTTCAACCGCTTTCCATGGCAGAGAATTCCACAGGCTCCCCGTCTCTAGGTGAAGAAATTTCTCCTCATCTCGGTCCGAAATGGCCTACCCTGTACCTTTAAATTGTGATCCCTGGTTCTGGACTCCCTGGTCTTCAGGAACATCATTCCTGCATTAACCCCTGTCTAGTCACAGAGTCATAGAGATATATAGCACAGAAACAGACCCTTCGGTCCAACTCGTCCATGCTGACCAGATATCCTAAATAAATCTAGTCCCATTTGCCAACTTTTGGCCCATGTCCCTCTATAGCCCTGTTGAAATTTTACACACTTCCTTGAGATTCCACCTCCCCGTCCCCCAATTCCGCTAAACTCCAGTGAATACAGTCCTAACTAATCCACCGTCTCTTCATCTGTCAGTCCTGCCATCCAGGAGACTCGAAAAGCCATGGTTCTGCTGTGAACCCAAGTCTGAGCAGAGACGGGTGAGTGTGGGTGGGACCTTTGACCACACTCACTAAGCCAAATCCTGATTCAGCTCAAAGGCCAACACTGGCACTGGCCAACAGGCATTGTTTACTGTGCAATCAGCATCTGGCACTCTGACTGAATTAATGAGCTCCCCTGAACCAGCTGAGGTTGGGCACACCACCAACTATGGATGCCCAGCAGCGACTGGCTAACTCAGCACTGACTGTGATCACACCTGGGTTCTGCAGGAGGGAACAAAGCAGGACTTTGTGAACAGTCCAAGCACCTGTCCTCTGATGGACCTCACTGCCATGGAATTAATGAAAGACTCATAGAGTTACAGTGTGGTAGAGGCCCTTTGGCCCATCTAGTTTGTGTCCACTTTCCAGCACCAGGCCCATAGGCTTGAATGTTATGACACTTCAAGTGCTCACCCAAGTGCTTTTTAAAGGTTGGGAGGTTTCCTGCCTCAACAGCCCTCCCAGGCAGTACATTCCAGATTCACACCATCCTCTGGGTGAAAAATATTCCTTCAAATCCCCTCTAACCCTCCGGAGTTTCACCTTCAAATGATGCCGTCCTTGTTACTGACCCTGAAATAAGGAAACAGCTGCTTTCTATTCACCATGTCCATGCCCCTCATAATCGTACACATCTCTATCAAGTCCCCCCTCAACCTTCTGTGCATCCAAACTAAACAACCTGAGCTTATCCAGCCTGTCCTCATCGCTGAAATGCTCCGTCCCAGGCAACATGCTGGTGAATCTCCTCTGCCCTTCCACCCCATCTCCCCAACCCCCCAGTGCAATCACATCCTTCCTACAGTGTGGGGACCAGAACTGCGCACAGTACTCAAACTGTGGCCTAGCCAAAGTCCTGTACAGCTCCATCATCACCTCCCTGCTCTTAGAGTCTATGCCACAACTGATAAAGGCTTTTATGCTTTTATTTTATGTATTCTTTGCAGAAGAGGAGATCTCGCAAAACTTTAAATGTCAGTGAGTTGCTTTTCAGAAGTGCAGTTGCTGCTGCAATATAGGAAATGAGGCAGCAAAGCTGTGCACAGCAAGATCCCACAAACCTGCCTTTTGTGTGATAAAATTTGAGTAATATACAGGATGCTTTCCGTGGCTCTCTCCCTCTCTCTCTCTTTATCTCTCTCTTGAGATAGTGGCTGTGGGAACTTTCATGAAAGTGATGGGACGTCTGTTTAACATCCCATCCAAAATTATAGCACTTTGGACAGTGTGGCACTGCCTCAGCATTGCACTAGGAGTGTCAACCTGTATTATTCACTCGTGTGCCCCTGAAGGTAGGCAATGGCCTAGTGGTCTTATCACTAGGCTGTTAATCCCAGAGACCCAGGAAATGTCCTGCAGACTAGGGTTTGAATCCCAACATGGTAAATGGTAGAATTTAAAATTTGGAATTAAGAGTCTAATGATGACCATGAACAAATGGGCAAAACCCATTTGGTTCTCTAATGCCATCCCTACCTGGTCTGGCCTATATGTGACCCAGACCCACAGCAATTTAGTTGACTCTTAACTGACCTCTGGGCAATTAGGGATGGGCAATAAATCCTGGTCCTAGTCAGCAATGCCCTCATCCCATGAATGAATAAGAAAAAGAGATGGGAACTTAACCCTGAGATAACAAGGTGTAGAGCTGGATGAACACAGCAGGCCAGGCAGCATCAGAGGAGCAGGAAAGTTGACGCTTTGGGTCAGGACCCTTCTTCAGAAATTTCTGAAGAAGGGTCCAGACCCGAAATGTCAGTTTTCCTGCTCCCCTGACGCTACTTGGCCTGCTGTGTTCATCCAGTTCTACACCTTGTTATCTCAGATTCTCCAGCATCGGCAGTTCCTACTATCTTGGGAACTTAACCCTCAATGGTTAACTTTGGGGGTGGGGGTTGAGCTGTAGGCAGCTGAGGGAACACGCCCACCCTCTCTCTTCTGGGTTTGTATAAAACCACTCAGTGGCTTGGGGGAGTTTTTAACCTGAGGCCTGGCTTGGTCTTTCAAGTGACAGAAGAGAGCTGCAGATCAGCAGACGTTAAACGCAAACCTTAGCAACACCAGTGATCACTTTTGTTCTTCGCTGTTTATTGCTCGGACAGAGGAGAGATGCCAGCTTTGCTGCAAGACATTGCCAATGTCTTCTCTCCCAGGCGCCTGCATGTCTGGATTCTTAAGTCCAGTGAGCAGCAATTGGACCAGAGGGGCCGCAGCTGTAGGCATAAATATAAACAAGGCGAACAGCAGGAGTAAACAGTTGTTTAAAAGGGCAATTCATTGCCAGTCAGCTATAAAACTGCAATGATTACTGGGTGTTACCAGGTATCAGCCACTTCAAAGGAAACTGTCAAGAACAACTAGGCAATTTGAATTTAAAGCAACAGATTGCAGCAAGCAAGAAATCATTAACTCACATCTGTTCAAAGCCTTATCCCAGGGCAGAAACTAAAACAGAAAATGTTGGAGAAACTCAGCTGGTCTGGCAGTCTCCGTGGGCCAAGGAACAGAGTGAATGTTTCAAGGTCAATATGACTCTTCTTCAGAATGAGAGTGATGACAGTTTTATCACAGGGAAGGGCAAGTGGTGGTGTTATCACTAGATTATTAATTGAGATAATGCTGTTGGAGCCAGTGTTCACATTCCACCACAGCACAATGTGGAATCGAGTCTAACTATAACCATGTATCGCTTGTTGAGGGGAAAACCCATCTGGTTCATTAATGCCCTTTAGGGAGGGATATCTGCCGTCTTTACCCGGTATGGCCCACATGTGACTCCAGACCCACAGTTGACTTTTAACTGCCCTCTATGCAATTAGGGATGGGCAATAAATGCCAGAAATATCCATATCCTGCGATTGAATGTAAAGAAAGTTTTCAGTTGTTTCAGTGCCTAAAGTTTTTGAGAAGATTTGTAGCTTGGGTCATCAATGAGGTTGTAGACATGCTCGCCGGGCTGGTGGGTTTGGTTGCAAACATTTCATCACCCTGCGATGTCACATCGTCAGTGCATCTCCAGTGAAGCGTCGGTGTTCCGTCGCGTTTGTTATTTATGTGCCTCGGTTTGCTGGGGTTGTTGGCATCACTTCTGATTCTGTTTCTCAGTGGTTTGTATATTGGGCCCAGTTCAAAGTGTGTGTTGATGGAGTTCCTGTTGGAATGCCAGGCCTCCAGGAATTCC
Source organism: Ginglymostoma cirratum (assembly GCA_024137785.1). Classification (NCBI taxonomy): domain Eukaryota; kingdom Metazoa; phylum Chordata; class Chondrichthyes; order Orectolobiformes; family Ginglymostomatidae; genus Ginglymostoma; species Ginglymostoma cirratum. The sequence goes on along the minus strand of JAHRHZ010000043.1, from coordinate 5,976,710 downwards.
CTGGCATGTCTCTGTTTGGCCTGTGTGATTATGGATGTGTTGTCTCAGTCGAATTTGTGTCCTTCTTTGTCTGTGTGTAGTGAGACAAGTGAGAATTGGTCGTATCTCTTGGTGGCTAGCTGGTGTTCATGTACCCGTATTGTCAGTTTTCTTCCAGTTTGGCCTGTGTAATGTTTCTCACAGTCCTTGCATGGCAGTTTGTATATTACATTAGTTTTATTGGTTATGCGTATGGGATCATTTACATTCGTCAGTAGCTGTCATATAGTGATTGTTAGTTTGTGGGCTACCCTGTGACCTAGGGGTATGAGTCATCCTGTGGACATCTCTGAAATGTCTCTGATAGGGTGCAACCCGGAATTGTGGAATGCATAGCAGGAGCACTTATACGGAGTTTTTAAAAGGAATGGATGCCCAAACAGCACAATCTGCTGTTACCTCCGCGACAGACCACAACAAGAAGACGCAACACAACCAGTCTCACTAATCACCCTACCGTACATCAAGGACATTTCAGAGATGACCACAAGACTATTCACATCCCTAGGTATCAGAGTAGCCCACAAGCCAACAACCAACCTACGACAGCTGCTGACGAACATGAAGGATCCCATATACCCAAAAGCAGCAAAACCTGTGTAATATACAAAATGCCATGCAAGGACTGTGAGAAACATTACACAGGCCAAACTGGAAGAAAACTGACAATACGGGTACACGAACACCAGCTAGCCACCAAGAGGCATGACCAATTCTCACTTGTCTCACTACACACGGACAATGAAAGACACAAATTCAACTGGGACAACACATCCATAATAGCAGAGGCCAAACAGAGACATGCCAGGGAATTCCTGGAGGCCTGGTATTCCAACCGGATCTCCATCAACAAACGCATTAAACTGGACCTGATATACAAACCACTGAAAATCAGAACCAGAAGTAACACCAGCCACCCCAGCAAACAGAGGCATATAAATAACAAGCAGGTTAGAACACCGACGCTTCACCGGAGACGCACTGACGATGTTACCTCGCAGGGTGACGAAACGTTTGCAACCAAACCCACTGGCTCGGCGAGCATGTCTACAAGTTCAGTGCCTTTTCCAGTCTCCGTTAGCTTGGGACACAGCATCGAATGTTGCTGTCTTGATATTTAAACTGACAGTCACTTGTCTGGAGGATCAAACCAGAGAGATTTTTTGATTTGATTTACTCTTGTCACTTGTACCTAGGTTCAGTGAAAAGTTTTGTTTTGTATGCAGTACAGGCAGGTCATACCATACAAAGTGCATTAGGGTAAGAGAACAGAGTGTGGAATACAATGTAACAGCTGAAGAAAAGGTACACAGAAAGAGATCGACATTAAATGTAAAATTTGAAAGGTTCAATCAGAACAGCAGGGAAGAAGCTGTTCTTGAACCTGTTGGTCTGTGCGTTTAAGATTTTGTATCTTCTGCTTGAAGGAAGTGGTTGGAAGAGATTATAACTGGGGTGGGAGGTGTCTTTGCCTTTCCGAGGCAGCGAGAAGTGCAGATGGAGTCAATGGATGGAAACTTCCAGTATGTTCTCAGTAACTAATCGAGACCTGGGAAAGAATGTGCGTGACAGTAGGTATCGACCTTGGGTCTGTAGCTGGCAGGGTCTGTCTGAGTCAGAAGATCGCACTGCAGAAAGCTGAACACAGAGTAAGCTGACATTGCTGGCTGGTACTGAGGGAATGCAGCATTGCTGGAGATGCTGCCATTCTGATGGGATGTCCCGTGAAATGAGACAATATGCTGTCCTGAATAGGGATATTGAATCTGAAAGTACGACTCTGAAGCTGAGCAGCAATAGACAATAGTGCCTGTAAAATCATGGATTGAAACTGCACAAGGAGGAGCTTGTTCAGCCCATCCTACCAGTGCTAGCTCTTTTAAAAAGAGATATCCAAATAATTCTATTGCTCTTTGCCTGAGCCCCTGCAATTATTTTCCCTTCAAGTCTTTTACCAATTCCCTTTCGGAAGTTCCTATTGAAGCTGCCTCAAGCACCATAACAAGCAACATATCCAGGTCACAACTTACTGTGTAAAATAATGCAAAAATAACCCTTTCTTGCTAAAGTCAGCGTTCCGTGTGCATTTTGAACCACCTTCTCAACTTGTTTTGCCACAGTCACAGATTTATGGAGCAACACCTCCAGAGTTTGCTCTCACCTGCCCCTCCCCATTAATCTTGCACTGTTCATTTCACCTGCACATTCCCCTCCGAGCCACCTCTCACCCCAAAATACATCGCTGTTCTTTCATTACCACTGTCTCAAAATCCTGGAATCCCCATCCTAACATGCATTGTGGGTCTACCGACAGCACGTGGACTGCAGCAGTTCAAGAAGGCAGCTCACCACCACGTTCTCAAGGGAAACTAAGGACGGGCAAGAAATGCTGGGCCCAGCCAGCGACGGCCACATCCCATAAATAGATTAAAATAAAAATTAAATAACAATAACATCTTAAAATTCGAAGACATACAGAAAGAGATTAATAAACTAACATATAAACATGCAAATTAAGTGCAGGAGTGGGCCATTCAGCTCCCCCATTTGATAAGATAATGGCTCGTCTGATTATGGCCTCAATTCCACAATCCTGCATAATCCCAGAATCCCTTGTTAGTCAAGAATCTCTCTACAGAGGAACATAGAAAATAGAAGCAGGCCATTCAGCCCTTCAAACCAGCTCCACCATTCAATATGATCATCCAACTCAATTCCCTGTCCCTGCTTTCTCCCCACACCCTTGATCCCTTTAGCCCCAAGAACCATATCTACCTCCTTCTTGAAAACGTTCAATGTTTTGGCCTCAACCGCTTTCTCTTGCAGAGAATTTCACAGGCAATTCCCTCTCTCTGCATAAAAATATTCAAGGACCCAACCCCAATCACTCTCTGGCGATGAGAGCTTCAAAGTCTCATCAAGCTTTGAGAGAAAAGAAAATCCCATCTCTGTCGGAAATGGATGAGCCGTATTTGTAAACTATGGCCCCTAGCCTGTGACCCCTATTTAGACAATATGCCTCATGACCTCGTCCACTAAAAGTATCAATGATACTTTGAGTCAGCCTGTGTGGGAACTGTTAATGTGTGTTTTAATTGGGGTTATAATAATTGGCCGCATGTAGATAATGAAAAAGTTCCTCCGAGGTTATGATTGAGATTAAAGGACAATATCATCGAGAAATCTAATTTATTTGGATTACACGGCCAGCTGGCGTCTACATTCTGCGGGTGATCACAGTGAATGCTATGACGACCAAATCAGTTGGAGCAAGGCAAAGGAAATGGGAGTCCACACATGGGGACCATAAATAATATGGACATGACTCACTGAAATATAAAGCAATCTACACTCAATAAACAGTTGAACAAAGGTCAGGAAAGTCCAATTACAATGTCACAGTTTTTTCTTTGATGTTGTTGAGACCTTGAGGTGGTGAGCCTTTGATGAAGTGATCGCTGACGCAAACATGTTTGTGCCTTTCTGTTCATGACCCGAGCCCAAACCACTTATGGTGCATGCATTGGGTGACATGGTGACACAGTGGCTCAGCGGTTAGCACTGTTGCCTCACGGTGCCAGGGACATGGGTTCGATCCTACCCTTGGGCAACTGTCTGTGTGGAGTTTTCTCATTCTCCCCATGTCTGTGTGGGTTTCCTCCAGGTGCTCTGGTTTCCTCCCACAGTCCAAAGATGTGCAGGGTTAGGGTGGATTGGCTGTGCTAAATTGCCCCATAGTGTCTAGGGACAGGTTAGCCATAGTAAATGTAGGGTTGCAGGAATAGGGTGAGGGGTGCTCCTTGGAGGGTCAGTGCAGACTTGATGGGCTGAATGGCCTCTTTCTACCATCTATAGATTGTATGAAGCTCTATTCCACAGCCTGGCTATTCACTGGGACCAGAAAGAGGCATTTTCTAAATGGCTGGAATATTGGCAATGGACAATGCCATCTTGAGTTGGAGTGGTGAGGGGACATTTACAGAAATAGAGGGCTATAATGTGGTGGCACTGAATGGATCTTCACAGAATTGCGTGTTCCTGGCTGAGGTGTCTGGGTTTTATTGAGATTCAATATTTGTTCTGTTTGCTAATGCAGAATATTGAGCTGTGAGTTATCCTTTGATCTTCTGTTTCACTGCGAGACTCTGGTGCCCATATTAGTTGAGTCACGACTGTAAGCAATGACGATGGCAAAAGCAAACAGATGAAATAATTGAACAGAACTTTTTGCCTCTGGAAGATTAGTTTGGAATTCAGCCCTGACCAGGCCCACACTTATGCTCAGATAACATGGGTTCAAATCTCACCCCTGTGGCTGGTGGAATTTATGTTCAGTTCTTTAACCTGGAAAGTGAAAGATAGTCTCAGTGACGGTGGCCATGAAACTATCATTGATTGTTGTAAAATTCCACATGGTTTATTAATGTCCCTGAGGGAAGGAAATCTGCTCTCATTACCTGGTCTGACCTGCATGTAACTCCAGACCCACAGCAATGTGGTTGGAATGGTCTGGCAATGCCACTAAATTCAAGGGCAATTGGGGATGGGCAACAAATGCTGCTCTTGCCAGATCCATAGAGTCATAGAGTTGTACAGCACAGAAACAGACCCTTTGAACAAACTTGTCCATGCCAACCTGATATCCTAAATTTAGCTAATCCCACTTGCCAGCATTGGGCCCACATCCCTCTAAACCCTTCCTGTTCATGTATCCATCCAGATCCCTTTCAAATGTTGTAATTGTACCAGCCTCTACCACTTCTTCTGGCAGCTCATTCCAAACACGCACAACCCTCTGTGTGAAAAAGTTACCCCTTTGGTCCCTTTTAATATTTTCATGAAAGAACTTTAAGAAACAGTTTTCAATAACAAAACTGTGATCTATGTTTTCCAGTGCTAGACTCTCTGATTACAGCCAAGTGACTAGTGTACAGTTTCTGATTGAGCAAAGCGGTTGGAAGGAGAGTACAAACTTCTAAACATCTACCCATCCCTTCAGAAGTCACCTTCCTGAGATGAGGCAGAGACTGCAGATTGGGCACTGGACTGAGCTGTAGCTCAGAACCCATCGAACTGGAAGGCAGCAAGTCAATCCTTGACCATGAGGGATTGTCGAAGAGATGACTGACCCATCAATGGCTAACTTATAATGGTGATACATTAGTGCCCATTGACCAATACGGAAGACCTTCAGAGCGTGTGGTGATCTGAATTCACTGGGTACCTGCTGTCATTTCCATCTCGTGTTTTCTTGATGTTTCGGTGACTAAAGCTAAATATTAATGAACCCGATAACAAGGTGTTTAACAAGTAATGATCCACTTCAATTCGCATCACGCCACTACTCAGTGAGGATCTCAGTGCACTGCTTGTCAAAAGTTTAAAAGAGATGTGAGGGCCAAATTTTTTACAGAGGGTGGTTCACGTGTGGAATGAACTCCCTGAGGAAGTGGTGGATGTGGACACAATTACAAGGTTTAAAAGGCACTTGGATAAGTACATGAATAGGAAAGGTTTGGAGGGATATGGGCCAGGTGGAGATGGATGAATAGAATCCCTTCAGAGTGGAAGCAGGCCATTCAGTCCCTCATGCCCACATCAACCCTCTGAAGAGCATCCCACCCAGACCCAGCACCTTGCCTGATCGCAACCCCCTCCCACAACTAAACCTGCATTTCCCATGGCTAATCCACCTAGTCTGTACATCTCTGGACAATTTAACATGGCCAATGCACCCCAACCTACTCATTTTTGGATTGTGGGTGGAAGCCAGGACACCCAGCAGAAACCCACATAGACACAGGGAGAATGTGCAAACTCCGCACAGGCAGTTGCTTGAGGCTGGAATCGAGCCCAAGTCCCTGGTGCTGTGGGACGGCAGTGCTAACCACTGTGCTACTTGCTGCCCATGGGACTAGTTTAGTTTGGGATTACGTTTGGCATGGACTGGTTGGACTGAGGAGTCTGTTTCCACGCTCTGTGACTCGACGGACTGAGGTGATCCTGACATCGAGCTGGATCTTGCTAGATTTCACATTAATTATGCCACAAATCACACCATAGCCCACGTCACTCAGAAACCTAGAAGATATTGCCCATTAGGTGAATACGTTAGAATATTAGTTAAATAATCTCATACCCACATAAGGGAGCATTCATTTTCAGCCACAATCTTTCCATTGAAATGGACACGTCCATGAGGGAATTACACGGATTGATAACAACAGCAAAAAGTCCGAGGGAAATATTGCATCATTGGCCCAACCAACATTAACAACTTGTGTCACTTAGTGGTCTTCAGCATTCATATGTTCATATACAGATTGGATAGCAATGTTGGAAGTGTCATTCTGAAACGTCTAAATGCCATGAGATATATTAGGGCCTATCTGAGACAGTTCAGTGCCTGGGTCTGATACAGAACAGCCTGGGTCAGTTCGACAAGGGCCTGAGCAGAAGTGTCTGAGATTCTCTTCTAAGGACCGTAGGCAGCGTGTCACAGAGAGTGAAATATCAGCTGATATTCTCAGATCAGGAGCTGTGCACATCACAACCCCGCTATTTTGTGCCATGGTGCTGTTTGATATCCAGGTTCAAACAGACCATTTGTGAGGCCGGGTCTGGCAGTAACAGGAAGATCCCGAGGCAGGGGAATCCCCAGGCAGGAGCTAGGTTTCAGCTCCTCGATTTGTTTGCCTTGCCACAGCCAACCCAAGGGCTGAATGGGGTCCTTGCTCAATCTTGGCATTGAGGCTTTTGAAAGGCAATTAGATGGTTCTCTGAGAGGGAGGAGTATTCAGGGTTATGGGGAAAATGGCGCTGGGCGAATCATTCATTCAGAGAACCAGTACTGGCATGATGGTCTGAATGGGTTCCTTGTGCACAATGAAAATTCTGGTGTTCGGTGAATTGACAGACTGCCCAATAGCTGACAGAAAGAGATGTGAAGAGGATAGGACTTGAACTCTGGGGGGAGGGGGAAGGTCACTGTTGGGGAGTGGGTGGGGGTGGGGTACGGGATGGTGGCGGATGCCTGTTTGGGTACATATCAGGGGCGTGTCCTGGGTGTTGGCAGTTGGTTAATTGAGGGGGTTCAATCTTGGATTGGTTTACAAGGTCCTGAGGGATCCAGGAGGGAGTAGCCCCTCTCGATCTCTAAGCAAGGCTGGAAAGGCATGAATCCTTCTCCCACCTCCCTTCAACTGACAGGGATTCCCGAATTTTGAAAAACCCAGCGATAGGAATTAAATACAAAGCAGCCCAGTGAGGGAGTAGCCATTTGAGACTGAAACCCCAAACCCCCACTTGTTTCTGAACAGATGGTGGGTCAAGTCATTTGACTTGTTATCCATAGACCTAAAGCTCTGGAACACAGATTCAAATCCCACCACTCCCACTGATGGTGGAATTTAAATTCAATCAATAATTCTGGAAAGTAAAGCTCATCTGAATAATAGTGACTTTCATCGATCATTGTAACAACCAATCCAGTTCACCGATCACTAAGTATATTCAAGGCTGAGTGAGACAGGTTTTTAGGGGCATTTAAACAGTCCTTGGATAAGCATATGGATGATGATGGGATAGCGTAGGGGGATGGGCTTAGATTAGTTCACATGTCGGCGCAACATCGAGGGCCGAAGGGCCTGTTCTGCGCTGTATTGTTCTATGTTCTATGTTCTAATCAGTAAGGGAATCAAGGGTTATTGGGAAAATGCAGGAAAGTAGAATTGAGGATGATCAGATCAGCCATTATCTCAATGAACGGTGGAACAGGCTAGATGGGCTGAATGGCCTATTTCTGCTCCTGTGTCTTAGGGTCCTAATGGAAAAAAGCTCTGCTGTCCTTACCCAGGCTGGCCTACATGTGACTCCAGACCCACGGCAACTTGGGAAGGACTTTTTGGTGAACTCTGTTCAATGGAACTGAGACAAAAACAGAAGTTGCCGGTAAAGCTCAGCAGGTCTGGCAGCATCTGTGAAGAGAAATCAGAGTTAAGGTTTCAGGTCCAGGGACCCTTCCTCCAATGGACCTAAGCTGCTTGAAGTCATCTTCATTGAGTGTAAATGTTTTGATGCTGTAGAGTCCAAAGTCCCCTGTATTGTACATCATATACGCAGCCTTCTGTCAGATTCTTAATATTTACTGAGGAAGGGAAAGGGAAACTGGGGATGTGCAAGAAATGCTGGCCTTACCCAGAGAAAATGTTAAACTTGTGGTTACACGGGAGGTGAATTTATCATTGCATTTATTTTGACCTCACCTTACCCATCACCCCACCCCTATTGCACCGGTCCCTCCCCACAGTATCACACACCCCTCTCCCCATCCTATTACATAGCCTCTCCCCACCCTCCAACAGACCCCACAAAACCAACCACTTTTCCTTGGGGGTTAAAAATACCCCCCACCCCACCACATCAGTGACCGCCACAGCCTCACAGACTGAGTGCAGAGCAACAGCAAAATGACCAGGGATGGATAAGCAGAACGCAACAGTGTCTCACAAACACATCACACAGGGATAGTGACCAACATTGCAACTTACCTTGTTTTCGGGATCAGGTGGCAACAACTGGTGCAGCAGCCAATCACCAATTGGGAAAAGCCGGCAATGAAACTGGATTGGATGATGTCCAACAATGGGAACAATGTTGCCAGGGCATTTTAACAAATCAGAAGTAAAGGAAGGCCATAAAACTAGCCAATCAGGCATTAAGGAGTGGAAGTTGGAATCAGTGACAGTGTAAAGTTGTGTGGGTGGGGTGAACAGTTATAAATCTTATTGACAGTTCTTCCACAGAGTTGTTCCCTCAAGCATCGGTTCGGGCTTGTTCCTGTCAAAATAAAATAATTTCACTAAACTTAAACAGTTGGCCTTTTGTATTGAAATCCCATTGGTTTTTGGTGGCTCAACAAGTCACATTCTGCACAAACTGTGTGAGATTTTAGTTTACAGACATAGAAACAAGAAACAACAATCAAGAAACAAGAGGAGGCCACTCAGCCCTTTGTGCCTGCTCCCCAATTCAATAAGATCATGGCTGATCCGAATTTCACCTCATCTCTATGTTCCTGCGTAGTCCCGATAATCTTTCATCCCCTTAGACCATAAGGTATATAGGAACAGATTATGTGATCCATCAGGTCTGGTCTGCCATTCGATCGTGGCTAATATGTTTCTCAACCCCATCTTCCTGCCTTTTCTCCGTTACCCTTAATCCCCTTATTAGTCAAGGGTCTATCTCTGTCTTAAATACTCTCAACGACTTGACCTCCACAGCCCTCTGAGGCAATAAATTCCACAGATTCACCATCCTCCGGCTGAAGAAATTCCCCCTCATTGGTCATCAAGAATCTATCAACATCTGCCTTAAAAAAAATTTAAATATTCTGCACCCACTGTTTTTTGAGGAAGGGAATTCCATAGACTTACAACCCTTCAAGGGAAAAAAAATCCTCTTCTCTGTTTTAATTTGGTGCCTTCTTATTTTTAAGATATGACTCCCCAGTTCTGGACTCCACATCGACGTGGTCAAGTCCCCTCAGGATCTTATCTGTTTCAATTAAGTCACTGCTAAACGCCAGAGGATGCTGGCCTAGCCTGTTTTGCTTTTCCTCTTAAGGTAATCATTCATTCTGGGTATCAGCCTAGTAAACCTTCTCTGAACTGCATACAGTGCAGTACCGGTGTTTATTGGGGGAAAAGGGAAGAAAAGTAGTTCATGATGAACCTAGAAAGAACAAAGAACTTGCTTCTACGGCCTTTACAGTCACTACTGTTACATGAATAACAGAGATAGCAAACTATGCCCAGATTCCCCACACAGCAACTTTGTGAAGGAGCAGTTAATCTGACTTTCGTGGTTGATTGAAAGACGGCAATCGGATACAGTGAGGGGGAACACAAAATACCCGGTCTCCCTTTTTGAAGCAGAGATGGGAGAATCTCTTTCTCTCCAAAGCTCATTAGTTTGTTGAATCGTCTTTGCCCAGAGATCTGTGGAAGCTGGATCATTGAATTTATTTGAGGCTGAGACAGACAAGGGAGCCAATGAACAATTGGGTGGGGAATGTGGTGGGGAGCAGACAGGAAGGTGGAAATGAGGCCACCAACAGGTCAGCCATGATCTTATTGAATTGTGGAGCAAGCCAGAAGAGGTGAATAAGTCTCCTTCTGACTCCAATGTAACTGCACTGCTTTTTCCTCCATCAGGACATCTACATTCACCATAGCACATGGTTCATTTCCCTAAATCAGCAGACCCTCAGTCTATATTCATTTTTCTAGAGTGGGACCCGAACCAGCTCACAGTCGAGAGTGTTACCCACTGTTCCATGGGACGCTGCTACTCCTGATCACTGTGGCTGCCTCAAGCAGTCCATGCGGTAATGGGTGGAGGACAGGCTCAGGCAAGGTTTTGACACACTCTCTGTTCAAATAACTTGTCAGTGCATAATGTCTGGGTTTGCAAACCCATGCCAGGAGGTCCCTGTGGAATCTCAGTTTGCCTGGAAGTTTGCTGTTTCAACAAATATGGACAAAGTGACAAGCATTTGCTTACAGCAGGGAAACAGTTAATTGGCAACCAACTCTGTGTTGCTGACTAGGTCAAGTTTATAACAAGTTTTAATTGAAGTCATTATAAAGATATAATTAACTGCAATGTTCTTTCCTGTCAGCAGACTGCAATTGATTCTAAACAGGTTGGACAGGCTATAACTCCACACCAGCAACTGTGAAGTATTTCAAATCTCTGTTATGCTTATGTGAGGCCATGATCCCTTTTATATATCTTTTCCTTATACTGAAACTGAATTACAGGCTCTTAAATTGTTTCAATGTCCTGAAATAAATCACCGACCCGTAGAATTATGCAACACAGCAGGAGGCTATTCTGTCTATCATGCCTGTACTGGATCTTTTGAAGCCCATTGGTCCCAATTCACCAGGTGACTCTGTGATTTCTACCTTTTCGAATGAGTATCTAGTTTGAAAGTTGGACTGTTGTGGTTCAGTGGTAGTGTCCTTGCCTTTGAGCCTGGAGGCATGCGTTTGCGTCCACCAGCTCTAGAGGTGTCTTATAACATCACTGAATGGATTCGTTAGAAAATATCAACAATTTTGAAAGTTACTGCAGAATCTGTTTTTCAGGCAGCAGATTCCACACCACATCCTGCAATAAACAAAAAGATTTGCCCTCTTGCTCCTTTACCAACGATCTTCATCTATGTCCCTCTGGTCACTGACCTTCCTGCCAGTGGAAATACTTTCTCAGTATTTACGCAATCGGAACTCTTCCTGACTTTGAAGACCTCTATCAAATCCCAGCTTAACCTTCTTTACTCTGAATGCATCAAATCCTGCTTATCCAGTCTCCCTACTTGTCCCACAACACCATTCCAGTAAACCTCTACACATCTTCTCCAAAGCCTCCCCAAATATCAATTCCTCAAACTGCGTGACCCAGAATTTTCTTTTAATTCTTTCATGGGATGTGGGCATATCTGACTAGGCCAGTATTTATTGCCCGTCCCTAATTTCCCAAGGGGCAGTCAGAAGTTAACCACATTGCTGTGGGTCTGGAGTCACAAGTAGGTCAGATCAAATAGGATTGGCAGACTTCCTGCCTTAAAGGACGTTAGTGAGCCATGAACTAATTCCACGAAGGCTGGTATCCCTTCACCTTTATTTTCATGTGGAGAGTCCTTAACTCTGACCCAGCTCCCTCAGAGTCAGCTCTCAGAGTGAACAGAACCCCTGACACTCCTGTTTATATCTGTATACCCTGATTGGGCCAAGTAAACAGCCTCATATTCTGATAAGTCCACCTGGCTGACCCCATTCCAATACCTACAAACCAGATGGGTTTTTCCAACAATCAACTGTGGTTTTGTGGTTATCATTTCACTCTTCATTCCAGATTTTTATTGAATTTAAATTCGACCACTTGCCGCGGCAGGATTCGAACCCTGGTACCCGTAAAATTAGCTGAGTTTCTGGATTAATACTGTCATGGTAATGACAGTAGACCATCACCTCCCCTAATGTGGGCACAATACTCTAGCTGAGGTCGAATCGGTAAGCAAAAGTTTTTCTTGTCTGTTTATAAAGCCGAGTGTAGAGAGTAATGGTGAGAATGGAACCTGATCTGATGGTGGATGTTTACTATGTATCATGGCCATGAGCTTGAGGTAACCAACTTCTCACATATACAAATGCAGCTCAGATCTTGAGGGATTGCTTCATTGCAGGAAAATATTCCAACTAATAACATAACACACTTGAAGATCAGCACTGAGCCCAAACTCTCCAAAGTGAGTTGACTCTAAATGCAGATCAGGAATAGATAGCTTCCTGCTGTTCTTCTTCACAAAATCCCTACGATGTGTGAGCGGGCCAGTCAGCCCATCAGGTCCACACCAACACTGAAGAGCATCCCACCCCGATCCACCCGTACTCTATCTCTGTAACATTGCATTTCCCCATGGCTAATCCACCTAGCCTACACATTCCTGCACACTATGGGCAATTTAGCAATGGATAATCCACCTAAACTGCACAGTTTTGGACTATGGGAGGAAACCCACGCAGACATGGGGAGAATGTATAAACTCCACACAGACAGTCACTTGAGGGTGGAATCAAACCCGGGTCTTTGGCGCTGTGAGGCAGCAGTGCTAACCACTGAGCCACCGTGTCACCCTACAGAAGTGAATTCTGATTCACAAGTGAGCATTTTGGTTGGAGATGAAGAGATTTCCTGGATTATTAGCTCTCTGCATTGTCAGATTTTCAAGGACGTGACCCCTGAGTTGGTAGAGTTCAGGTTCAAGCCTCACTTCCAGAGACCCAAAGACAAGGGAATCCAACACTGTCTTTCAAAGAAGATTTGAACTGAGACCCTGCCTGCTCTCCTGCGGGGACATAAAAACACCAACGCATTATTTTGAAGTAAGGCAGGGGAGATATTCCCTGGTGTCCAATATGGTGGCTGATTTTCATCACTCAATCATCATCACAAGGACAGCTTACCCTATGATGATTACATGGCTGTTTGAGGGAACTCACTGTTTGCAAATTGACTGCTGTTTTCCCTAATACACTCCCACGTACCTAGTGATTGTAGAGTTCTTTGGGACATCCTGAGAAGAAAGGCACTATATAAATGCTATGTTCAGCTGGGGATGGCTTTTTGTTTTAGAAATTTTACTAGACAAGTGGCTGAATGTTGCAAAGGCTCATGTCTATATATCATTTCACCACTGGAAACAAACTGATGGAATAAAATATATAGCACCATTATGGATACTGGGTGGAAAGGGTGAGCAATGAAATTTAATGTCGGGGAATGTGAAATGAATCATTTTGGTTGGAAGAATAAGAAAGGAAATATCAAATAAAAGATTCAATCTGCAAGGGGTGCTGGAGCAGAGGAAGCTGCAGGTATATGAGCAGAAATCCTTGATAGCACAGGACAGGCTGAGAGGTCAGTTAAGAAAGCACATGGCACCCTGCACTTTGTGAATAGGAACATAAAATACAGTAGCAAAGAGATCACGTTAAACCTGTAAAATGCTTTGGTTTAGTCCCAGCTGACGTTTTGTGATCACACTTTACAGAAAATGGGAAGGCATGGGAGACAGTGCAGAAAAGATTCACAAGAATGGTCCCAGTATCGAGGGACTTCAGCCGCACAGACAGATTGAAGACATTGGAGCTGCTTTGCTAAATAAGCTGGTAAATTTGGTTAAAGGTTAGGTCAGTAGGCAAGCAGTGGGAGACGTTTAAGTTGCTCTACAGAATAAATACGTTCCAATGAACAATAAAATTTCCAAAGGAAGGACCCATCATTTGTGGTTAACTTGGAAAGTTAAAGATCATACCAAAATTAAAGATACAAGATGGTGTTAAGTCAGAATATTGGACAGCCTTAAAAAAAAACAGCAAAGAAGATTGAACACACGCACCAACAGGTTCAAGAACAGCTTTTTCCCCGCTGTTGTTAGACTGCTGAATGAACCTCTCTAACTTCAAATAATGTTGATCTTGCTTTGCGCACCTCCTGTGCAGCTGTAACCTTTTATGCCTCACTCTTTAAGCACCTTATGATCTGTATGTTCTTCCTTGTTTGCTATGATCCTCCTGTACTGCGCGCAAAACAAAGCTTTTCACTGTAGTTAGGTACATTAAAGTACGAGAGAAAGCTAGCTAGAAACTAAAACAGATACCAGCAGTTTCTTTAGATATTTAGAAAAGTGTTAACAGTGAATATCGGTCCTGTGGGAGATTAATATTGGAAAATAAGATGGTACCAAATGAATTAGACAGGTTCTTTGCATTAGTTCTCATGCTAGATGATACAAGTAACATCCCAGATATCAGGGAATGGAAGGAAGGAAGGTACTGAAGAAAATTACAATCATCAGGGAAGAGGTACTGAACAAATTGTTGAAGCTGTGAGCTGACAAGTTCCAAGATCCTGATGAATATGTTAGAATCTTAATAGAACTGGCAAGTGAGATAGTTGACGCATTGGTTTCAATTTTACACAATTACCTCTATTTGGGGAAGGTTCTGTTAGATTGGAAATGACATCTCTACTCCACTGCCGATAAAGGGAAGGAGAAAGAAAGCACAAAATGACATGCCAATTAGTTAGAATTCATAGAATCCCTATAATGTGGAAATAGGCCCTTTTACCCAGCAAGTCCATGCTGAGCTTCCAAAGAACCCCACCCACCCTATCCCTGTATTTCCCATGGCTAATCCACCCAGGAAAACATCCGTGAACACTATGGGCAATTTTCTATGGCCAATCCAGCTAACCTGCGCATTTTTCGACAGTGGGACGAAACTGGAGCAACCCCACCCAGACACTGGAAAAATATGCAAACTTTACACAGACAGTTGCCCAAGGGAGGGATTGAATCTGGGCCCCTGGCACTGTGAGGCAGCAGTCCTAGCCACTGAGCCACTGTGCTGCCTTGCTTTCATAGGGAAAGATTAATTTAGACCAGTTCAGCTGCGCAAACACCAGTCTCCACACTCTTGATTGAAGGAAGTATTGCTTGTTTTTCAAAAAGTAAATTTATGGGACATGGGTATTACTAGCTAGGCCAGCATTTGTTGCCCAGAAGGCAGTTAAGAAATAATTTCGTTGCTGCGGGTCTGGGGTCACACACAGGCCAAGCTTTGTTCCCTCAAGGCCATTAGTGAAAGACAATTGACACTAGCTGCTACTTTTTCATTCCAGGTTTCTTTTACCCTATCAGACTCAAATGTCACCATCTCCCACAGTGGAATTTGAACCCATGTCCCCAGACCATTAACCAATGGTTCTGGATTACAAGCCCAGTGACATTACCACCACATCCCATCAACCCCCTCAGATGTATGACCTTGCAGACTTTGGGCAGTATTTCGCTTTGAGAGGACCATTGTCCCTGGGAACTTATCCCATCACTTGTGAGCTCTTTCATAGAGCCTACACAATACAAACACCCTTTGATAAGTGCAAATGTTTCTGCTTCAAGGAAATGTTGGTCCAATTTTACTGTTGTGTAAATATTGCATAGAACAGGATCAGATAAAAGTAACGCTGCGTTCCTTCTGATTATGCTCAGCCAACTGATTAATGTTTCTCTTCCTCTGTACATTCCTCCTGCATTCCTGGGCGTATTGTAAGTGCCCACATTTGTCCGCAGGCATAAACATACGGCATTTCCACACTCCGAGTGTACAGCGTCTATCTGAAAGTAATAAACCATTTAACCCGTTCTCAGGATTACTGTCAATTTTTCCACTCTGTACAGGGTGTGGGAGAAAGACGTGTATTTTCCCCTTACAGCCATTAGTGTGAGCTTCATGAAACTCACTCACTGTTGTATTGTCACACAGCAAGGTCACACAAAACAGGAATGTGAGAATGATTCAGATAAACTGTCTCAATGACGTTGACTTAGGGATAAACATCAGCCAGGACTTTCGGGAGACACCTCTACGCCCTCCACCCCCCCACCCCACCCCACCCTCACTGCACTTCTTCAAAACCATGTCTGACCATGTCTGGTAATTTGCTGACTGAGAAAGGCAGATGGGACCGTAAAACAGTAGTGGTCTCTCAAGCTGAGAATGACCCACATCGCTGCACCAAGGAAATTCCAACACAAAATAGATTTCATCAGAGCATGAGAAATCAGATCATAATCTAATTCATTGAGCCCTGGTTACATCCTGGTGTACATACTTCACTCATCCCAAGAACTATAATGTTGTAAAAGGTGTCTGCACCTGGCCTCTGGTTCTGCTAGGCTTAACTTCAGGTCAATTCACTGCCAACCTTTCTTGTAAAACTAGTCTCCAGGGTTTACTCGCATTAAGTGGTGAACGATTAGCCACTAAGATGCCGCTGATTAAAAATAATGTTGGAAGGAGTGGATGTGTGTGGATGTGGTGCAAATCAAGTGGGATGCTTTGTCCTGTATGGTGTTGAGCTTCTTGAGTATTGTTGGGCCTGCGCCCATCCATTCCATCACACTCCTGACTTATGCCTTGTAGCTAGTAGACAGTCTTTGGCAGTCAGGAGGTGAGCTACTCACCACAGTATTCCTAAATTCTGACCTGCTCCTGTAGCCACCCTGTTTATGGAGCTAGTCAGTTGACTTTCTAGTCAATGATAACCACCAGCATGTTGTTAGTGGGGGATTCAATTATGGTAACACCATTGAATGTAATTGGGAAATTCTCTCTTGTTGGAGATGGCATTTGTGAGCCCAATTGTTATTTGCCACATAATTAGCCCAAGCCTGGATATTATCCTGATCTCGTTGCATTTGAACACGGACTACTTCAGTATCTGAGGAGTCACGAATGGTGCTGAACATTGGGCAGTCATCGGCGAACATTCACACTTCTGACCTTATGATGGAGGGAAGGTCATTGATGAAGCAGCTGAAGATGGTTGGGCCCAGGACACCAACCTGGTGGCTCTTGTGGTGCAGTAGAAGTATCCCTAACTGTGGCTCAGGTAGTCTGGGTACAAGTCCCACATCCTCTAGAGGTCGTAGAGTCATAGAGATGTACAGCATGGAAACAGATCCATCAGCCCAACTCATCCACGCTGACCAGATATTCTAAATTAATCCAGTCCCATTAGCTAGCATTTGGCGCATATTCCTCTAAACCCTTCCTATTCATATACCTGTCCAGGTGCCTTTTAAATGTTACAATTGTACCAGCCTCCACCGCTTCCTCTGGCAGCTCATTCCATACACGCACCACCCCCTGCATGAAGCAGTTGCTCCTCTTTTAAATCTTTCCCCTCTCATATTAAAGCTAAGTCCATTAGTTTTGGAATCCCCTACCCTGGGGAAAAATCCTTGGCTATTCACCCTATCC
This sequence comes from Ginglymostoma cirratum, assembly GCA_024137785.1. Classification (NCBI taxonomy): domain Eukaryota; kingdom Metazoa; phylum Chordata; class Chondrichthyes; order Orectolobiformes; family Ginglymostomatidae; genus Ginglymostoma; species Ginglymostoma cirratum. The sequence continues at coordinate 5,959,269 of JAHRHZ010000043.1, read as the reverse complement.
ATATCTCTAATGATTTAATAAACCTCTATAGGGTCACTCCTCAGCTTCTGACACTCCAGGGAAAATAGCCCCAGCCTATTCAGCCTCTCCCTATAGCTCAAACCCTCCCACCCTGGCAACATCCTGTAAATATTTTCTGAACCCTTTCAAATTTAACAACATCCTTCATGTAGCAGGCAGACCAGAATTGCAAGCAGTATTCCAAAAGTGGCCTCACCAATGTCCTGTACAGCCGCAACACATATACATTTCTGAACTAGTTAATTATGTACCTCTACACTAGGGTAACTCATGTAGACATGTCCTGGAGCTGAGATGACTGACCTCCAACTGCCCCTTCCTGTGTGCCGGGTGATAACAGTCATTGTAATTTATTTCGGAGAAGAGAAGAGAATCCTTACAGTTTGGAAACAGGCCCTTCGGCCCAATAAGTCCACACCGAGCCTCAGAGCATCCCACCCAGACCCATCCCCCTAACCTACAATCCCTGAATGCTATGGGCAATTTAGCATGGCCAATCCACCTAACCTGCACATCTTTGGATTGTGGGAGGAAGCCGGAGCACCCGCAGGAAACCCACGCAGACACGGGGAGAATGTGCAAACTCCGCACAGACTGTCGCCCGAGGGTGGAATCGAACCCGGGTCCCTGGCGCTATGAGGCAGCAGTGCTAACCACTGAGCCACCACATATTGTTACAGGTATTTATGAAAATACAGTAAAATGTGAATAAGTCACCATAAGCCGGTGCCATTTTAATTATGTCAAGTATGAAAAGAAATAAATCATACAAAGTTTGGCAAATTACATTTTTTGTTCTCTACATGGCTTCGTGATTTTCTATGCAGCTACGGGACAACGCTTCATTCCACAGCCTCCAAATGATTCCCTGAAGCTGCGACACCGAGGGGGAAGCACACTGGAACAGCCACCCTGCTGCTGCTGCCCAGACCCAGAACATCACATCAGCCAAATGCTACCTCATCACTACCGATGCTCCAGCTGCCACCATAACCAGGACCGGGGACCATCCCACCTCCTGAGGGGCTAAGAGATCATTCGCTCGAGCGAGCATTCACACCGCTGCTGTTGCAGACCCCGCCGAAAGGTCAGAGGGAAAGAACGGGATCCCAACTCGTCGACTCTGAGCAGTTGCTCAGGGCACTACCATCGTGGCCATGAGGAAATGGAACAGATCCACCGCTCAACAGATCCCCGCAACTTCGCTCCAGCCACAGGAAGGAGAGAAAATGAATTTGATTCAGAAGTTAAATGAAGAAAAATAAAATAAAAAAAAAGAAGGATGAGGTCATTCAGGGCGTGGATGGGCCAGGAACCTGAACATCCCCTAGCCTGCCATCTCTACCATGTTGTCTCATTGTCTGACTCCAACCAGCAGAGAGTTTGCCCCCCCCCCGATGCTCATTGATTCGGTTTTGCCAGGACTCCTTGATGCCACACTTGGTCGAATGTGGCCTTGATGCCAAGGGCTGTCACTCACACTTCACCTCTGGAGTTCAGCTCTTTTATTTATGTTTGAACAAATGGTATAATGAGGTCAGGAGTTGAGTGGCCCTGGCAGAACCCAAACTGGGCGTCACTGAGCAGGTTGTTGTTGAGCAGGTATAAAAACAAAGTTGCTGGAAAAGCTCAGCAGGTCTGGCAGCATCTGTGAAGGAAAAACAGAATTAACGTTTCAGATCCAATTACTGAGTTCTGAGGAAAGGTCACCGGACCCAAAATATTAACTCTGTTTTTTCCTTCACAGATGCTGCCAGACCTGCTGAGCTTTTCCATCACTTTTGTTCCTGATTTACAGCGTCCGCAGTTCTTTTGGTTTTTATTGCCGAGCAGGTGCTGCTTGATAGCACTGTTGATGACACCTTCCATCACTCGCTGATGATCGAGAGTAGACTGATAGGGTGGTAATTTTTATGTACAGGACATCACTGGGCAATTTTCCACATTGTCAGGTAGGTATCAGTGTTGTAACTGTACTGGAACAGCTTGGCTAGGAGAGCGGCAAGTTCTGGAGCACAAGTCTTCAGTACCATTGCCGAAATGTTGTCAGGGCCCATAGCCTTTGCAGTATCCAGTGTCTCCAACTGTTTCTTGATATCATGTGGAGTGAATTGAATTGGCTGAAGACTGGTATCTGTCATACTGGGGAACACTGGAGGAGGTCGAGATGGATCATCCACTCGGCACTTCTGGTTGGTGATAGTTGCAAAAGCTTCAGCCTTATCTTTTGCACTGATGGGCTGGGCTCTTCCAGCATTGAGGATGGGGATATTTGTGGAGCATCCTCTTCCAATGAGTTGTTTAAATGTTCACCACCATTCACAACTGGATGTGGCAGGACTGCAGAGCTCAGATCTGATTTGTAGTTTGTGGGATCACTCAGTTAGTTCGATTTAGCATTCGGCAGCTATGTATGGATCTGGCAATAGTCAGTTCCATGGCTCTTAGGAGAAGCTCTTTTTTTTATTCTGTCAGGCGATGTTGGCATCACCAGCTGGGCTAACATTTATTGCCCATCCCTAGTTGCCCTTGAAAAGGTGGTGGTGAGCTGCCTTCTTGAACCACTGCAGTCTATGTGCTGTAGGTAGCCCCACAATGCCCTTAGGGAGGGATTCTTCGGAGGTATCAATGTATCTTCCATCTCATCAGATGTGGCCAAGGACCTGGGTTCAATTCCAGCTTTGGGAGACTGTCTGTGTGGAGTTTGCATATTCTCCCCGTGTCTGCGTGGGTTTCCTCCGGGTGGTCCGATTTCCTCCCACAGTCCAAAGATGTGCAGGTTAGGTGGATTGGCCATGGGAAATGCATGGTTACAGATATAGTATAGGGAGGTGGTCTGGTTGGGTTGCTCTTTAGAGGGTCGGTGTGGACTCAATGGGCTGAATGGCCTGCTTCCACACTGTAGAGATTCTATGAATCTTAAATTAGCGTAATCTGTTAATTTACCATTATGTAATAAACAGCCTCTAATTCCTGAAATGCAAGCATCTTCTGCTGAAGACATCTTCATGGATAATCTCTTTATCACTGAATACGAGTAAACTCTGGAGACTAGTTTTACAAAAAGTTTGGCAGCAAATTGACCTGAAGATGATCCTAGCAGAACCAGAGGCCAGCTGCAGAAAACTATTCCAACATTATTGCGCTGCAGAAATTCACTCAGGCTCCTTAGAGAGCGCTTTGCAAACCCACGATCACTACCACTATCCCAGCAGATACCTGGGAATACCACCATCTACAAGTTGCCCTCCAAGCCACTCACCGTCCTGACTTGAAAATATATTGCCGATTCTCTGCTGTCACTGGGTAAAAATCCTGGAATTCCCTCCCCAGTGGCATTGTGGGTCGATCCACAGCAGGTGGACTGCAGCGGTTCAAGAAGGCAGCTCACCCCCACCTTCTCAAGGGGCAACTAGGGACAATGTTGGCCCTGCCAATGATGCCAGCATCGCCTGAAATAACAAAAAATGGCGTTTCTACTAAGAACTGACTAGCTCCTCCCACGTACTGTTATGTATTTAACAGGGGGGAAGTGGAGCTATTTCAAAGCTCCCAAGTTAATCCCTTCAGGCCAACAGCTTTATAGAATGATGTCATTTCTAAAGGGTGATGCTCAGAACAGACAGTGCAATGTTCTGTGCAGTTTGGGTGCAGACTGCAGACTGCAGACTGGACCAAGCTCACTTCAGGGAGGTCGGGGAGAGAATACTTTCACTGTATTAACATTATTAACTGGGTCCACTCCCAGATCGGCAACTGTTTGCAGCTTTTGTTTGAGATGTAGAAGAGTCAGTTCTGTCACAGGGGAAGAGCTGGGGCCTGTGATGAGGGAGGCAGGAGGCAGTGCTGGGTGGGGAATGATCCTTTATGTTTAGTTCCCAAGGACATAGAGAAAGGCCAGGCCTCGGGGGGCTAATGATTGCTGTGTAATGCCTAATAAAAGTCCCTATTTGCCTTGGGGAGGGGTCTACTCTGTGTTGCCTTTCACTGCCACTTAGTAGATATTCGGAGGTCTGGATTGGCAGGTTGCCAGCATTTAGCAGATGGGAAATTGGTGCTGGACTAATTGTGAATGACTTTGTTTCTTCAGACAGCCTCGGTTAATGTGACAACCATGATCATTAACCCTACATTGATCCTTTACATGTTCTGCAGTTAACCCATTCCGTTCTGCACCTTTGTAGAGGTGGTGTAAACTCATGGGAAACGTTGCTGAAACCCACCATTCCCTGACGGTTGGATGTTAGAAGGTTACACTTCCTATCTCCCTGCCTCGTCCCAGTTCATTCATAAATCCAGAAGACACTATTCCTTTCTGGGCTACAGGGCTAAGTAGTTGCTTTACCATTCCTGAATCTAACGAGCTGCTTCGAATGTGTGAATCAAGGCAGAAAGTGATGTAAAATTCCAATCTCGTGAAGACCACTGCAGCCCATAAGCACAAAGGTGAGGCCAGTTTTTAAGTATGTTCTTGATAGGGTGTCACAGGCAAGGCCAGCAATTCTACCCCATCCCCAGCTACTCTTGAACTGATTGGCTGTCTAGAGTATCCCAGAGGGCAGTTAAGAGCCAAGCACATTGCTGTGGGTCTGGAGTCACATGTAGGCCAAACCTGGGAAGATTTCCTACCCTAAAGGATCGTAGGGAACCAGATGGGTTTTTAATAATAATAAGCTTTAATAGCGGACACAATTAGACTATCCATTAATTCCAGATTTTTTCATTGAATATAAAATTCATCGTCTGTCATGGTGGAATTCAAACCCAAATCCCTGGAGAATCCCTGGAGCATTTCTGATGAAGGGTTTAGGCCCGAAACGTCAAGTTTTCCTGCTCCTATGATGCTGCTTGACCTGCTGTGTTCATCCAGCCCCATGCTTGTTATCTCGGATTCTCCAGCATCTGCAGTACCTTTTATCCCTGGAGAATTAGTCTGGGGCTCTGGTTTACTCATAGAATCCCTACAGTGTGGGAACAGGCCCTTCGGCCCAACAAGTCCACACTGACACTCAGAGCTTCCCACTCAGACCCATCCCCCTATAACCCACCTAACCTACACATTCCTGAATACTATGGGCGATTTAGCATGGCCAATCGATCTAGCCTGCACATCTTGATTCTGATGACAAAGGTGTCAGGGTAGGCTGAGAAAGCTGGGAAAATGCTTCCAGGACACCAGAGATTTTATACGTAGAGGTACAGAGCACAAAAGCAAAGATGTTCAGATGTATTTTTTTAAAGTACTGGATTGGATTCATCATGGAGGTCTGAGGAAGGGTCACAGGGCTCGAAACGTTAACTCTGATTTCTCTCCAGAGATGTTGCCAGGCCTGGGGATCCTTTCCAGCAATTTCTGTTTTTGTTTCTGATTTACAGCATCCGCAGTTCTTTCAGTTTTTATTGAATATCTGAGACAGTGTGCAGATAAGATTTCCAAGAATGGTCTGAGGAATTGAGCTGAAGATTCATAATTTATTATGATTGTTTGGGAGCTTTTACATTTGATCTGACTGTTTTAGAGGGGTCATTTTTTTTTTGAATGGTTGAGTTCAAGGCATTGTTTCCAAGAAATCACGTGATTTCATCCAAATGAGAGCTGGCTCCCTGCAGAGAACGTGGTTCGGATATTCTCTGACTTTGAGGTTAACAACCCAGTGAGAAAGAGAGAGGTGCAGAGCATGCTCATTCAGACAGTAACTGGTTCAATCAAAAGAATTTTTTTAAACAATTATCCACAGGATGTGGGCATTGCTGACTGGGCCAGTATTTATTGCCCATCCCTAGTTGCCCAGAGGACAATTAAAAATCAGTAATGTTAATGTGGATCTGGAGTCATATGCAGGCTAGACCAGGTTAGGAAGGCAGATTTCCTTGCCCTAAAGGACATTAATGAACCAATAGATTTTACTATGATTACAATGGTTGCTCGTTTGCAATTAGACCAGCCTTTTATTAAATTCAAATTTTGCCACCTACCATTGTGGGGTTCAAATCCATGCCCCCAGAACATCAACCTGGGGGTTGCTGGATTCCATGGCTTCCCCTTCACAGGTCCTTAATGACAGAGGTGCTGTTAGTTTAGCAGTCTTCAAAACAGTCAGGGCAGAAGGGGAGAAATCCTGAGTTATTTAGGTGAAAAGGCCAGAAAAAGGTTGTTGAGGTATCAGAGAGGAAAGGCTACAAGGCTGTTGAAGACATGTTAAGTGGAAATTGAGTTGAATTCACGGCTTGTGTAAGGGTCTCAGGAAGAAACATTATCGAAATAAAACACAATTAAGTAACTGGGCAGAACTTTGATAAAAAGAAAACTAATTACAACCATGCCAATTGAACAAGGAGCTTTAGTTGGAGATGGGATGATTGTTGGTGAGCCTAAGTGTGTTGTTGGGAGAAAAGAGATCAAGTTTTCATTCTGACATTTGTAGTAAGGCCATTTTAACATGGTTCTTGTATAGCGTGTAAAAGCTTGTATTTTTCTTTTGTGTAATAAGATTTTACGTACTTCTGTGATAAGTATACTGGCAAGCTCTTGTGAATATGCTCAGTGTCTGGCCTCCACAGTAAAGAAAAAGAAGAAGACAATAAATTTTATGGCCTATCAAGCCATACTTTAGAATCTGACTTGTTCAATGTTGCCATCAGCTGGGATTATCAGTAATGTGGATAGATTGGAGGAGCTGGGACTGTTTAGGCAGATGAGAGGAATGAGACGGGATTAGATAGATGAGTTCAAAATCATGAAGGGTCTGGCGAGGTTACTATTCCCACTGATGGAAGTGTTGAAAAAGCAAAGGATTTAAGGTAATGGGCCAAAGGACCACCTGCAACTTGAGGAACAACCTATGTATCCAGCAATTCGTTAGGATCTGGAATGTGCTGAGGATGAAGTAGATTCAAAAGGGTATATAGACTCCTGAAAAAGAAGTCTTTGCAGGACTCCCTGCAAAAGGAAAGATATTGTTAAATTTGAAAGGGTTCAGAAAAGATTTACAAGGATGTTGCCGGGATCGGAAGGGTTGAGCTGTAGGGAGAAGCTGAATAGGATAGGACTTTATTCCCTGGTGCATTGGAGGCTGAGGGGTGACCTCATAGATGTTTATAAAATCATGAGGGGCACGGATAGGGTGAAAGCCAAGGTCTTTTCACCAGGTTAGAGGAGTCCAAAACCTGAGGGCATAGGTTCAGGGTGAGAGGAGAAAAATTTAAAAGGGACCTGAGGGGCGGCATTGTCACGCAGAATGTGGTGCATGTATGGAATGCAGTGGAGGAGTCTGGTACAATTACAACATTTAAAAAGCATCTGGATGGGTACATGAATAGGAAGAGTTTAGAGGGATATAGGCTAAATGCTGGCAAATGGGACTAGATCAGTTTAGGATATCTGGTCAGCATGGATGTGTTGGACCGTAAGGTCTGTTTCTGTGCTGTATGACTCTGTGAATGTGATTGTGAGGAAGGGGCAAGAGATTAGCAGAGACCCAGCAGGAACACAATGGGCTGAATATCCTCCTTTGGAGCTGCAATTATTTCTATGATTCTAACCTGTTGTATAAGGGATGTATGATCCTGGAGCAACCTTATGAGGATGTCATTGAGCTGTTCCTCAATGGGCATAAGTAGCTAAGTGTGGGTGGAGTTAAAGACTCAGAGACATGAAGAAGAGCGAAACACATGTGGGAAGGATGTCAAGTAGACTGACTAGTATAAGGTGATAGAGTTCATGGAATTAATCTTTCAATAATACACCAGTGAGATGAGAGGCTGGTTTGTCTCTGATAATCATGTATTGTGGAATTTAGTCTGTATTACAAAGCAGCACAAGCCTGAAGGCAATTCTTGCCTTCTCATTGGCTTGCGTCGAACAAAAGCTCATGGGTGTGCACATAATGCCACATGACCCTCTTTGGAGGGTCGGTGTGGACTTAATGGGCTGAATGGCCTGTTTCCACACAGTAGGGATTCTATATTTCTACGGGAAAGGCAAACCCAGGGCACAGAAGCCATCCCAAATACTGACCAAGCAACAAACATTTACCAGAATGACCTCTGATCCCTGATTTCATCAGATTGGCCTGATTGGTCAATGTTCTCACTCAGTCGTCGCTGACCGAATCTTCCCACCTCTCCCACACTGAAGCGTCTTGTGGATGCGAGCCAAAGCCTGTCAGGTGGACGTAGGAAGACCGGAGGTGGGGGGCACAACCTGAACTAAAGCAAAGGAGATCGCACGCCCCCACCCCAAACCCAGTCATCATGAACAGTATCTGTCGCTCAGACAATGTCATTAAAGGGAAGTATGCAGCCCGTAGCAGGTTGCTATGGGGCAAAGAGAAAATTTCGTGAGAAACAGCAAAGGGCCAACGCTCCGAAAGCTTGTGATTTCAAATAAACCTGTTGGACTATAACCTGGTGTCGTGTGACTTCTGACTCCTTCAAGCAGCAACAACTTAGACTTCAGTAGAGCCTTTAGCATAATAAAACATATTCCGCACAGAGCTGGCAGACAGCGAACACCAAACCAATACAGTCATGAGAGGACAAGGGTGGCAAAAAAGCAAATCCCACTGGAGGCTAGAAGGACAGTGCCCGACTCTCTCAGGTAGGGGTCAGTTCATTGAGAAGGGCAAGGTCTGGCATCAGGGAAGTGATACCAGGCAAGCATTGAGCTCGCTCTGTTGACACGTGTCCACCAGCTCGGTTGCTTCACTCAGTAACTACCCTGCACAGCAAGAGGCCATGTAAACACCTCAGGTTCGACTCACTGATGGAATTGGATTTGGTTCACTTTCGGTTGCTGAGAAAAATGGAAGGGGTTCAGATAAGACGTCACAGCCTGGTGAATCACTTTTCCTGAGTGACGTGATTTTTCTGAGAATTGTTTTTGGCCTAAGGCAATATAAGGTTTATAAATAACATTGCATTCAGCTTAACAAATGACACACATGGTATTTTGATGGTTTTGATCCCACTACAGTTGAAGGTGTGTATTAGTGTTATATTGGGAAACCAAAAATTTATTTTTATTATAAAATGGAAGATTCACATTTCTATAAATCCTCCCAAAGCCCTCAGTAATGCAATAACAACAGCTCAGATTTAGGTAGAACCTTTAACAAAATAGAACATTCCAAGGCAATTGGGAGGATGCACTTAGTCAGTCTCTGTGTTCCCTCATAGTTCTGACTCATCGCGCAAGGCGAATTTTCTCACAAGTCCAAAATTAGTCTTTTATTAGTTTGAATGTTGACCTTATGAGATACCTGATAAGGTTTTGTTTGAAGTCATATTTCAGATTTGCATTTTCTATATTGTGTTCGTATCTATAAGATCATGCTGACACACCTTCATTTCTGACTAACACCTTCAAAGTCAAAATAGTGCTCTGCTACTTACCCTGCTTTGAATCATTGGGTTTCTCTGGGTAGACAGTCAGAATTACTCCCATTGGCTACGTTACCATTCACCAACAGACAATGGAATGTTCCCATTGAATTTCACAACTGCAAATCACAGAAGGTTGCATGTTATGGAATGTACCCAATGTATGTTAATTGCAGAAGAAGTGAGGATTAAATTATTTTTTGGCATTCATGGGATTTGAATATCACTGGCTGGACCAGTATTTACTCCCCATCCTTAATTGCCCTGGAGGAGTCGGTGGTGGTGAGGTGCCTTCTTGAAACATTGCCGTCCATGTGGTATGGATAGAGCTATAAAGCACTTCGGGACAGAATTCCAGCATTTTGAGCCAGTGACAGTAACTTCCAAGTCAGGATGTGAGTGGCTTCGAGGGAAATGTAGAGCTGGTGATGTACCAAAGTATCTGCTGCCCTTGTCCTTCAATGTGGTAGAGGTCATAAGTTTGCAAGACCTGGTCAAAGTTGAGTTGCTGCAGTGCATTTTCTAGATGGTACACACTGCTGCTACTGAGCCTCGGAGAGTGGAGGGATTGAATGCTTGTGGATGTGGTGCGAATAAAACAGGCTGTTTTGTCCTGGATGATGTCATGCTTCTTGGGTGTTGTCGGAGCTGCACGCATCCAGGCAAATGGGGAGGATTCCATCACCCTCCTGACTTGTGCCTTGTTGACGTGGACAGGCTTTGAGGAGTCAGGAGGTGAGTTACACCCAGCAAAATACCTAGCATCAGACCTGCTCTTGTAGCTGTTATGTTGGTCTATCCCACCTAGTCTGCACATCCCTGGACAGCATAGCATGGCTAATCCATCTAACCTGTACATCTTTGCACGGTGGGAGGAAACCAGAGCACCCAGAGGAAACCCATGCAGACATGGGGAGAGCATGCAAACTCCACACAGGCAGTCAACTGAGGCTGGAATTGAACTCAGGTCCCTGAAGTTATGAGGCAGCAGTGCTAACCACTGAGCCACCATGCCACCCAGATAGCATCTGTATTGTAGCTAACCATCTGCCATAGATATTCAATGGGATTATCATCACTGCATCCACCACAATTAACATCCTGAGGGCTGCCAATATTTAGAAACTGAATGGAACTAGCTGTATAAATACCACGAGAATAGCCAGCAGCTGGGAATTCTCTGCGGAGTAACTCACTTCCTGTCTTCTCACTGCCTATCCACCATTCCATCAGTTTCCATTAATCTTGTTTCTTTGGATGTGGACGTCTGAGTTTTGCATGTGGCAGCAAGCCACCTGGTGTGTGTGAGAGAGCTTGGAGGACTCGTGCCACCTTGAGGAGTATTTTTCATACGATGAACAAATGGAGACAGTGATCAGGAGTGTGATGAATACTCCCCACTTGCCTGGATGGGTGCAGCTCCAACAACACTCAAGAAGCTTGATATTATTCACGATTAGCATCCCATCTACAAATCTTGCACTCCCTCCACCACCTACACACAATAGCTCATTGAGTACCATCCACAAGACTCACAGCGGAAATTCAACAAGGTTCCTCTGATAGTTCTTACCAAATCCTCATCTCTACCCCATTCAGCCTACCCCCTTTCACCCTGAGAAAACAGAATGAAGATGGTTAGTCAGTCTCTGCAAGACTTGATGGCCTGAACTCTCCCCTGTGATTCCATACAGGATGATAATGAGTTACACTCTTCTACACTTTTCACAACTTTTTTTGTATGAGGTCATTGGAAGAAAACAATCTGAAGAAAGGTTTGCGGAAACAGCCTTCAAGCGGGATTCTAACAGCTGACATGCAGATAGTGCGAATGACAGAAAATATCTACAAAGGCAAGTGTCTAATCATCACAGGAAAATGTTCAAGAGTTTGAAGAGGTAACTGTCCACATATACAGGAGAATCAGCAGGTCTGGGGCTTGATGTTGGTTTGGTTCTGTTTTCAGGACTTGCACTCAATACTGCATGACCAACACCTGCTTCTGATCCAGAGGCTGAAGGCTTATTGAAATCATGTCTTCATGCACAGTGTGGGGCAAAATGTCCTCACTTGCTCAGTCTCCAGAGGAAACTTATCCAGCCAAAGAAGTCAATGCTGGGCTGCAGCCGATGGATGTTGAGTTGTGTCCCTCCAGGCAGCCTTGGGAGAGGAGCAGGGATTGTCATGATCTGTGAGAGCTGATTGAGTTAGTGGGGAGAGGGTGCAGTGGTCCTGCCCCTCCTCATGCCGTGCAAACACAATCCTTCAGAAAGAAAAAGATTGTTTTTAAATTGACCGTTCATTGAGGTGGACTGGGAATAGCATGAATTTAAAAAATGGTCCCATTGTCTTTGCTGTGGGACCCTCATTCACCAGATTGGGATGCTTCGCACCCATTTGACACTCAAATATTAATACCCCAGAAACTACAGCCCTCGTGGCAGCCAGCCCCATGGAACATGATGAGCAATTGACTTCTGAAGACAATGTTTCTTGCACTAACACAAAGTAGCAGGGAGGCTCTTCAAGTTGCCAATTTAGCTGAAAGATTCGGAAGGCAGTAAATTGACATCTGAAGGCTTGGCGTTTCCCTATAAAGGGCTGCACAATATAATCAGATGCAGCAGACAATCTGCCAAGCAATGAATCGCTTCGTTTGTTTCCCAAGGGCTACTCCCTGTCAGTTTGGTGAACCTCTTGCCTGAGTCATGCCCATTTCAACATTTCTCCTGTTTAGAATATGGTTGTAGGACTGCATATTTAAATCATGCAAAAATGTATGGAAGCAGAGTAGGTTTTTCTTCCCTTTTGTCAGTCCCATGAAGGAGGGGAGACCTTTAGCGCAGAATGCAGCTCACTGTACAAAACCGCACCTTGCATTTTGTTGACATGGGGACGCTGTTGCATTGGATCTACCACATGGGCTGGGCTGACCAGGAAACTCTCCCAATCTTACCAACCTGCTCTAGGCACCTTCCCTAATCAGCCTGTTCAGAAATGCTATTCTACATCTCAGACGCAGCTGGGACTTGAACTCATACCTCCTGGCTCAGAGGTACACTACCACCACACCTTGACAATTAAACTGTTTGGCTGCTTCTCTCTCCCTCTCTCTATCTGTCTCTCTCTCTTTCTCTCTCTCTCTTCCTCTCTCTCACTGTCTCTTTCTCTCTCTTTTTCTCTCTCTCTCTCTGTCTCTCTCTCTCTCTTTCTCTCCCTTTCTCTCCCCAACCCCCACCCTCACTGCCTCTCTGTCTCTGTCTGTTCCTCTCTCTCTCTCTCTCTCTTTCTCTCTCTCTCTCTCATGCCAACCACCCACCTAGCCCCCACACCTGCCCCACCCCACTCCACTCCATCTCTCTCTCAAACTCCTTGACCATCAAGACTTGAAGTGGAACTCAGACACCAGTCTTTTGGCACACAGATGGACATTACCCACTGCACCACAAGACCTCCCGGTGCAATAGGGAGGAGACCGTACTCACTCCCAGAAGGAGCTAGCCACTGGTCCTTTTGTCCTGCCCTTTTACCAAAAACACCTTTATACTTCTGTTCTCATTGGAGAGAAGAAGGCTAAGAGGGGATTTAATAGAGACCTACAAAATGATCAGAGGATTAGATAGGGTGGACAGTGAGAGTCTTTTTCCTAGGATGATGACGTCGGCTAATACGAGGGGGCATAGCTGCAAATTGAGGTGTGACAGATTTAAGACAGATGTCAGAGGCAGGTTCTTTACTCAGAGAGTGGTAAGGGCGTGGAATGCCCTGCCTGCCAATGTAGTTAACTCAGCCACATTAGGGGCATTTAAACAGTCCTTGGATAAGCATAAGGATGATGATGGGATAGTGTAGGGGGATGGGCTTAGATTAGTTCACAGGTCGGCGCAACAGCGAGGGCCGAAGGACCTGTTCTGCGCTGTATTGTTCTATGTTCTATGTTCTATGTTCTATAATTTTATTGTATTTTTACATGGTTTGGGCATGGACATTGCTGGCATGACCAACATTTATTGCCCAATCATGATTGCCCTGTTGTAGTCCATGTAGACCCACAATGACAATAGGGCGGGAATTTTGACCTCATGACAGTGAAGGAATGGGGACATATATTTGCAAGTTAGGATGCTGGGTGGCTTGGAGGAGAATTTTCAGATGATCGCATCCCTGTGCAATGGAGGTGTCATCTTTCAAACGAGACATTAACTGGAGGCTCTGCCTACCCTGTTAGGTGGGTGTAAGTTTTATAAAGCGGAGGTTAACCCCTCCCCCTCTGAGAACTAAAATTAAAACACCCAAAGAGGAGCACCTTGCACTATAATTTGTAAAAGTGGTGTAACCTCCCTTTCAGCAACTTCTAGTGGTTAAATAAAATAAATCCCTGACACTCACTTTGTAATCAACAAGTAACAATTCATTTATCTAACTCTAATAATGAACAAATTAAATAAACTATTAACAAACTGAATAAATTGTTTCTAACTACTAACTTTTCCTGAATAAAACAAGATTCTCATGGTATGCTGTTCCAATAAAAACAAATCCCACTTGTATAAAATAAAAATTGAATTCAGTCTCTCAAAACTACAGCCAGGTTACATATCTTCCAGAAAGCTCTGTGCCTTCTCTGTCGCTCCTTCTGTCAGGAATATTAACTAGTTATGCCGTGGGTACCTTTGTTATTTAGATGGTGCTTTCTCTGAAACTTAGTGGAGACTGTGAAAGCCAGCGATTCTGTCTTGAGAGCTGAGGGCTGTTAGCTCTGGCAGATGGCAGTTAGCTCTCTGGTCTTTGTCCAACTGCCTCCTTCTTTTATACCGTTGATGACCTATCAATATGTTTTACAATAGGATTGGTCCTACATTGTCGAAATCAACAGGCTTTTAAATTTAATTGATTTTTGGTATCTAAGTGCCTGGCTCAAATTGATTCGGCAAAATTCAAAACTCTTTGGTCTTGGTAACCTTGGTAAAACTGTCTTGGTAAAAACTGCTGCTTGACAGCTAACTGTACGGCCATTCAATACAAATGTTTCAACTTGCGTGCTCCCTGTGTACTTGAAAACTTTCAAGCTGCTGCTCATAGACATCCATTTTGAAGTTCTAAGCAGTGAAAAAGCACATCATCTTTTAAAGGGACCACACAGTGTTTTCCCCTGCTAGCATTTTACAAACACCAAATTCTAACTTCCTACCTCCCAATCCACAAGTATTCTACCCAACTTGACAGCATAAGAGATCCCACGTCGAAGGAGAACAGTAGAGATAACCCAATGAGCTGCTCAATAATTTATACCTGAACATTCATTCTAAAAATGGATTATCTGGTCATTATCATATGGCTGTTTGTGGAATCTTGCTGTATGCATGTTTGTGCCATTTTTCGTACATTGCAACAGCAACTAGTTTTTGAAAGTACTCCATTGGCTGGAAAGCAGAGTGGTTATGAAAGACGTTATATAAATGTAAGTTCATCCATAATTGCTTAAAAACAACAGGGTTGTAAGTCTCCTGTCAGCGCCTTGTGCACTCTGGAGCGAACACCTGCAAATTATCTCCCTCTGGGAGCTTTAGAATTCATGTCTAGACATCGACCTTTGTGGATGCAGATCAGATCTACATCGTTAACTGATCTCAGCTGAAATAAGGTCTACACACTGTGTTATTTCAGACTCCAGCATCGGCAGTTCTTACTATCTCTTGGGATGTTGTAGTCGGCTAAACTCAAGACAGAGAAAGTCAATTGTTGGTTCCTTGCTGGAGACTGCATGTTTTCAGACGTTAGATGAGGATAAAATCAGCTTCGGTTGTGATGCTGACCACAGTTCAATGTTAACACGCCCCCTTTATGCTACTATTTGAGGAGTGGCCATTTACATGAGGTAGTAGAGGGTCAGCAGCTCAGTGGATAACAATCTACAGCCCAATATCAGTCTTCCAACTGGGGAATTTCTAACTCTGAACTGACTTGTTTATTCATCGAATGTACGACTCTGCAAGGTCAATGTTTATTCCCTCATCTCTCACTGCTCTTGAGCAGGCTGCCTGTACAATTGAGTGATGTGCTGGGCCATTTCAAAAGGTGGTTAAGAGTGAAACACATTGCTGTGGGTCTGGAGTCATGTGTAGGTCAGGCCAGGTAAGAATGGCAGATTCTTTCCCTAAAGGACAATAGTGAACCAGATGGGTTTTCATGACAATCTGGTTGTTGTCATTACTGATACCAGCTTGTTATTCCAGAGCTATTTAATAAAGTGATGCCAAATCCCCACACCCACCCCGCACCCCCCATATGGAATTTGAATCATGTGCCCCAGACCATCATTCTACCAACATAACCATTATATTACGTAGCTTCCTGGAGTCACATTGCTTTGTAATTCGCAATAGTGCGTTAGGTTGTGTTTTAAATCTCAAATTGGGATAATGGGTCAGCCAAGGTTCATAGATCATATAATCCCTTCATGGGATTCATGGGTTCACATGGACCCTCCAAAAGCATCCCACCCAGACTCATCCCTGTAACCCTGTTTTTCTCATGGTTAATCCGCCTAACCCACACATTTTAATGACAGTGGGAGGAAACCAGAGCACCCCCATACAGCCACAGGGAGAATGTGCAAACACCACACAGCCCAAGGGTGGGATCAATCCTGAGTCCCTGGTGCTGTGAGGCAGCAGTGCTAACCACTGAACCACTGTACCACTCCAGTGCCCTTTGATGTTTGAGTCCAGCTATACTGCCATGGGTAGTCAGTGCACATGGTGTGTTGCAGCTGCATTTGGCACAAACATGATTTTCTCGCTATAAACCAAACATAGAGTAATAGGATCTACAGCACAAGGAAAGGCCCTTCAGCCCATTGAGTGTGTGCTGGTCAAAAGCAACTACCTAATTATTTTCATCCCATTTTTCAGCACTTGGCCCACAGTCTTTAATCAATTGGATTAGTGCAATATAAAGACAGTGAAAAAACTGCACCATGGCATCATTCTCCACCTCTACCTTGGGTTAAATTTACCAACATACACTCAGTCACTATTCCACTGTGCTCCCTAGCTGTCAATAGTTACAATGTTAAACTATGGTTCAGCACTCATGCACCTAGCCCCTAATACAGGAGACTAGTTAGCAAGCCCAAGGCATTTACTAATCCCTTCAAGTTGTCTCAAATGATTGGCTCCTTTAATGTTGTAAGTAGAGAGGATTAAGTAATTAAGGAAATCATTCAGTAACCTACTGCAGGAACAGTCTGCAACTCTTCTGAAAAAGTGCCTCAACTGGAGTACTGCGTCCAGTTCTGGTCGCCCTGTTATAGGAAGGATATTATTAAACTGGAGAGGGTTCTGAAGAGATTTACCAAAATGTTGCTGTGAACAGAGAGTTTGAGGTAAAAGGAGAGGCCAAATAGGCTGTGATTTTTTTTCACTGGAGCATGGGAGGTTTAGGGGTGACCTTATTGAAATTTATAAAATAATGAGGGACATAGATAAGATGAATGGCAGGTGTCTTTTCCCTAGGGTGGGGGATTTCAAGATTAGGAGCCATATTTTTAAGGTGAGAGGAGAAAGATTTAAAAAAGGCATAACGGTCGATTTTTTACACAGAGTGGTTTGTGCGTGGAATGAACTTGCTGAGGAAGTGACAGATGTGGGTACAGTTACAATGTTT
This sequence comes from Ginglymostoma cirratum, assembly GCA_024137785.1. Taxonomy (NCBI): domain Eukaryota; kingdom Metazoa; phylum Chordata; class Chondrichthyes; order Orectolobiformes; family Ginglymostomatidae; genus Ginglymostoma; species Ginglymostoma cirratum. The sequence continues at coordinate 5,942,199 of JAHRHZ010000043.1, read as the reverse complement.
AAAAGACATTTGGATAGATACATGAATAAGAAATGTTTGGAGGGATATAGGCCAGGAGCAGGCAGGTCGGACTAGTTTAGTTTGGCTTATGGTCAGCATGGGCTGATTGGACCGAAATTTCTCTTTCCATACCATATGACTCTATGACTCTAAGAGTCATACCAGACCTGAAATGTTGAGTGTGTTCCTCTCTCCACTGACACGGCCTGACCTGTCGAGTTTAGTTATGACAATGCCCAAACATCAAGGGGTTGAAACAATAACACAAGCATCGCCTTTGTCATTGACTTCTGTAATGATAGAGAATAGATCTGACTGGTATTTAATGGTAATAAAACCATGATATTGATGGATAGGTCGACCACAATCTAATTGGATGACTTAAACTCTTAAACAGTCATGATTTATTCTTACAGGTTTCCTCTCTACATGTGGACAATGGAAACTGGATTTCGTCTTGAACATATTGTCAACTGTTTCGGTTGAGGTTGAGTAGCTAAAGGTGAAGTGCATTGTTTGGATGACTAGTTGCACATAAGAGGGCTCTTGTGGTGTAGTTGTAGTATCCCTACCTCTGAGCCAGGAGGCCTGGATTCAAGTCTCACTTGCACCTGCAGTGTATAATAACACACCTGAACAGGTTGGTTAGGAAAATAGCTTGAGCACACATGAAGAGAAGCTTGCCTTCCACAATGGGTGGGGCTGGAGTGCATTCACTCTGCTGCCCAGAATTAATCCTTTAATTTAAATTTAGGCTGTGTTTGCTGACTCCCAGTATTTGTATGATAAAAACCCAACAAACTCTTAACAAAAGTAAATAAGTGAAGAGAAAAAAATACTGAAATAAAGTATAATTTTTTCGAAAAGTTAAAGATTATATCGCAAATGTGTCTGTGAATTTAAAAATATCAGAGGTGAATCAGAGTCAGAATTTATAATCAGATTGTTGGTATCGGGAGACATTCTGCTAAATTTTGCTTTAATATATTTTAATTTGTTTTGCAGTGTCACGTTAAGAGGTTTTTATCTTTGAATTTGGTTTAATCTAATTGGAATAATTTTAAATTATCAAAGGAATATAAGGAAAAAGTGAAATAGAAATGGAAATTGATGGAGAAACTCTGCAGGTCAGGCAGCAGCTGTGCAGAGAAAGCAGAGTTAACATTTCGAGCCCGCTGACCCTTCTGTAGAACTGATAGTAGCGAGGAAATGGTGATGGTTATGCTGAAGACAGGAGTTGGGGAGGAGTGAGCAGACATATAGGGACGGAGCCCAGAGGGAGAGAAGACAAGCAAACAAATGGATAGATAATGGTAAACCAGGGAAAAAGAAAAGTTGCTGATGGGACAATGAGTCAGTGAAGATTGGTCGGCTATGCTGAATGCAGTCTGAGTCATAACAGGGTCTGGGCTGTGAAAGTGGGTGATGGACATGGAAATGAGGGGCTCGGGTTTGAAAATGATGAACTCGATACTGAGTCCTGAAGGCTGCAGGGTCCCCAAGCAGAAACCGAAATGCTGTTCTTCCAGTTTGCTCTGAGCTTCGCTGGAGCACTGCAGCAAGCCTGAGACGCGGATGTTGGCCAGGGAACAGGGTGGTGTGTAGAATTGGTAGGCAACTGGAAGCTCAGGGTCATTTTTGTGCACAGAATGTAAGCGTTCTGCAAAGTGGTCGCTCAGCTTGTGTTTCACTTCCCCTCCGTACAGGAGATGACATTGTGAGCAGTGAACACAGGAGACTAGGTTGTGTGAAGCACTGCTTCACCCGGAAGGTATGTCTGGGGCCTTTGTTTCTGATTTCCAGCATCCCCAGTTCTTTTGTTTTTTTGTCAAATATTACAAATATTTCAAAAAACAAATATTAATCCAGTACCTGTGACAAATTTTGATGTTCCGAACGGCTAACAGTGAACGTTTATTTTGAAGTGTCCTTGCTTGCTCAGAAACCTTTTCTATTTATTCATTCATGGGAAACATTTGTTGCCCATCCCCCCATTGTGCACAGCAAGATCCCACAGACAGCACCATGATATTGAACAGTTAATTCCTGTTGATGCAAATGGTGAAGGACTGGAATAAAAACAGAAAATGCCTGGATAATCTCAGCAGGTTCGGTGACATCTGCAGAAAGAGACACAGAGAGACAGTTTGAAGGTTTTATGTCAATGATTCTGCCTTGGAATGGGCAACAGTATTTTTCACTGCCATATCTTTCCCAGAGATGCTCAGTTTGAACAAATTCTGCTCTTCCCTCTGAAAGGATTTACATTATCTTTCATTGCTTTCTATTTATCACTCATCCCCACTGCATCCCACACTCTTGTCCTCTCTCTCTCTCTCTCTCTTTCTCTCTGCAGTATCACTCTACCCCCACCCTAGTCCCCACTTCCACTTCATCCTTCAGCACACTGGCTCTTTAACAAGAGCTTTTACTTTATTTTTCATGAACTGCATGTTTCAACAGGCCTTCCTCAAAAACTGTTGCAGGTGACAACTGTTGGCTCAGGCCCTTGGAGAGAATATCCCTGGTTGCACTCCAGAACAGCATCAAGAGACCTTTCACATCCACCTGACAGCTTCACAGTTGAACTACATTCAAAATACACCTTCAACAGTGCTGCACTCTCACAGTACAGCATGACAGGCTACACTCCAGTCTTGTCATGAGGCCTTGTACCTTTCCAACATGATGGGAAGAGTTGGTTGTGCTGTGCTGTGCCTAGGTTTATACCTGATATAGTTGGAGTGGATTTGTTGAAATGGTGAGTTTTTAAAATTCATTCATGGAATTTGGACGTCACTGGCTGGGCCCAGCATTTACTGGCCGTCCCTAGTTGCCCTTGAGAAGGTGTTGGTGAGCTGCCTTCTTGAACCGCTGCAGTCCATGTGCTGTCGATAGACCCACAGTGCTTTTAAAGAGGGAATTCCAGGATTTTGCCCCAGTGACACTGACAGAATGGCAATACGTTTTCAAGTCAGAATGGTGAGTGGCTTGGAGGGGCATTGGTGGTGTCTCCATGTGTCAACTGCCCTTGTCCTTCAAGATGGAAGTGGATTTGGAAGGTACAGTGTAAGGTGAAGGTGATGGTATTGGTGCATTTCTGCAGTGCATCTTGTAGATAGTACACACGGCTGCTACTGAGCGTCGGTGGTGGAGGGAGTGAATGCTTGTGCATGTGGTGCCAATCAAGTGGGCTGCTTTGTCCTGGATGGTGCCAAGCTTCTTGAGTGTTGTTGGGGCTGCACCCGTCCAGGCAAGTGGGGAGGATTCCATCACACTCCTGACTGGTGCCTTGTAGATGATGGACAGGCTTTGGGGGAGTCAGGGGGTGATTTACCCGCTGCAACCTCTGACCTGCTCCCTTAAAAGAGACGGCATTCATGCAGCAATTAGGGATGGGCAGCAAATACTGGCTTTGCCAGTGATGCCCAAATCCCTTGAAAGAATAAAGGTGACAAGCTAGAAGGAGAAGGGCCGCAGATATTTGGAAACACCACCGCCCGCACGTTCCCCAAGAGCCACTCTCTGTCCAGTCTTGGAATTATGTCACCATTCCTTCAGTGTCACTGGGTCAAAATCCTGCAACTTCCTTCCTGATGGCATTGTGCATGCATCACAGCATCCCTCCCACCCAAACAGCAGTTCAAGAAGTTGCCTCAGCATCACTTTCTCAACTAATAATTGGGCAATAAATGCTGATCTAGCCAGGGACATCCATACCCAGTGATTGAATACTGGCACAGACACGATGGGCCAAAGGGTCTTTCTCTGTGCTGTTAAAACTCTTATGATTCCAATTATAAACAGTCATCTTATCAGTCTGTAAACACAAATGAGAAAATGAGGGACACAGAGAGGAAAACATGTTTGAGATATTAAAAATGTTTTTTTGTTTTAAAAAATAGCATGAATCAGAGAGAGAGAGGGAGAAAGACATTGATAATAATTGGTATGAAAACAGATGGGTTCAGAGGGTAACAGCAGATGAAGGAGCCTCTTGGTGAAATCTGATCAAGCTACTTCTGCGTCTTTGAATAGAAAGGAACAGCTGTTTCGTACTGAGCCTCAGACACATGCTGTGTGTACATGTCAGGTTAGAGGTCCACATGAACTGAAACAAACATTCTCTGATTCCCATTCATTGCCACACACTTAATGAAACAGAGCCTCTGATTAACCAGCCCTGCTGCTGCGCTCTAATAATGGGGCTAATGGTGTCACTCAGCTGCTTTCAACTTCACTGGGAATGTGTTCATACTGGGGAGTCTTGATGGTGCTAGAACAGAGAAAGTCTGCGTTTTGAAACTCGGGCCTGTACAGACCCTGGAGGAAGGAAAGGGAGTCACCATGGGTCTGGGGTCACAGTCTAAGAATACAGGGTAGGCCGTTTAGGCCTGAGATGAGGAAAAATGTCTTCACCCAAAGGGTGGTGAGTCTGTGGGATTCTTTGCCACAGCAAGCAGTTGAGGCCAAAACAGTGAATGTTTTCAAGAAGGAGTTAGATGTAGTTATAGAAAAGTCTTAGAGTCATACAGCACGGAAACAGACCCTTCGGTCCAATCAGTCCATGCTGACCATGATCTCAAACTAAACTAGTCCCACCTGGCCTATATCCCTCAAAGATTTCTTATTCATGTACTTATCAAAATAAAAATGAAATGCGATAATTATAAGAAGTCTAGAAGTAAATCTGGAAATAAGCCTGAATCTCAGGAACAGCTGCAAGATTCACACTAGTCTCTGTTCACCATTTTAGAATCAGTGAGTTATTAAGGCTAAAGGGATCAAGGGATTTGGACTGAGTTGGATGATCAGCCATGATCATATTGAATGGCAGAGTGATCTCAAAGGGCTGATTGGCCTACTCCTGCTCCAATTTTCTATGATTCGATGAGCCCATCATGCAGATTTCCGAGTCCCTCCGTTTTCTGCCCACTCGACTCGCTAACGGATTATTTGGAGCATTGAGTGTGACAGCAACTTCCCGATTCTCACCATATTCAGTGTGCTGTCTCCCAAACAGGAAACACTTGAGAAGCAATGGAGCAGAATTATTCTGCAGCTAATGGTTAAATCAGTCGTTTCAGTACACCACAGGGATTCCAACTAACAGAATATTTCAGAAACTGAATTGTTTCCCTCAATCGCTTCAGGACGTCCGGTGGCTGAGCAAGTGCTGATTAAACACGAGTTTGTACTTTTGTCTTAGTAATGGGACCTTTACTGACCATCTCTGGACCTGCAAAAACATGAAAAGCCATCTGTAATAGAAATTCTCCCAATTCACTCCCAGTGTCTCTACCCATCCATCGCTGCCGCCACTTTCTGTGAGAGCTTTGGGAGTGTTTTTTTCACTCTATTAAAGATGAGTTCAAATTATTGCTTGACTGCGGGTCAGAACGTTTCCATTAAAACACATACAGTGTTCTCATTCCCGAATTCAATTCCTTCATTTTGTCTCCACCCTTTTGCTGTCGGCTTGCGGCTATCGTTGGCAAAGTCAGACCGTATTTCCCATTCCTAATTACCCTCAGAAGGTGGTGTTTAGAGACACTGAGCAGCTTCAGAGGCCCCCCAGGTGGCAATCACCTGGAACATTGAATAGTACACCCCAGGAACAGGCCCTACAGCCTATTGTGTCGCTGCTGACCATGATGCCATTCTAAACAAATCCCATCTGCCTGCAGATGGTCTATATCCCTCCATTCCCTGTCTGTTCATGTGACTGTCCAAATGATTCTTAAACATTGCCATTATATCTACTTCTACCACCTCCTCTGGCAGCACATTCCAGGCACCCACCACCCTCTGTGTCAAAAACTCTCACATCTCCTTTAAAGTTTGCCCCTCTCACCTTAAACCTATACCCCCTAGTATTTGACATTTCCACCCTGGGAAAAAGACTCTGACTGTCCGCTTAAACTAAACTTTGCCTCGATCTGCCCAAGCTTTTTAATTGTGTCCAATTGACTCTCCTTGATGCCACTTCGATCTGTGGTTTCTTGATCTAAAAAGTGCTATCCGTTTACCGAAAGCTTATTGAGAGGCTGTTGCATGGAGAAGAACAGCCAATGAGTTGGATTAGCCCAGGATTCAGTTCTGGCAAGCAATTCCTGTTGAATGACTCACTGCTAAATTCCACACCATCCAACAAAGTGCCTGAACCTGTTGGCTGTAACTGGTTCTTTCAGAAACTTCTCTGTTTGCGGATGTTTGATGTCCTGTTTGATGTAGTGACCTCGTCTCGTCAAAAAGGGACATTTCGAAACTTACTGAACCATGGCTGCTAGTTGGGGGAGACTGGTGATGATGAAGTGGCCAACTCAAAGATGGGCAATTTCTTCACATCCTGTTGGAATGCTGAAGTTCTGAGCAGTTGAGGAGTCAGGTTTTGGTCAGTTTATGTACTGGCATTGAGACCTAGAATAAATAAAATCTGCGTCACAGTACCATGAGAAACACTTTTAATGAATGTTAAAGGCAAAAACTTAGAAGGTTAGGAGTGATTTGATGGCAGTTTGTAAGATGTCAGAGGGAAATAACAACAGACTTTGTGGGAGTAGATGGTGGAGGTATAGAATGACCGAAAGAACTGCGGATGCTGTAAATCATAAACAAAAACGACAAAAAGTTGTTCTGACAAAGGGTCACTTTGACCCGGAATGATAACTTTATTTTCTCTCTGCAGATGCTGCCAGACCTGCTGAGCTTTTCCAGCAATTTCTATTTTTGTTTGCAGTATTGGGCAATGTGTAAATAGTGAGAATAAAGATTCTAGGGGAGCAATGGGAGGGGAAAGAGCTGTTGAATAAAACATTCATTATATCTTTCATTAATAAAGGAACTTTATTAACTTATGACAGTTAAGGGGTGTTAACTGTCAATCATCATTGTCTGGTGCATTTTCCACCGCAATACCTCTACTAATCATAGTCCTCTACCAACCAATCAGCACTGTCCTCTCATACAGAATAAATGTTGGTTTTCCTCCTTATTTGTTTTCTAGCGAATTGCCTTGATGAGACCAAAACGAAAAGACTTCAACTAAATGTGTTTTTTTCTGTTAATACCACACAAGGGATGGCACGGTTACTCAGTGGTTAGCCTTGTTACCTCACAGCGCCAGGGACCTGGGTTTGATTCCACCCTTAGGCGACTGTCTGTGTGGAGTTTGTATATTCTCCCTGTGTGTGTGTGGGTTTCCTCTGGGTTCCTCCCCAGTCTAAAGGTGCCCAGGCTAGGTGGATTGGCCATGCCAAGCAAAATGCCGTGTGGTTTGCAGTTTAAGGGAACCATCCATAGTACATAGGCTGGGTTGGGTACTTTGTGAAGAGTTGGTGTAGATTCAATGGCCTCTTTCTGCACAGCAGGGATTCTAAATTGACCAGCTACCTTCACATTTATTTTGCAGTGAACTAATGGAAACTAAAGCCATCCCTGTGATTCTCCAGTTCAATCTCTAACCTCTTCATTTTAAAGGAGGGAACAAGAGTAACTCAAAATTAGTCCCTTTGCCAGATAATGGCACCTTTCTGTGTGACAAGTGAAGGAATTACTGTAAAGACAGACATTGTCATGGAGTTTTTTTACACTAATCACGACCAATGCGGAAATGCCAATCATCAAAATCATAACAATTGAATCGACAGGAGGAAAAATAAAGTATTGATTGGTTGGCAAGCCATTGCAGTGATATTCCATCTTTATTTGCATTGGGAAGTGACTGTAAAGGGGCTGAAGTGTTAATTAACCTTTAGATCCTGGCAAATACTTCACACAAATGCAAACTAAAAGACATTGAAGATAAGAAATGATCAAATCATTCATGGAGTACCTGCTGAGAGTGTGGGAGATTTGGGAAGATATATAAATGCAGGGGATTTTCTTTTCCTACTCAGAGGAGATTTGTGTTATTACAGACAGAATATTATTTGCAAAGGTGTCAGGACTGGGATGAATATTCTGGAAGTTTGTTTAACAACTTTTAGAATTCACAGAACCTCAAGTAAGACTTTACTCTCAATGATGTATGAGGGGTACTCATGTAACACAAAAACAAGCCTGAAAGCCCAGCAAGAATCATAAAATACCTTACAGTGCAGATAGAGGCCATTCTGGTCAATGAGTCTGTACTAACCCTTTACCTTCATGTGCTTGTCCAACCGCTTAGCCCCTCTTCAAGGTAACAAGTTGTACTCTCTTCATAGAAATGTTTCTACCGTGTTCCCTATTGGATGGCTGTGTTGGTACTAAGGTTCAATGGATTAACATTCTAATTTTAATCCCATAATGGGATTTGAATCCAATGTGTAAGGGTATGGGGGGGCAAAGCAGCAGCTGGGGCACTAGGAAATGATGCCCATTTAATGAGCTGATGTAGGCATGATGAGCCAAGCGGCCTCCTTCTGAAGAAGGGTCCCAACCCGAAACATCAACATTCCTGCTCCTCCGATGCTGCCTGACCTGCTGTGTTCCTCCAGCTCCATGCTGTGTCATCTCCTTCTCTGCCATGGTACTTTTGTGATGACGGTGATTCAATTGAAATCAATTAATTTAGAATACAAAACCAACCTCGAATAAAATCAATGAAATGATCATTGCCCGTTGTAAAACCCCATCTGGTTCACTATTGTCCTTCAAAGGAAGGAGGTCTGCCATCCTTACCCAGTCTGGACAACAGATGACATCAGACCTACAGTAATAGGGTTGACCTCTTATGCCCTCTGAAAATGTCCAAACAAGCCACTCAGGTCAAAGGCAATCAGAAATGACTAATAATTCCCATGACTGAATATATATTTGTAAGAATTGTGGTTCTAATTCTATTCTTGCCCAAAAGTTGAAACATTATCTTTACATATACCTTATTGAGTCTTTGTGTAGACCTCTGGCAGGCCACCCCTCACCTTTTCCGAAGGAGCTCCAGTCTATCCATTAACATGTGTAACCTCTAAGTTTATCATTAGCAAGGTTCTCACATAAGCTTCAGGCATTAAACCAGTGCAGCAGAGTCCAGGGTTGGTTGAATGAGCAAATTGCATTCAATTAAACCCTTTTCATTGCTACACTTCACAGATTTTCTGGGAGAGAGTGATACCTTCAAGAGGTATGATTCTAAACGGGCAGAGCTTCTTAATGTTGGGTTTGGGAGCTGAAAGCTTTGGAGTCACAAACTCAGAGGCAGCAAGGGCCACTTTGTATTCCCTCCCCTACAGGTCATCCAACTGCAAGGAAAGCAATGGCCTAGTGGTATTTTCGCTGGACTGTTAATCCAGAGACCGAGGTAACATTCTGATGACCTGGGTTTAAATCCTGTCATGGTAGAATTTAAATTCAATAACAATCTGGAATTAGGAGTCTAATGATGACCATGAAACCGTTGCAATTGTTGGGGGAAAATATCCAACGAATGTCCTTTAAGGAAGGAGACTGCTATCCTTACCTGGTCTGGCCTATGTGACTCCAAGACCCATGCAATGTGCTCAACTCTTAAACGCCCTCTGGGCATTTAAGGATGGGCAATAAATACTCACCTAGCAGTAATGCCCACATTCCATGAATGAATCCGAAAAGAAAATCCCCTGCATTCATATATCTTCCCAAATCACCCACACTCTCAGGGGGTTGTGACCATTTAAACCTCGAAACAGGCTTACAATGGGAAAACTGTGGGAAGCATAGGTCTATGGTCTATGGGAGGAGGTGTTGGACTTAAGCATTTTATATTCAAAAACTGTATGTTGGCAAAGAAAAGTTTCGGTAACTGGTCTGCCTTCCAAGTAAAATTCAAAATCTAAATTATGTACTTTCCTGGCAGGTTCAAAGAAAAGTGAGGGAGATTGTAAAAATAAAGATCACACAAACAGCCTGGATTTTTACCTTGGTAAGTCTTTATTGAAATCTGTAACACAGCACCAGGCTGTCAAAATCAACCCCTCAACTTAATCTAAATAACAGGACATCATAAATTAAAAACACATCCACAAGTTACGGAACACAGAAATAGTCACAGACAGAAAACAAATTGTCCAGCCATACAGTTCAAATGGAACAAGAAATAAATCCTTGTCCGACTTCCTGCCTGTGTAATAAAAATAAAACAGAATACCCAAAATACAGTCACAAAATATTTTACAGTAAAAGCATCTTCAACTGCTTCCTTCATCTAAACGTTCATAAACATTCTAACAAGACACATGGAGAGTCTTAAAACAGATAGATTAGAATTTACAAGAAGAATTCTTCCTGCTTGAACATTTGAAACAGTCTCGCCTTGGTTACAACTACGACAGACGCTTACAGGCTTAACAATACAAGAGGTAGCCATTTGGCCCATCAAGTCCATGCCAGCTCTCCACAAAGCTAGTCAGTCAGTCTCATTACCCTGCTGCATCCGTGTAGACCTCAAGAATCTCACTCAATTTCTTTCTCAAGTTGTCGATATTTTCCACCACCAATATCTGTGGGGATTGGGGGAGGGCTTCTTTCAGACAAAATTAAATAACAAAAAAAAAAGTGATTAATTCAGACTATTTCCTCCGGATGCTCTGTTTCCCCCCATTATCCAAAGATATGCCAGTTAGGTGGATTGGCCACGGTAAATATGGCGTTATGAGGATAGGGTGGGGAGGATGGGTCTGGGTGGATGCTCTTTGGAGGAGCAGTGCCAACTTGGGGCCAAATGGCCTCTTTTCACAACTACAGGGTTCTATGATTTTTGACCACACAATCTCATCAGCCAGGTCTCCAGATGTTCTCATAGCCCAAGCAGTAATAAAGTGGCAGAATGTGATGGCAGTCACTAACAAGCAGCTAGTCTATTTGTCCAGAGGGTGAAAGACAAAAAAAATGCAAAGCACCTTTTGAAAGAGATGAGGTCAGTGGTTGCTTAAGATTTACTTCAATGCACATACAGGGTTATCTCTGACACTACAGTCCCTGCCATGTCCATAGCTGTGAGGTCAGTGAGCCACTTCCCTTCAGCGAAGAGTTGATCTGTATATTCTTGCTGGAATGCAAAGTTGGGAGGGTCAAAACAGGAGTGCACCCTGGGCCCTGAAGAACAGCCTGTGACACATACTGGCGTCGGTGAGCGGGTGGAGAAAACAGATGAGGAGATTATGAACTCTCTTCCTAATGGAAAGTAAACTTGCATTTATGTAGCACCACTTGTCGTAGTAAAAGGACCCTCAAATGCATCACAGGAGTGGAGTGCCAGATGCAATTTGACACTGAGCCACATAAAGATGTGAAGCTTAGTCAAAGAGGTAGGTTTCAAAAAGATTGGGATCTAAGTTTCAGAATATTTCAAGGACAATTTTCAGCGAGTGAATTTTCCACTGTTGACTTAATGGAGGATTGTGATGAGGAAGAATTCCTTCACTCAGAGTTGTGAACCTGTGGAATTCTCTCCCATAGGAGGCTGTTGGGGCCAGTTTGTTAGATATATTCAAGAGGGAGCTGGACATGGCCCTTGTGGCTAAAGGGATCAAGGGGTATGGACAGAAAGCGGGAGTGGGATACGGTGACTGCATGATCAGCCACGATCATATTGAATGGTCGTGTAGGCTCAAAGGGCTGAATGGCCCACACCTGCACCTATTTTCGATGTTAAAACAAGCTCAGACTCTCTATATTACGTTGTTGGACTGGATTCATGCGCCTGTGATTTCTTGAGCGTCATTTGTGAAAATCCTCTGGATTCGAATCAAATATTAAATCCTCTCAAAAGAAAAACACCTCAAGCAGAAATAATTAATTGAAGCTCAAGGGAGAGCTGTACAGATCAGTTTGCTAATCATTTATTTGGTGTGACGAAAGGGAGCTGGTTTAAATGCAGGCAATAATTTTTGTTCTCCCCCTTTCAAGGGATGTGGGCAGCACTGACAAAGGCAGCGTTTGTTGCCGGTCCCTAATCACCCTTGATCTGAGTGACTCGCTGGATCATTTCAGGGGGAATTAAGAGTGGACCCCATTGTCATGAGACTGGAGTCACACGTAGGCCAGACCAGGTAAGGATGGCAGATTTCCGTCCCTACAAGAACATTAGTGAAAGCAAGATATGTTTTTAACAATAAACTGATGGCAGCTCACAGCCACCACGGTACAGAGCAATTTTCAGTTCCGGGCTTTTCAAAAACAAAATTGATTGAATTTAAATCCCATCAAGTTTCTTGGTGGTACCTGAAGCCACATGAGCTGGGGTGGGGCGGGGGGGGTGGTGGTCTGATCTGCTGGCACAGTGATGACACCACTAGACCACCAATGACTTCAGGCCATGCCATCCGAAGATATAGATGGTCAAAAATACACTGGGGCCGTGCAAACGACCAGAATGTGACAAAAATGCAAAACGCTCAGGAGCAAGGAAATTAATATTTCAGGTGTAGACCCTCTCAAACTGTTCAAAGAAGAAATTTGTGCCATTAACAACAATTTGTCAGTGCACACAGGCAACAACTGAAGTTGTGAAAACTAGTTACTCCATTGATCCTAAACCCCAGAGGAACACAACTGAGAGGAACACAGGCAGCTAACCTCACCGAGTCAACAAACTTGCCTGTAACAACTATATTGTTGCCACCCACCTGCAGTGGATTGGTTAGCTCAGCTGGCTGGATGGTTGGTTTGCAATGCAGAGCAATGCCAACAGCATGAGTTCAATTCCTATACTGGCTTCTGTTACCCAGGACAGTCACTCCTGCTCAACTTCACCCCTCACCTGAGGTGTGGTGACCCTCAGGTTAAACCTCCACCAGTCATCTCTCTCTCTAATGACACAGTGGGGCTATGGTGAATTTACACTGTCAACCAACTGGTCCGTCTGACAGAATTCAGTTCAGTTCCAGAGGCGTTCCACAACTGGAGTGTGGAGAGCCGGCTATTCCACTACGGTGGTCATCACAACCAACGCAAGTCCTGCCCCTGGCATCGGCAGATGTCCCTTTTGTAGCAGGACATTTTATCCCACTGCCCACCCCAAAAGGCCATAAAAGCTGATGGTGGAGCCTAAGCCAGGAGACGCCCAGGCAAAGAGCAGAGCACCTCTATCTTCTCAGGTATCTCCCTTGGATCTGGGGGCTGCACATTTATCTGGTGAATCATTGGGAGAGTTAAACGGTGAATTTCTGGAGGCTTTTCAACTACAACAGAAACCGTCTTACCCTGGATCTGATGGTTTCCAAGGCTTCCACTGGCAAACTGGAGAAGTCCCAAAGGAAGTTCCTGTTGCTATTATCTTTCCCACGAGATTGGGCTCCAGTGCTCAACAATTGAAACTGACTAATTCAGAACCACAGGCTTTTTGTTCTCCCAACAACAGTTTAGACAGGTGAAGAAAACCAGTCTGTTCACACCAGGACGTCAAGACAAGATAACACTGTTAAAAAAAGGACACTGGGTGCTCTCTGAAGACTCAGAAAACAAGTCACCAAATGACAAAATCATGAAGTGGGAAAACAGAATGTGCAAAACTACATAGATACGGGAGAGGGGTCAACTCCCCCAGTCTGGGTTCACAGAATCACAGCAACAAGGGGGAATTTTAGCTCCAATCTGGGATAGAATAGTGACCGAACTAAAGAATGTGGGATAGGATGCGTCAGAGTGAAACCAGAGTTCGGGCCCAATCGGATAATGCCAAGTTTGGGTTTTCAAAGTCTGTGGATTATAGGAGAGAACGAAGTCGGAAATGGTCACACGTCCGAGTGAAGAAGGAATGTGTTCCAGTCCTCGGGAAATGGGCTTCATTAGCACGGCCCATGTTTATTGTCCAATTCCAGACGCGTGGTGATACATCACAGACTGTGCAATGAACGGACACTCTCAGCGCAGCCAAGTAGAACGTTCTGGAATGGCGACCCCCAGTAAGTGTGAAGCGAAGGCTGATACATTTCTGGGCTGTGATGGTCGGTGAGCTGGAGATGATGGTGTCTCCACACACCCACAGCATTGGTCTTCCTTGGTGGGGAAGGGGCATGGTATCAGAACCTGACATCACCAGCTGAAATGTGGTTCCTCAGCCGGTTACCATAGCGACAGTCTTTGCTGAACAGGCAAATATTGTGTCTTAAAAATGATAAACAAGACAAACATCAGACAGACGTGAAGTCTAAGAGAGGTGAAGTCCAAAACCCTCAAAAGGTCTGTTTGTCATAAACAGCTGGAGCACCAAAATACACATGGTGTGGTTTGCTGAATTTTGACAATGGTGCTGACCACAGGCACCGACGGTCAGCCAGAGGGTGCAGCTCAGTCCTCTTTGGCCCAATTCCTTCCAGTGTTGGGACAACATCTAGCGAACACGGCTGCGCCATCTAACATTCTTCAATGCTCTCTGCCTTTTAACAACGACAGGTAATCCATCGAACCTAAGTCAAACGATAACGAGAAGTGGTCAAGTTCATTTTAACAGACAGGACTGGCAAGGTCATACAGCAACCCCCTTCCTATTTTTCACCCATTCCTGAGGAGCTCGGTCGTGACACAGAACTGTACAGGTTCAATTCCCACACTGGCTGAGGTTACCGTGGGAGAGTTAACTCTCCTACTCAACCTCTCCCCTCACCAGAGGCATGGTGAGTTTACAATCAAGCAAGCAATCAGGGTTTGACAACTCACCTGAAAGACAGCACCTCTGACAGTGCAGCACACCCTCACTGATGTGGGGTTGGAGGGCAATGCACATTAAGCTACACAGCTAAATGGGAATAAATGTGAACATTCGATTAAAATGGTCGATCTGGGGAGAGAGAGAGGGCAGGAGAGGGCGGGAGAGACAGAGACCGAGAGCGAGAAAGGGGATCGGATTCAGGGAGACCAATCACCTCCCAGAGGAGGATCGACGCAGAACTTGCACAGCTGTTTTGTGAAGAAGAAATTTATTGCGATGAGCGTCAATGACAAGTTCACCAATTTGCTGCCCATTCCAAGATCTCTAGAGGAGGAGATGGGCCACCCTGATGAACCTCTGCCGTCTCACAAATGATACAACTTCAAAAAGGGTTAGTTATGACATTAATCCCAGTGGGTTTCTGGGAACTCACTGCTGGTTCCTATTAGCAGCCATTATCCTTGTAATCTGACACCACTCGTGGTGATCCCTGACCCCTAACGATGTAAGAGCCTGGCTGGGTGGGGTGGGATAGTGAGTTTTATTCCCCCACCCTAGCTTAAAAGAAAAGTGGACACTAGTGAAGCAGAGATAGTAGGAACTGCCAATGCTGGAGAATCTGAGATAACAAGGTGTGGGGCTGGATGAACACAGCAGGCCAAGCAGCATCAGGGGAGCAGGAAAGCTTGATGTTTCGGGCCTAGACCCAGCTGGTTAGTCACCAACATTCAGGCAACTCACAGTCCAGTTAGTTCTTTGCTTAAACTGAAACTATGGACGGATTAAAACCAGCCTGTGGCCCAGACAGCGACAGAGGCCTTGTGAGGGACCCATAACCGTGGAAATATATGCCTTGTGGGTTTCAGCCGCACTGCTACAACAACAACTTGCATTACATAGCAGCTTGTAACATGCATCCCAAAAACTGGGGTCATCAGGCAATTCAACACTACACAAAACAACACAGTTTCTCTGTCAGACTTTTAACTCCAAACTCAACAATTTCAGAACAGACTCTGTGTCCCCAGGCAGACTCTGGTCGTGATTCTGCTGCTACAAAACCAGACATTGCTGGATAAACTCAGCAGGAGAGGAAGCTGCTTCCGAAGACGCGTCACCGGACTCAAAATATTAACTCTGCTTCCTCGCTCTCCAGGCCTACTGAGTTTCTCCACCAAGTTCTGTTTTTGTTTCAGATCTCCAGAATCTGCATTTCCTTGTTTTAGTTTAAGGTTCTATTGCTGATTCCAACTCCTTCGGATCTGCTGTTTGCACCTTCACTTGTTTATTTGCAACCCACTTTTATCCCTTTGCACCATCATCTTTTTTGTTATTTAATTTCTCCAGTTTCCTATTCGATTATGGGCCCTCCCAATTTTGCTCTTCCCCCAGTTCTGGCCTCTGTATCTTCCTTAAAAACCTGTTAAGTCTCTAACTTTTCTCCCATTTCAGATGAAAGAATATCAAACTGCAGTAATTAACCTCGCTTTTCTCTCTGCGCATGGTTGCCATATACTTCCAGAATCTTCTGTTTTCTCTCCCTGTCCCACACCCTTATTGCGGGAGCTGGCTGCTGGTTACCATTAACAGCTGGTTACGCTTGTAATCGGACACCGATCTTTCTGATCTTTGACCCCTAAGGATGTGCTGACAACAGAATTCTAGTGGCATTGACACACTGGATCTCCCAGAGTTCAGGTTTCAACGAGACTGGTCCCCGTCTAAATTGAGTAACTAGGCCACAGGCTCCCGGTTGCCACAGCAACACTCTGCATTGACCAAAATAATACTCATTTTTACATTCCACTGATACACAGAGCAGCTACTAAATGTTTTGACACTATGTGCAGCCTGCTCACAAATTAAGATTTGCGGAATCCAGCTCTAACTACACACAACGAGTCTCATGGGCCTAGTCTCACAGTGAACCTCTATAAAGGGAGATGGGTGCATGGCTGGGGGGCAGGGGAGGTGGCATAGTGTTACTGCCACTAGGCCAATAATCCAGAGGCCCAGGCTAATGATGATAAGAGTTCAAATCCCACCTCAGCAGTTGTTAGATTTTACAATCCAATTAATAAATCTGGAACTGAAAGCCATTCATTCGATGATCACTGACTGCCCTAAAGAAATCCCTTCTACCTGCTTCACCCGCATTCTTTAGGGAAGCAAATTTGCCAGCATGCGACCGCAGACCCACAACAATAAGGCTCACTTTCGAATGCTGTTGAAAGCCACTCAGTCCAAGGGCAATTAGAAATGGGCAACAAATGCTGCTCTTAATTACCAAGGAAACAAGGAAAGTTCCAACAGATTGCGAGGTAGAGGTTTCAACGCCTCGCCATGGAAGAAAGTGGGAGTTTCAATCATGACTCCATGTCTTTCCCCTTTTTGCCCCACTTGGACACCTGCTGCGTAGGGTCACGTGAAAACACTCACTGGATTCCCCAGATTAAGGGCCCAATTCGGACCCCACTCCAGCCATTAATCATTTAGCAGCCTACAAGCTGAGAGCTGTTTATGCCGGATGGGGAATAGGGAGGAGAATTACTCCTGACTTTGCAACACCAGCTCAGGTTGCTACAGACAGCAGGGTGGGGAATGTTCGCCACATGTGAACTGGCTTTAGACTGAGCCAGTCTGGAATCAGAGACATTGCAGCACGGAAGGATGCCATTTGGCCCATCGGATTCCCTAGGAGTGTTCCATCAATGGCTCAGCCAAAGTTAATGAGGCCTCCCACTGGCCTTTGCCCATTCCAAGGGAGAGAATTTATCCCCAGTTTATAACCTCATCGACTGCTCACTTCATACTCTGCAGTTTCTGCGACCCTCAAAGGAAAGTTACTTTTAAAACTTGGATCAACATTAAAATGACCATCTTCCACTTTCAGAACAGTTCATACACAGAAAGTTTGCTGGAGTGAATGAGGTCCCTCTGTTGGGCTGGTTAGATATGGACAATGTGAGACAGGAACAAGGGATATTACGTCAGTCCCAGTTCACTGGAAATCTCAGAAATCAGCCTTCACCTCTTGACCTCCCCCACCAGATAGTGGCTTTACACTTTAGATCCGTCCCTCCCAGCATTTACTGTATAGACAGAGACCGAGGGCAAGCGATGGAGAGAGTCTTTGTTTTGGAAATGATACATGTTGGAAGAAATTGCTGATGGATATGAATGCGTTGTGAACTTGGAAAGACGTACGGTTGGTAAAAGAGTAAACAACTGGACAATCTGTTTAACTGACTTCAAGCATTAACTTCTGTCTGGCTGTTCAGCTTTAAGACACAGTAGTGACACTTTGAAATCCCAGTGTCTGTGTGGTACCTTTTTTTTAAACCAGCTCCTACTAGAGCCGTGACCCTCCCATTTCCCTTGGCCCAGGAGGAGATAAAAGTAAGATTCAGAGATAGTCATATCGCAGGTCAATAACCTCTCATTTAACGAAGATTCTCAGGGACCACCCACAGCCAAAACATAATGAGTAATTCAAGAGAGTCCACGGAATATCTCCTCATTGTCTAAGAGTGAGGGTTTGATGATCTCCAGGTCAAATCACCACACAACTCCATATTTAGACAGAGTCACCTCTTTGGAGTGGAACCCTCTGCGACAAGGCTGACCCGGGGGGGCTCAATGGCCAATCAATTGGATTACTGGGGCAACAGCACAGAGATCACAGGTTCAAGCTTCATGGTAACTGCTGAATAATGACTGTAAAAACTATTTGATTGTTGCTTAACAAGATACAATGGATTCATTCATGGTTTCCGGGAAGGGGAAATCATCGTCGCCTTCAGCCTGGGTCTACTGGTTACTCTGAAATTCAATCTCAAAGGCAACAAAAAGGCAACCTGCAAACGGATGATAAATATTGTCCAAGAACCAAAAACAGACCTTGCTAAAAACAGGACATAAAGACCCACTGCCTTGAGTGCAAAAATATCAGCTTCCCTTCCTTCCGCGTGAACAAGAGAAATTAAACCAAAAGCACATGGGATCGCCGCTTGTAAGAAATGACCCAGTGACTCCTACCCAAAACAAAAAGCTAATGAGCTCAAGATCGACCTGATCAGACCGATTCCTACAATGACAGCACTGACATACAAAGGCAGACTGGATCCGTTAGAACATCGAACAGTACACAGCACAGGAACAGGCCCTTCAGCCCATCATGTCTGCACCAACCATTCTAATCTAATTCCATCTACCCGAACAAGGTCAATATCCCTCTATTCCCTCACCGTTCATTTATCTGTCTAAATGTCTCTTAAATGTGGCTGTCATATCTGCACCTACCACCTCCCCTGGTTAGGACTACATCCACTGGGAATTCAGAAAAACGAGGTTGGTGGGGGGGGGTCTCGTAGAAACCTATAAAACTCTAACAGGACTAGATAAGGTAAACACAGGAAGGATGTTCCTGATGACCAGGGAGTCCAGAACCAGGGGTTACAGTCTAAGGATATACATTAGGTCATATAGGATTGAGCTAAGGAGAAATGACTTCACCCAGAGAGTATGGAATTCTCTGTCAGAGAAAGCAGTTGAGGCTAAAACATTGAATGTTTTCAAGTAGGAGCTAGATATAATTCTTAGGACTAAAATGATCAAAGGATACAGGGCAGAAAGTGGGAACTGAGGGGACCGAGTTAGACGATCAGTCATGATCATATTAAGTTGCAGAGCAGACTCAAAGGGCCAAACAGCCTACCCCTGAACCTCAGCTGTGAAAGTCTCTCTTTATTCGCTGTTCCTACCCACTGTTTTTAAAAAGGGAGGTCCTGGGCACGGCGAGTGTATGTGACACCGGTAGCATCTTTCGGTGTGCGGGGGGTAGGTATGAAATTCCATCTCAAATTTAGACCAAGCGACGTCCTTCTGTCCAACTGAGGCTGTCCATCAGGATGGAGCCATATCAGAATCAGCCACTGCATCATTTAACCAGCCCACACATATGGTTGGAGGTTGGGGCTGGGGAAGTGGAAGAGAAACTGGATTTTGAAAGAAGACAGAATTCACTTCTGAAAGGAAGGGGAAGCTGAGAAACATCACCCCTATTACTTCAACATGACACATATGGAAGGAAGAAACCAAAAGAAATGCGGGCACTGGAAATACGAAACAAAAACCAGGGATTGCTGGAGAAACTCAGCAGGTCTGGAGAGAGAATCACGTTCCGAGTCCAGCAACTTTCGGTCCGAACAATTCTCATTGGCTCTGCTTTCTCTCCTCAGACGCTGCCAGACCTGCTGAGTTTCTCCTGCAATTTCTGTTTCTATCGCAAACAAAAAGGAAGGCTTTCTTGCGGGTGGGGAAGAAGCTTACCTCAGATCGCAGAGTTCAAAGCTATGGTTGAGCTAGACCGAGAGATATTTCCACGTACTAACGAAGGCGGTTGGAATGAGCGAGTAGGGAACGGTGGTGATGTTACTCCACGTGCCTGTTGACGAATCGTAACAGTCTAGGGTCTTGCACATCTGGGCACCAAAGTACCCTCCAACCACGTACAGCCGGTTACCGGATGCCACCGAATGGCAGCTGACCCTCCGTGCTGTCATGTCACCAAACTTTGACCATTGGTAGGTCTCACTGTTGAAGCGGTATGCAGAGCTGGCAGAGAATTCTGTGTCGCCGCCGATGACGATAATGTGGTCGCCCACCACAGATGCTGAGGTGTAGCGCCAGGGCTGCGGGCAGTGAGCGGGCACGGTCCACCGGTTCTCCCCGGGGTGGAAGCACTGCACCTTGGGCAGCTTCTCACGGTTGACGCTGGTGCCGCCAAAGACGAAGAGCTTCAGCCTGGCGCCCACCACTGCGGCATTGCTGACCCCCTCGCGAAGGGGGGCGACCAGGGTCCACTTGTTGGCCTGGGGGTCGTAGTGCTCTACCTGTTTGAGGGAGACGGAGGGCGAGGCAGGGAAGGAGACGCTGACGGCTGTGTGCCCGCCGATGGCGTACAGGCACTGGTCCAGCTCTGCCGAGCCATGCCCATAACGTGCCAGGAGCATGGGGGCAGCTTTGGTCCACTCGTCATGGAGGGTGTCGTACACCCAGACATCTTTGGAGACCCCATTTTCAGAGCCCCTGCCGCCAGTCACGTACACCTTACAGCCGATGGCACAGGCACTGCACTCCTTGCGGGGGCTGGGAATGTCGGTCTTGGGGATCACAGTCTTGGCCTTCTGGTCAATGGCGTACACCTTGTCGCACACAAAGGTCTGGCCGCCCAGCAGCAGCACATCGTGGTTGACCTTGCGAGGCCTGGCACACAGGAGGGTCACCACGCCGTCGTTCTGCAGGATCCGCATCTTGCAGCAGATGGCTTCCTCAACCACCCCCTTGCCCGTCTGGTGGCTGGCCACCAACTCCTCCCCTAGCACGCTCTGGTACAGGTAAGACTCCGGGAGCAAGGCCAAGCGCACGCAGCGCAGGAGTTCCGGCAGGTCGTCCCTCCGCCTCCTCAAGTCATGCTTCACCCAGCCCATCACCGCCTCGTAGACCAGGCTCTCGTCCTCCACCTCCAGCTCCTCGCTCAGGATCAGCTCAACCAGCTTGTCCTTGGGCAGGTTCAGGAAGTCTTCCGTCCTGTACAGCACTGCAAAGTAGGCCAGGCAGGCCTGCCAGGAGAGCTCGTAGAGCTGTTCGCACTGGTGGGCATCAGAGAGCAGCATCATGCCCAGGCAGTTCATAGGGTGCAGATTCTTCTCCAGAAACTCTGCCGAGGCGTCCCGGATATCGTGGAACTGCAGCATGTCACTGGCCTCCAGCAGGGACTCGGCGTTCTCCTCATTGATCAGCACGCGGGACGAGTAGGCGTAGTCGAGGAGTAGCTCCAGCACCTCGGGGTGCAGGGAGTCATGGAAGTTGACCTCGCTGTCGTGGCTCTCCTTCAGGCCGCCAGCGAACATGGCCTCGAAGTAGCGGCTGCAGGAGGCCAGCACCACGCGGTGGCAGGGGAAGGAGCGGTTCCCTGCGCGGAGGGTCACGTCAGTGAAGAGGTGACGCCTCCTCAGGAGGTTGAGGTGTGTCAGCAGGCTGTCTGCGTGCGACGGCTTGTGGAACAGCTGGATGTTCATGGAGCCCGAGCTGGAACGTGATTTCCGGTTCTCGTGAACGGAGACGGACATCGTGCGGGAAGGTGCTGTTGAGACACAAAAACATGGACATGCTAATCAGACAGGGGGGAAGAAAAAAAAAAAATTTCACTTTCCAGTCAGAGATAGTAGGAACTGCAGGTGCTGGAGAATCTGAGATAACAAGGTGTGGAGCTGGATGAACACAGCAGGCCAAGCAGCATCAGAGGAGCAGGAAGGCTGACGTTTCGGGTCTGGACCTTTCTTCAGACCCTTTCTGAAGAAAGGTCCAGACCCCGAAATGTCAGCTTTCCTGCACCTCTGATGCTGCCTGGTCTGCTGTGTTCATCCAGCTCTACACCTTGTTATCTCACTTTCCAGTCTCTGTTCAGAAAAGAAATATGATCAATCATTGCCACTAGAAACAGTAGCTCCTTCACTGAATACCCCCTGCCATCTACACCCTATTGACCAGGAACTGAACTGGTTCCAGCCATATAATTACTGTGGCTACAGGAGCAGGTCAGAGACTGGGAAAACTGCAGCATGTAACTCACTTCCTGACTCCTCAAAACCTGTCCATCATGTACAAGGTGCAAGTCAGGAGTGTGATGGAATACTCCCCACTTGCCTGGATGGGTGCAGCCCCAATAACACTCAAGAAGCTTGACACCATCCAGGACAAAGCAGCCCACTTGATTGGCACTAAATCCACAAACATTCACTCCCTCCACCACCGACACTCCGTAGCAGCAGTGTGTACTAGTGTGTCTATCTACAAGGTGCACTGCAGAAATTCACCAGAAGGTTCTTCGACAGCATCTTCCAAATCCATGAACACTTCTACCTGGAAGGGCAAGGACAGCAGATACATGGGAACACTCCCCTCCAAGTCACACACCATCCTGACTTGGAAATATATCAGTGTTCCTTCAAATTCATGGGGTCAAAATCCTGGAACTCTTTCTCAAGCAGCACTGGGTTTACCTAGACCACTATGACCCTCGGTCATCGGCAACTTCAAGGGCAGTTACTGATGGGAAAAAAATGTTGGTCTAACTAGAGACACCTGCATGCCATAAAACAAATTACAAATTATCAAATGAGTGTCCCACTTCAACATCAGTGAGGAAGTCAATTGTCTTCAAGGCTTTCTTGCTGGGAAATAAGAAGTTTCAGAATACTTTCTTATAGGAAAGGATATTGTTCAGCTGGAAGGGGTTCAGAACAGATTTACCAGGATGTTGCCAGGAATGGAGGGTTTGAGTTATAAGGAGAGGCTGGATAAGCTGGGACTTTTCTCACTGGAGCGTGAGAGGTAGAGGGGTGACCTCAAAGGTTTATAAAATCATGAGGGGTACAGATAAGGTGAATGGCAGGTGTGTTTTCCCTAGGATGGGGGTTTTAAGAATAAGGGGCATATTTTTAAGGTGAGAGGAAGAAGATTTTAAGAAGACATGAGGGATGATTTTCTTTTTAACAGAGAGTGGTTTGTGTGTGGAATGAACTTCCAGAGGAAGTAGTGGATGCGGATTTAGTTACAGAGTTTAAAGACATTTAGATAAGTACACGAATAAGAAATGTTTGGAGGGATATGGGCCAAATGCAGGCAGGTGGGACTGGTTTAGTTTGGGATTATGGTCGGCATGGACTCGTTGGACCGAAGGGTCTGTTTCTGTGATGTATGACTCTGTGACAATTTTCAGCGAATGAGCTTTCTGTTGTAAAGTCTTGCTTAACATGAGCACACAAACTCTGTAAAAAAGTTGGCAGACCAGATTCATGAGCTTGTTATTCGTGAAAATCTTCTGATATTAGATCCACTCAAAAAAAAAGCCTCGAGCATGAATAATTAATTGAAGCTGGTGATAGACAGTTTGTCAATCATTGATTTGGTCCAACAGTAGGGGCCAGATTTAAATAGTTCCTTTCTCCCTTTTATGGGACGTGGGCATCACTGGCAAGGCCAGCATTTGCTGCCCATCCCTAATTACCCTTGATCCGAGTGATTTGTTAAGCAATTTCAGAGGGCAGCTAACTGTCAATCCCATTGCTTTGGGACTGGAGTCACATAGTGGTCAGACCAGGTAAGGGTGGCAGATTTCCTTCCCTGTTTCTATTTAAATCATCATCCAATGTGTAAGGGTATGGGTAAAAGGCGGGACAATGGCATAGTCATAAATGCTCAGAGAACAGGTGGAGATGTGATGGGTTGAATGACCTCCTTATGGGCCATAACAATTCTGCAGCGTAGTACCCTCAAAATAAAGTGGCATAAAAGAATCGTGGCAAGATGCTACACAGGGGAACAAATCATCAACACATCCAGTGAGATGAAGGATCGGGGTCTGGACAGCAGAGAGGATCACTGTCAATAAGTGAGGAAATGTAGAGGGCAGAATTAGAGAGTGGAATTCTTGTAGGACATTACTGAACCAGGGAGGGGCAAGGATTTGGTTACGGAACCAGTGAAGTTGAAACAAAGTCTAACCACAGTGATGTGAAGATGACAGGAATGTCCTGGCTGCTGGCCACAGAAAGATGATGACCATTTGAAGAACAGGAGAATGGTAACCTCAAGATACACTCACTACGTAGCCACCAGAACAAGCTGGCTGATTAAAGGCTACATTGCTGATGGTGCAGTTATGTTCCACAAAACTGTGCGTTTAACATTCCAGGGATGTGCGCTGTGGGGCTGAACACTGTTATGAGGCACACAGTACCTATTTCAGAGCCCTGTAATCACACCTCACAGCCAGTTGTCAACAGGGAGAACACATGCCCACATTCCAACTCCAAGAGAAAAAAATAGATTGTCCTCTTTAAAATCATCGAGACCAGAGCTTATTCCAACCTAGCAGCAGTTGGCCATGATAAACCACGTCCAGACAAACTGGGCTCAACACCTTGTCCTCTGTTCCACCCCCAGACATAGGAAGCAAGAGCTCAATATGTCCAGTGACTGATCTCTGTTTTCGATTGTAGATGTAGGGTGGGGCATGCCCGTCTCATGGCACATTGTCTGCCCCACAGGGAAACTCCGTTCGATCAGCTCTCATCCAACATCCGTACCCCCAACAGGAGTTCACTCTCCAAAGTAGGATTGTGGCCCATTCCTACACCTCAGTCCACTGGGATCATTCACTGTGTTAAACTGTGGTATAAAATCAAACTCAAGTTTCCACTATTTGAAGAAGGGCAGAAGAGTACTTCCTGGGACACGGGCAACGTTGCCTAAGACCATAAGACCATAAGACATAGGAGTGGAGGCAAGGCCATTCGGCCCATCGAGTCCACTCTGCCATTTAATCATGGCTGATGGGCATTTCAACTCCACTTACCCGCACTCTCCCCGTAGCCCTTGATTCCTTGCGAGATCAAGAATTTATCAATCTCTGCCTGAAAGGGCACTGCCCATGTCAGCCAGCCATTAATATGGGATCTTGCTGTGCCGATTTCTTTTCCATTGCTTACGGTCCTACCAAACGTGGACCGTTGAACGGAGTCTGGCAACCAGACGGAAAAAGAGAAAATGTTCCCTTTGCCATGGGCACCGTGAGGTTGGCAAATATGCCAAGGAATTTGTGCACAGCAAGATCCCATATTGATGGCCAGTCGTTGTGTTTTGAGGCAGTGCTCTAGGAGGGAATGTGGGCCGTGTCCTGGGAAGAATTCCCTCTGCACCTCTTCAAACAACTAAAACTTGTGTTGACCTAAAAATAAAGGTAAAACCGCAACAGTCCCACTTTCTCAAAGAGAGATAACTGCTGGTGGTTTAACCAGAGTCACCACACCTCAGGCACGAGGTAAGATTGAGGGTGAGTCCTTCATGATAACCTCAGCTGGTGCAGGAACTGAACCCACTTTGTCGGCATCACCCAGCAACACAAACCAGCCATCCCGCCAACTGAGCTAACCCACCCTGTGCATTGGTTTAATGCCTTTAGAACAGCAAAACACCTCATGGGACTGGGACAACAGAAATTATATTCTTTCTCCAGGTTATACAGTACGAATGAGTTCAGTGGGACACAGAGACACTCGCTCTCTTGGGTCATAGTGTAAAATAAAACAGGACTTACGTGGGCTGGTCGGACCATACTGTTTCGGAGCCTCAGTTTAACATCACTTTCAAATCAAAGCATCTTACGTAGTTCACATTTCTCTAACCTCCTTCAACCCTACAGCCTTGTCCAATTCTCCACACTCCTCCAATTCTGGCCTTGAGTGGTGCCATGGGGCAGTGGGTTGCTGAACCAGAAGCTCTGGTTTCAAATCACCTTCTGGGACTAGATGGGCACACAGCATGTGTCCAGGAGATGGTCCCCAGAAATTGACCATCAACAAGAGTTTCCAATACTCCAAGAGCAGGACCACTTCCTGCTCAGGCTGAACCTTTCGGTAGCTCTGGGAGAAGACCTCACCCCAACATTTTAAATTTAAAAATAAACTGACTCTGTCGTTGAGTTCTTGCCGCAGGACATACTCCGTAGCAAGCGTTCTGCCTTGCTTCAAGGACCAGTCAGGCCGACAAGGTCTGGCTTCACGTGCACCGGCAACCTTCAACAAAAATCGCCCTACCTTTGGTGGCCACGCCTTCCTGGGATTTCCTTTCAAAACATCTCCACTAGAAAATGCTTTAAAGCCTGCCTTCGTAGAATCCCTACAGTGTGGAAGATGGCCATTTGGCCCATCGAGTCCACACTGACCCTCCAAAGAGAATCCCACCCAGACCCACCGTCCCACCCAATAACCTTGCATTTCCCATGGCTAATCCACCCTAACCTGCACATCTCTGGTCGCTATGAGCAATTTAGCATGGCCAATCCACCCTAACCTGCTCACGTTTGGACTGTGGGAGGAAACTAGAACAAACCTACGCAGACACGGGGAGAATGTGCAAACTCCGCATAGACAGTTGCCCGAGTGTGGAATTGAACCCAGGATCCTTGGTGCTGTGAGGCAGCAGAGCCACCATGCCACCTCCAACCAAGCTTTTGGTCATCTCTTCCAACTTCTCCATCTGTGGCCCAGTGTCAGTGCTGCTGGATACCGTATCGCAAGGTTTTTCCCAGGAGTGCTCCTAATCTAAAGGCAACACAGGAGAGGTGATGGTCTTGTGATATTATCACTGGACTGTTAACCCAGAGACCCAGTTAATATTCCGGTGACCCAGGTTTCAATCCTGCTGCGGTAGATGTGGAAATTGAATTTAATAAAAAAAAAAATCTGGCATTAAGAGTGGAACAATGAACCATGAATCCATTGTCAATTGTCAGGAAAAACCCATTTAGTTCCGTAACGTCCTTTAGGGAAGGAAACTGCCATCCTTACCTGGTCTGGCCTAATGTGACTCCAGACCCACAGCAATGTGGTTGACTCTTAACTGCCTTCTGGGCAATTAGGGATGGGCAAAAAATGCTAGTCTAGCCAGCGACGCCCTCACCCCATGAATGAATAAATAAAAAAATAAATCCTTCCTAGGGCTGTCATTTTTAGCCCTTGCCGCGTAGCGTCAGCCTAGATTATGGCCTTGAGTCTCTGCACTGGAGCATGAAGCTATGGGAACTCGGGGGAACAGAGAGACAGAGAGGGAGAGAGAGAGTTTCCCATTGAGCTAATCTGTCAATATTCTAAGACAGAGCAACCCATACTGCAGTGAAACTAAGACAGGGGCTGATCTCCATCACTGTGCACAAAGTGAGCAGGAACAGACAAAGAGGGGGAGGGGAAAACACGAAGATGATTGCTGCCTTGGACTGTGGAGGAAAGAAACATGCAAGGAATTCTCGTCTTTAAAGTGGCTGAATCCCTTTATCTCGGGCCTTGTGGGGGCAGGAATAATCCCTTTGAAGATTTAAAAGACGCTTTTTCATGTGTGCAGGATTGAAGTCAATGGGAGTAAGGAAACAGTGAGTGGTTCAGACTCATTTCCTGCATTCATCTGAAATTATATATAATTACACAACAGAGAGATTCTCGTCCCAGATGGACAGGGGATTTCAGAGGCACAGAGAGCCCTAGGGCGATGAATCAAACATAGGGACAGCAGTCTACCACAGCACTCTTCCTCTCTCTCTCTCTCTCTCTCTCACACACACACGCACACACGAGGAGACACGGACACACAGGCACATGGATACACACGCAGACGCATACACACACACACACACACAAGGATAGGGACACACAGACACATGATACACATACAGACACACAGACGCATACACACACACAGATGCGCGCACACACAGACCCAGGCGCGCACATACACACACACACGTGCACACACAGATACACAGAGGTGCATGCACACACACACAAATGAGGCTGCTGATGGTTTGTTTGCTGATTTTGGGAGACACAGAGCTGTACATTAGAAGGTGATGCATCTGTATAGCACCTAATTAACAAAATGTGACAGCACACTTCCATTCTTTTCTTATTCATTTGCAGGACATTAGCAACGTTCCAAGGCTAAGTGTAATTTCTCTTGGAGGTGGTGACAAGTTGCCTTCTTAGATTTGCTACTTCATCCCAGAGAACAGTTAACAGTCAACCATATTGTCGTGGGTCGGGAGTCACATACAGGCCAGACCGGGTAAGGGAACCAGATTTCCTTTCCTTACGGGCTTTATTGCACCAGATGGGTTTTCAATGTAGTTCCATGATCACCATTGTGGATTTGGATCTTTTATTCCAGATTTATTTTATTTGCATTCATGTCTCTCCTTCTTCCCACCCCACTCCGGCTTTAGTGGGAACATCAAATTCTTGGACCATTAGTTTCAGCCTCAAAAACATAGAAAATAGGAGCAGGAGTAGGCCATTCAGCCCTTCGAACCTGCTTGATCATTCACCATGATCATGGTTGCTCATCCAATTCAGTATCCTGTTCCTTTTTTCTTTGAACCCTTTAGCTCCCAAGAATTGTATCTAACTTCTGCTTGAAAACATTCAATGTTCTGGTCTCAACCTCTTGCTGTGGCAGAGAATTCCACAGGCTCCCCACTCTCTGGGTGAAGACATTTCTCCTCATCTCAGTCCTAAATGGCTTACCCTGTATTCATTACACTGTGATTGCCAGCTCTGGGCTCCCTGGTCATCAGGAACATCCTTCCTGTGTTTACCCTTTTGGAATTCTGTACGTTTCTTTAAAGGTCCCCCTCATTCTTCCAAACTCCAGAGAATACAGTCCTAACCTCTGGGATACTGGCCATTATATTAGCATCCAAATCTTGTACGATTTCTAAAGATAAAAGTTAAAAAGAGGAGAAATAGGACAGGAAGGAAACACAGTGAACGTCGCATGCGTTAAAGGAGGGTCAAGACAAGAAACTGAATGAGTTGAAGGGAATTAGAAAGAAATGCTACATAGAGGATGGAGTCAGGAAGTGACAGAGCCTTGGTAATCTGGATTGTCATGGGGGTGAAGATAAAAACTCACTCCTGCACCCTCCCATACACACACACACGCACACTCACACACAGACACACAGACAGACAGACACAGACAGACAGACAAACAGACAGACAGACAAACAGACAGACAGACAGACAGACACAGACAGACAGACATACACAGACACAGACACAGACACAGACACAGACACACACAGACACAGACACACACAGACACAGACACACACAGACAAACACAGACACACACCCAATGTAACAATCCCCTAACTTCTTCTCCACAGTACAGATATGCAGACTTGGCAATCATGAGGGATCTGGTTTGAGGCAGATTGTGGTACGTGATAAATATAAACACACCGTTACGGACCTGACATCATTGTCTCGAAGCAACAACAGAGTTTTAGTCAATTCCTTCCAACTGTTCAGTTTCCTGAGCAGCCAACACTGGCAGGCAATGTCTAAGACTGTATTTGAAGGGTGGCCAAACAACTGAACTTAGGAAGCAGATGAATCACTAGCTTCAGATGAGAATAAAAGGAAAAGACTGACCTGAAACAGGGCATCTTAAAATACATCAAAACACTACAGTATACTCAACCCCGACATGAAAATTGTTCCCAGTGTCGGAAATGAGAGGATAACAATTTAAAGTGAAGAATCAAAGGAGACATGAGGAATCTCTTTTGTCTCCCCTAACCCTTACAGAGTGGGTGGTTAGGATTTGGAATGCACTGCCTGAGAGACAAGAGTGTGATGGAGACTGGTCCAATTGTCGCCTTCAAAAAGAAATGGATAATTATCCACACAGAAAAATTCTCAGGACGGCAGACAAAGACAAAGGGAGTGGCAACTGCTGTTCCAGAGAACCAGCACATACACAATGGGCCAAAGGGTCTCCTTTGGTGCTGTAACCATTCTGAGATTTAGGGATTTTAAACAAAAGAAACTCCAGCAGGATTTCACAGTATCATCTGAAGGAGAGCTGGCAGCGTCCTGCAAAGGGAGTAATTTTTGACTCTGCATGAGAAAATGGACATCAGAACAAAGAACAAAGAACAAAGAACAATATCACACTGGAACAGGCCCTTCGGCCCTCCAAGCCTGTGCCAACACATTTTGCCCTTCCATACTAAAAATGGTAATTAATTTGGCTGAAGCACCCACCCAAGCTTTTACATTCCATTGAAGCCAAAGGAAAAAGTTGCGTTGTACTCTGTTACTGAAATTCAAAATCACCCTGCACTTTTCCCCCAATCTACACTCAAGAGGAGATTATCTGTTGCTTTGCTAATTGTGAGATCTTGCAAAGCAGAAACTGGTTCCTATTATTTAAGTGAGCAACTACACATCAAAAAGTATTTTATTGGCTGTAACTTCGGCCAGAAACTCTTGTGATAGCAAAAGGCACTCAGCACTGTGCATGTGCTAGGCATTAATTTTGACCAGATGGAGCACATGGTTACAATTTCTCAGAACAATAGAGAGCAGCACATAGAAACACCACTACCATATTCAGCACGCAACTCAACACATCCTATTGTGTTCTTCTATTCCAAGAGAATAGCTGCTGGATAACAAGCTGCTCTCTCTCTCCAGTATGGAACATTTACCCTGTACACTTGGGCACTGACTACCCATGGCGATACAGAGAGTGCAGGAGATACAGCTTTCACAGATACAGAAACCACACCCTAACATTGCCAGCAGATCCCAGGACCACATGTGTCCACTTGTAAACCTGGCAGCGGGCGCTGTAAACAGCGATACAGCTAGAAAAGATCCGGCGGAGAAAAAGGAGACTTGCCCCAATCGCGGCAGGAGGTGGTCATTCACCCCAGCCCCACCCTCCCCAACACCTTGTGCCACCACTTAATTTAACCGTGGATGATTTGCACCTCACTTGCATTTAGCTCAGTGGACTGGGCTCATGCAGCAATTTGTAGGTTCAGCACCCACTCTGGGCTACGGAATGTAGGCTAACATCATTTACAGTGCAGTGCTGTGGGGGTGCCGCACTCCCAGCAGTACCACCTTTCAACTGAGGCATTAAAAGAAGGCTCCCATGGGTGAGTATCACATGGCAGTCCTTCAAAGAAGGGGCCATTCTCCCTGGTATCCCAAGTTATATTTTACCCCTCAAACATCATCACTGACAAAACACCAGATTATCTGCATTGTCATTAGTGGGAGCTTGCTGTGCATCCCACTTTGTCTCCTACAACAGCGACTTCAAAAATTGCGCTCTAGTGACAGTTCTTTAATATCATTACTTTAAAAAAAATGCTTCAATGAGGCATACAGTTATTGGACTGCAAACATTAACTCTATCCTTTTCTCCACAGATGCTGCCAGACCTGCTGATTCTTGACAGCAGCTTGTTCTTAAGTATTTTCAATGCCTCATCTGGGGGATGCATGGATATCTCTGGAGCAGGTGGGAGCTGAACCCAGGTCTTCTGGCCCAGAGGTAGGGACACTACCACTGTGCCACAAGAACCTCCCCTACCCTACTTTCTGTTTTTTAAAAAATGTAACAAGGGCTGATCTCAGTCTGTTGCAAAGAATTTTAAGTAACAGCATCGACAGCGTTTTGCGGAATTCCACATTCCCATCGCCCTTTTTGTGAAGATTTAACCCTCGAAGGGCTGGCTCTCATTTCAAATATTATTGTTGCCTCTTTTGTTCTCAATTCCAGCATCAGGCTGAAACAAAAAATCAGCTTCTCTGAATGGTCTCGGTCTAATCCCTTGTAACATTTTTTAAAGCGCCTCAATTAGGTCACCCCTCAACCCTGCAGACTCGAGGGAATATCATCGCAGTTTATAAAGGCTGTATTCATAATTCCATTAACTGTCCTATGGTGTAACGCAAAATCAGGTCTGTAGGGCAGGGCCAGGGAAAGAAAAAGGCCATTAACCACAGTATTTGAAGGTATTCATATGTCAACCTCGATCAACTTGCAACAGACAATTAATGGATATCATCGTGGAACACAAATCTCTAAGTCGTCCAATTCAAGAGGAAAATACACCCTGGTATTCCTCGTAATTTAAAGCATGTAAAACTGGCCGGAGATATTGCTGCATTAATTTATAACCGCTGCAAATTAAGTTTGAAAGCACCGAAAAGTAGCTGCAGAGGCTTAAATGTTGCACACACTCACATTGCCCTGGAAACGGTTTTATTCCAAATCTCAAGCAATGAAAATTTGTAAATAAATTGTTAGGGATAAAGAAACAGTCGAGCTTGGCTGCAAACCTTTTGTCACTCAAAGCAGCGAAAAGACGAGAAAAATCACAATGAAATATTGTAACTTTTTGAGGGTCAGTGTCTAATGCAACTTTCTAAATCTCAGCTTTGATGAACTTACCTCTCGGGCCCGGCAGAAAGCAGCGCCGAAGTTGCTTTATGCTTCGGAACAGATCGCTCCGGCCAGACAATGGAAAGATGAGAGCTTGGTCTTCTTTTATAGAGGGAGATAGGGAAAAGAGGCGAGGTTTACCCTCGAACTTTGACTGCAAAGTTCTGGCTACCTCTTTGATCAGACACTCATGGTTTTTCTTCACCCTCCTCTCTCTCTCTCTCTCCAGCGTCCACAAGCCCCACTCGCTCTCAGGACTCGATCCTCACAAGTCAGTGCTTGCCCTAGTCTGTTGAGGACTCGGTAACTTTATTCCACTCCCAGTGGGAGGAGCCCGAATCCTGCCCTAGCGGAACTCCTCACTGTCAAACAAAAGCCTCTGATTAATTTCCGAAACCTCAAAAGAGGCGAAATGTACAGAATCCAAGGTGTGAAATTCAGCTGCACACCCGCCTCCCTTTACCCAAAACCAGCTCTGCAAAACTCCCAGCTCTAAATCCTCACAAAGCCCCATTCCTGGTCCTGGTCTCAAATGCAAAGCTACATTTCTTTTGAGTGACGTGAGTCGTCGCAAATTGGGAAGCAGTAATCTTTCAGGAAGGTTTCAGGAAGGGATGGTTTGAAGAGGTAATCTGACCTATCTCAAAACTGAACAGGTACTTCCTGCTTTTGGCTCGCTGTTCATTCAGTTGCACAACGTTGCTTCAGAATTCCCTGTCTTTTTTGTTTCACGATTCCCTGTTATTCTACGTGTAAACTTCGTCACTTTTCATCTTTCACGCGTCTTCTTTTTCAAAAGAGGAATTGTTCATAAACGATGCAGGAAAATCAGACTGTGCTTACAATCTTACTCCACGCAAGGCTGCCATTCAGCCCATCGTGTGTCTGTTCTTTTGGAAAGGATTTCTAATTAACTTCCACTGCTCTTTGCTTATTTGTCCCACATTTTTTTTTTGAAAAAAAGATCTAATTCCCTTCTGTAAGTTACCAGACAAGGCAGGGATTGATAAATTCTTGATCTCGCAAGGAATCAAGGGCTACGGGGAGAGTGCGGGTAAGTGGAGTTGAAATGCCCATCAGCCATGGTTAAATGGCGGAGTGGACTCGATGGGCCGAATGGCCTTGCCTCCACTCCTATGTCTTATGGTCTAACATTGCAAAGAAGAATTTGTTTCATATCTCCATTCTATATCACTGCAAGGAAGATTTGCTTATCTTCCATACAATCCCCACAATGTAGAAGCAGGCCATTCAAACCATCAGGTCCACACTGACAGAGCTTTGAACCCAGACCCAGCCCTCCTATCCCTGTTACACTGCATTTCCCAAGGTAAATCTATCCAGCCTGCACACTCCTGGCTGCTATGGACAATTTAGCATGGCCAATCCACCTAACCTGCACACTGAACTGTGGGAGGAAACCCCACACAGACACAGGGAGAATGTGCAAACTCCACACAGACAGTCACCTAAGGGTGGAGTTGAACCTAGGTCCCTAGTGCTGTGAGGCAGCAGTGCTAACCACTGAGCCATTGTGCTAGCTTTAGTCCCAATTCTAATGAGTGCAAGAGTGACAGCTCACCACCACCTCCTCCAGCACAACCAGGGAAGGGCAATAAGTGCTGACCCAGCTCAGGACACCCACATCTCGTGCGTGAACAAGACAAATTGCTTTGACTTAGAGTCACTTTTTAGCAATGTTTAAATTTCTGTGCTGCTGTGCAATTAAATAAAAGTTACTTTGTGTCTGTTTCAATCATCCTTTCAGGCAGCACATTCCAAATCACACCAACTCGCTGCAAAACCAGCTTTCTTAGCTTGTCTGTGAGCAGTACAGTGTAGTTTGTTGAATGGACATTGAGATGTTGGTGGAATGGGCAGATAGGTTGCACAGAAAGTTCAGTGCGGGGAAGTGTGCAGTGATATATTTTGGCAAAAAGAACGTGGAGAAAAAGTATAAAACAAAGGGCAGTGCTTTCAAAGAGTGTATGTAGAGTTTTACAGGATAGAAACAGGCCCTTCAGCTCATCATCTCCCCACTGTTCATCAAGCAGCTATTTACGTCCAAAGAGATAGTAAGAACTGCCGATGCTGGATTCGGAGATAACACAGCGTGGAGCTGGAGGAACACAGCAGGCCAGGCAGCATCAGAGGAGCAGGAAAGATGATGTTTTGAGTCGGGATCCTTCTTCAGAAAATGACCCTTATGAAGAAGGGTCCCGACCCGAAACGTCAGCTTTCCTGCTCCTCTGATGCTGCCTGGCCTGCTGTGTTCCTCCAGCTCCACGCTGTGTTAACTACGTCCAAAGATGTGCAAGTTAGGTGGCTTGGCTGTGCTAAATTACCCATTGTGTTCAGGGGTGTGTTGGTTAGGTGCATTAGCCATGGGAAATGCAGGGGTTACAGAGTTAGGGTAGGGGGTGGGTCTGGGTAGGATGCTCTTCGGACAGTCAGTGTGGACTTGATGGGCCAAATGGCCTGCTTCCACATTGTAATGATTCTATGGTTCTCTGATTCTTTACCTATACACCTCCAAGTACCTCTGCTCCTGTGCCAGAATGTTGCCTGTGCAGTAGCATTTCAGCTATGAAGAGAGACTAGACAGGCTGGGGTTGCTTTCCTTAGAGCAGAGAAGGTTGAGGGGTAACCTAATTGAGGTGCACAAAATCATGAGGAGCTTTGATAGGGCAGATAGGAAGAAACTTTTCCTTTTCGTAGAGGTTATAGGGATAGGGTGGAGGGGTGCGTCTGTGTCGATGTGAACTCATTGGGCCAAAAGGCTTTTTTCCACACTGTGCGGGTTCTATTCTACTCTAATCCCATTTTCCAACACTTGTTTTGTAGCCCTATATGCTATAGTGTTTCAAGTGCTCAGCTAAATATTTCTTAAATGAGGGTTCCCACTGCCACTATTCTTTCCGGCAGAATTACAGATATCCCTTTCAGCGTAAAAAAAATTCCTCAAATCTTCTCTAAACCTCCTGCCCTTAACTTAAATCCATGACCCTGGTTATTGACACCTCTGAACAGAGATACTTGAAGTGTAAAGTTATAGAATCAGAGAACCATAGAATCATTACAGTGTGGATTCAGGCCATTTGGCCCATCAAGTCCTCACTGACACTCCGAAGAGCATCCCACCCAGACCCATCCCCTACCCTATCCCTGTAACCCTGCATTTCCCATGGCTAATGCACCTAGCCTGCTCATCCCTGGACACTATGGGCTATTTAGCATGGCCAAGCCACTTAATCTGCACATCTTTAGACTGTCAGAGGAAACCAGAGCACCTGAAGGAAACCCAAGCAGACACGATATAGGTATAAGTAGTTAAAGGTGGGAGGACAGGTGAAGAGAGTTGTTGATAAAGCATACAATATTCTAAGCTTCATGAGTGGTTCAGAAAAGATTTACAAGGATGTTGCCAGGGTTGGAGGGTTTGAGTTTTAGGGAGAGGCTGAATAGGCTGGGGCTATTTTCTCTGGAGTGTCAGAGACTGAGGTGTGACCGTATAGAGGTTTAGGAGATCATGAGGGGTATGGATAGGGTGAATCGACAAGGTCTTGTCCCTAGGCTAGGGGAGTCCAAAACTGGACAGGCATATGTTTAAGGTGAGAGGGGAAAGATATAAAAGGGACCTAAAGGGCAATTTTTTCTTGCAGAGGATGGTGCATGTATGGAATGAGCTGCCAGAGGAAGTGGTGGAGGCTGGTACAATTACAACATTTAAAAGGCATCTGGATAGGTATATGAATAGGAGGGATTTAGAGGGATTTGGTCCAAATGCTGGCACATGGTACTAGATTAATTAAGGATATCTGGTTGGCATGGATGAGTTGGGCCAAAGGACCTGTTTCTGTGCTGTATATCTCTATGACTGTATGAGTAGGGTTGTAAAGTAGAGGAGCAGGGAAGTTATTCTGAACATATATTTGACACTAGTTAGACTTAACTGAAGTATTATGTATAGTTCTGTGTGCCACACTTTAGGAAAGATATGAAAGCATTGGACTGAGTGCAGAAGAGGTTGAGCAGGATAATTCCAGGAATGAGAAACTCCAGTTATGAGGATAGATTGGAGAAGTTGGGGACTGTTTTCCTTGGGGAGGAGAAGGCTGAGATTTGATAGAAATTTTCCAAATCTTGAAGGTGCAGGACAGAGTGGGTGTGGAGAAATTTCTTCCCCTCGTAAAAAGATTGAGAATGAGAAGGCAGAGATTTAAAAATATTTGCAAAAGCAGTAACTATGAAGAGAGAAAATACTTTTTTTAGCATAGCAAGTAGTTAGACCATGGAAGTCTGGTGGAGGCAAGTTTAAATGAAGCATTCAAGAGGACACTGGATGGCTATTGAAATAGAAACGACGTGTAGGGTTACAGGGAAAGGCTGGAGAATGGCACTAAGTGATAAAACTCGTTCAGAGAGCTGGTGATGACCCAATGGGCCAAAAAGCTTCCTTCAGCTCTGTATCAGTTCTGTGACTCACCCCTTATTATTTTATCAGTTACCTTTAGACTTTGCCTTCTGGCTATGGACACACCTGCCCATGGAAATAGTCTCCCCCTCTTCACTTTGTCAAAATTCCTCAGTATTTTGAAAAGTTCTGTTAAATCTCCCCTTAACACTTTCTGATCTAGATGGAACAACTGCAGCTCCTCTGGTCTCTGTGTGTAATCATACATCCTGGTATCATTCTAATAGATCCCTCTCATCCTCTTCTAGTGCCTTGTGGGCAAACCCCTTTCTTCCCATTATTCGTCCGACTTCTGCATTTAAAGTATGTCTTTTCTACTAATAATCCAAAATTTGTTCCAGTATCGTCAACAGATTTATAAATTTGGACTTACAGAGAAATCCCACATTGCTCCTACACTGGAACTGATTTGGATTCTGATGTGAGAGCCCCAACAAAGATTCTCTGAGACTACACTGTGAAAACTCCAACCCAATTGGTATCTTTAAAATGATGCTGGTTTTTTTATTCTTTCATGGGACATCGCTGGTAAGGCCAACATTATTGGCCTTAAACTAACTGGTTTGTTAAGCAGCCCAGAGAAAATAGGGAAGCCTTGCTAAAAGTGTACTAGGCACAGGCTGTAATACAGTGATAACAAGGCGTGGGACTGGATGAACACAGCAGGCCAAGCAGCATCATAGGAGCAGGAAAACTTGACGTTTCGGGACTAGACCCTTCTAGGCCCAAAACGTCAAGTTTTCCTGCTCCTATGATGCTGCTTGGCCTGCTGTGTTCATCCAGCCCCACGCCTTGTTATCTCGGATTCTCCACCATCTGCAGTACCTTTTATCTCTGTAATACAGTGAATTGGTTTGGTCACCTTATCTAAGGAAATACTGGTGTTCTGAAGAAGGGTCACTCGACCCGAAATGTTATCTCTGATTTCTCTCCACAGATATTGCCAGACCTGCTAAACTTTTCCAGCAATTTCTATTTTTGTCTAGCAATACAACTGAGATGTCCTTCCCAGAAGGGCACTCATTACTGCATGGAGTAATTGAGGAAGCAGTACGCAGGGAGAAAGGAACAGGCAGCTGTGCTAAGGTAGAACACAGAACATAGAACAGAACAGCACAGTACAGGCCCTTCGGCACACGATATTCTGCTGACCTAATATCCTACTCTGTG
Organism: Ginglymostoma cirratum; assembly: GCA_024137785.1. Classification (NCBI taxonomy): domain Eukaryota; kingdom Metazoa; phylum Chordata; class Chondrichthyes; order Orectolobiformes; family Ginglymostomatidae; genus Ginglymostoma; species Ginglymostoma cirratum. The sequence goes on along the minus strand of JAHRHZ010000043.1, from coordinate 5,904,080 downwards.
ATCAAACTAACCTGCATACCCTCCATTTTACTATCCTCCATGTGCCTATCCAAGAGTCGCTTAAAAGTCCCCAGTGTATCTGACTCCACTGCCACTGCTGGCAGCACATTCCACGCGCCCACCACTCTCTGTGTGAAGAACTTACCTCTGACATCTCCCCTATACCTTCCTCCAGTCACCTTAAAATTATGTCCCCTCGTAATAATTCCGCCCTGGGAAAAAGTCTCTGGCTATCCACTCTATTTATGCCTCGCATCATCTTGTAAACTTCTATCAAGTCAACCTCTCATCCTTCTTCGCTCCAATGAGAAAAGCCCTAGGTCCCTCGACCTTTCCTCATAAGACCTGGCCTCCAGTCCAGGCAGCATCCTGGTAAATCTCCTCTGCACCCTCTCTAAAGCTTCCACATCTTTCCTTTAATGAGGTGGCCAGAACTGAACACAATGTTCCAGTGTGGTCTAACCAGAGTTTTATAGAGCTGCAGCATAACCTTGTAGCTCTTAAACTCAATTCCCCTGCCAATAAAAGCCAACACACCATACACTTTCTTTATAACCCTATCAACTTGGGTGGCAATTTTGAGGGATCTATGGACGTGGACCCCAAGATCCCTCTGTTCTTCCGCACTGCCAAGAATCTTGCCATTAACCCTGTATTCTGCATTCAAATTCAACCTTCCAAAATGAATCACTTCACACTTTTCTGGGTTGAATCCCATCTGCCACTTCTTTGCCCAGCTCTGCACCCTGTCAATGTCCTGTTGCAACCTACAACAGTTCTCCACACTGTCCACAACTCCACCAACCTTTGTGTCATCGGCAAACCTACTAACCCACCCTTCCACTCCCCCATCCAAGTCGTTTATGAAGATCACAAAGAGCAGAGGTCCCAGAACAGATCCCTGCCGAACACCACTGGTCACTGAGATCCAGGCTGAATACTTTCCATCTACTACCACACTCTGTCTTCTATTGGACAGCCAATTCTGTATCCAGACAGCCATATTTCCCTGGATCCCATGCCTCCTTACTTTCTGAATGAGCCTACCATGGGGAACCTTATCAAACACCTTGCTAAAATCCATATACATCACACCAACTGCTCTACCTTCATGAAAGTGTTTTGTCACATCCTCAAAGAATTCAATAAAACTTGTGAGGCATGACCTGCCCCTCACAAAGCCATGCTGACCATCTCTAATCAAACGATGTTTTTCCAAATAATCATAAATACTATCTCTCAGAATCCTCTCCAATAATTTGCCCACCACAGAAGTAAGACGGACCGGTCTGTAATTCCTAAGGTTATTCATATTTTCTTTCTTGAACAAAGGAATGACATTTGCCACCCTCCAATCATCTGGTAATACTCCAGTGGACAGTGAGAACGCAGAGATCATCGCCTAAGGGACACCAATCTCTTTCCTCGCTTTCCGTAGTATCCTTGGGTATATCCCGTCTGGCCCAGGGGATGTACCTTTCCTCATGTTTTTCGAAATTTCTAGTACATCCTCCTTCTTACGTCAACCTGTTTGAGCATATCTGCCTGTTTCATGCTGTCCTCACAAATGTCAAGGTCCCTCTCACTGGTGAATACTGAAGCAATGTATTCATTAAGGACCTCCCCTACCTCCTCCCACTCCAGGCACAAGTGTGCTCCACTATGCCTGATCAGCCCTACCCTCACCCTGGCCATCCTCTTGTTCCTCACTTAAGTATAGAACGCCTTGGGGTTGACCCTAATCCTACCAGCCAAGGCTTTTTCATGCCCCCTTCTAGCTCTCCTAAGTCCATTCTTCAGTTCCTTCCTGGCTACCTTGTAACCCTCTAGAGCCCTGTCTGATCCTTGCTTCCTCAACCTTAAGTAAGCTTCCTTCTTCCTCTCAACGTGTTTCACATGTCTTCTCATCCAAGGTTCCTCTACCTTTCCATCCCTTCCTTGCCTCAGTGGGACAAACCTATCCAGTACTCATAGCAAGTCTCCCTAAACAGCCTCGACATTTCTGTCATGCATTTCCCTGGGAACACCTGTTCCCAATTTATGCTCCACAGTTCCTGCCTAATAGCATTGTAATTCCCCATCCCCCAATTAAATACTTTCCCCTATTGTCTGCTCCTATCCCTCTCCATGACTATAGTAAACGTCAGTGAGTTGTGATCACTATCACTGAAATGCTCTCCCAACAAGAGATCTGACACCTGGCCTGGTTCGTTGCCAGGCACCAAATCCAAAATGGCCTCCCCTCTAGTCGGCCTATCTACATATTGAGTCAGAAATCCTTCCTGGACACACCTGACAAAATCTGCTCCATCCAAACTATTTGCACTTAAAAGGTTTTAGTCTATATTTGGGAAGTTGAAGTCACCAATGACAACAACCCTATTACTTCTGCACCTTTCCAAACTCTGCCTCCCAATCTGTTCCTCAGTGTCTCTGTTGCTACTGTGGGGTCTATAGAAAACTCCCAGTAAAGTGACTGCTCCTTTCCTGTTTCTGACTTCCACCCATACTGACTCGGTAGACAAACCCTCCTCGATAACCTCCCTTTCTGCAGCTGTGATACCATCACGATTAGCAACGCTTCTCCCCCACCTCTTTTACCTCCCTCCCTATTTCTTTTGAAACATCTAAACCACGGAACATCCAACAACCATTCCTGCCCCTGTGATATCCAAGTCTCTGTAATGGCCACAATATCGTAGTTCCAAGCACTGATCCATGCTCTAAGTTCATCATCCTTATTCCTGGCACTTCTTGCATTGAAGTAGACACACCTCAACCTGTCGCACTGACTGCCGCTTTGCTTATCAACTGTCTATCCTTCCTCACAGACTCTCTGCTTGCTCTATCTGCCTGTACACTGGCTACCCCATCCTCTGATCTATAGCTCCAGTTCCCATCCCCCTGCCAAACTAGTTTAGACCCTCACGAAGAGCTCCAGCAAACCTCCCACCCAGGATATTGGAGCCCCTCCAGTTCAGGTGCAACCCATCCTTCTTGTACAGGTCCCACTTTCCCCAGAAGGTATCCCAATGATTCACATATCTGAAGCCCTCCCTCCTACACCAGCTCTGTAGCCTCGTGTTCAGCTGCACTCATTCTCTATTCCTAGCCTCACTAGCCCGTGGCACCAGTAGTAATCCTGAGATTACTACTCTGCTCGTCCTGCCTTTTAGCTTCCAACCTAACTCCCTATATTCACTTTTCACATCCTCATCCCTTTTCCTAGTTATGTCATTGGTACCAATGTGTACCACGACTCCTGGCTGCTCTCCATTCCCCTTAAGAATCCTGTAGACTCAGTCCGAGACATCCTGACCCTGGCATCCGGGAGACAACATACCACCCAGGAGTCTCGCTTGGTACCACAGAATCTCCTGTCTGTTCCCCTAATCATTGAATATCCTATCACTATCACTCTCCTATTCTGCCCCCTTCCCTTCTGAGCCACAGAGCCAGGGTTAGTGCCAGAGACCTGTCCGCTATGGCCTCCCCCTGGTAGGTCCCCCGCCGTAACAGTATCCAGAACGGTATACTTATTATTGAGAGGAATGGCCACAGGGGATCCCTGCACTGTCTGCCTATTCCCTTTCCCCTTACTGACAGTCACCCAGCTACCTTTACCCTGTAACTTAGGTGTGACTATCTCGCTATAACTCCTCTCTATCACCCCCTCAGCCTCCCAAATGATCCGGAGTTCATCCAACTCCAGCTCCAGTTCCCTAACGTGGTCTGTGAGGAGCTGAAGTTGGGTGCACTTCTCGCAGGTGAAGTCAGAGGGGACACCAGCAGTGACCCTTACCTCCCACATCCTGCATAGTGAAACAAAATAACGAGATTCATGTGGAGTAGAGGCACTGACATGGAGCAGTTGAAAAGATTGATTTGATTGGATCTGTGCAATAGACTTTGTTTAATTTTCTGTTTAAAAACTCTGGCTTCTTTAAATTATTGGCTGAATGGGAGATCAATTGAAAAACTGGGCCTATGATTCTCTGCTGGGGTACACGAGTGAGCAGTGTAATAACCAGGAGTTGGCAATTTACAATGAAGAGTAACCATAAAAACACATAATAAATGGGGACTAGATGGAACTTTCTGACCTTTCTGCACAATACCCAGATTGAGAAGGGCTGTGTGTTTTGGAAATGAATAGGACAATGTTTCTCCCCGACACTGAGGGAATGCTGACAGTGTCAACAAAAGCCACTCTTTGTATTTACCTGACACTAACAGTCTATCGTTCGCTTATGTTTTTCTCTGTTCCTGCACTGCGGGAATAATGGAAAGGAACATGGAGACCATTCCGTCCTTGAACCTGTTCTGCCTCACAATTAGGTCTTGATGATCTGTATCGCAACTTCCTTTGCCTCTGTCTGTTCCTTTTCCTTTGATATCCTTGTCCAACAAACACCTATCGGTCTCAGCCTTGACAATTTCAATTGAGAAAGTTTCAGATTTCCTTTGTATGAGAAAGTCTTTCCCAATTATTCTTAAAATGTTCTCTTTTTTAAGGGAATTAAGCAAATGTGTTAAGGGATACGGGCCAAAGTCAGGCATAGAGAGGAAGGCCACAGGTCAACTGTGATCTCATTGAACGGTAGAACAGGCTTGAGGGGCTGAATGGCCTACTCCTGTTCCTATGTTTGGATTATCCACTACCCTTTTTTAAAGATTACAGTCATTCCCATCTGTATTATCCCATGAGACAAAGGTGTCTCTGTATCTGGTCTGTCAACTCTTTTTGTATTTGTGAAACCTTCAGCTAAGTCAGACCTGTGGAGTTTAGAACAGTCAAAGGTGACTTGACTACAATGTATAAGATTCTGAGGGGACGTGACCAAGTGGATGTGAAAAGCTGTTTTCTCTTGTGGAAGGATCTAAAACTTGGGGCGAAAGTTTTAAAATAAGGGATCTTCGATTTAATACAGAGATTGGGATTTATTTTTTCCTGGAAGGTTGTGAGTCTTTGGAATTCTATTCCTGAAAAGGTAGTGGATAATCGGAACATAGGGACAGGATTAGGCCATTCGGCCTCTCAAACCTGTTGCACCATTCAATGAGATCATGGCTGATCTATGGCCTAATTCCATTTAGCTGCCTTTAGTCCATATCCCTTAATAACCTTGCTTAACACACAAAAAAACCTCAGATTTAAATCTGACGTAGAATCTTTAAATATTTTTAAGACAGACTTAGATAGATTCTTGATTACCATGGCGATGAACGCTTATCAGGGGATATACAGGAAGTTAGAATTGAGGTTAAAATCAGAGCAGCCATGATCTTATTGAAAGGCAGGGCCAAGTGGCCTGCTCTTGTTCATATCTTCCTACGTCAGCTTTGAACCTTCAAAACGTAAGGGAATATGGTCCAAATCTGTGCAGGCTATCCTCACAATTTAATCCTTTCATCCCTAAAGCTGATACATTATTCCTGAGGTATGTTGCCCCAATCTGAATGCAGTTACTCCAGATATACTTTGAACAAGACTTTGTGCAGATGAAACTTACTCATGTTTGAATTTGAAGCTGATTGAGACTTTCTTGAATTTTATTTGGTCAGGGATGTGTGTTGAAAGCAGCTAAATGGAGTTTGAGGTGCAGATGAGTCATAAAGTCAGAGACATACAGCACAGAAACAGACCCTTTGGTCCAACCAGTCCATGCTGAACATAATCCCAAACTAAGCTAGTGCCACCTGTCTGTTCCTGGCCCATATCCCTCCAAACTTTTCCTATTCATGTACTTATCCAAATGTCTTTTAAATATTGTTATTGTACCCATGTCCACCACTTCCTCAGGAAGTTCATTCCATGCACAAACCACCCTCTGTGTAAAAGGTTTATCCCTCATGTTTTTGTTAAATCTCTCTCCTCTCACCTTAAAAATACTCCCCCTAGTCTTGAAGCCCCCATCGTAGAGAAAGACACCTACCATTAACTCTATCTACACCCCTCAAGGTTTTATAAACCCCTAAGTTAGTGGTAGAATAGGCTTGAGGAGTTGAATGGCCTCTTCCTATCTCCACATGTATCTTAGTTGCTGTATCGGGGGCCGTACGGGGCTTTGGCTAATTATATTTTGTGTTTCATCTCCCTTAACTGATTGCCATGACTGCAGAATGACATTTTCAGCCAAACAACCTTTGACCTGTTGAGAATGGAGCAAAATGGAGAGTGAAACCTGTGGAAGAAATCTGTTTGCTTCCCCAGTGATTAGCTTGGCCTGACTATTGGTACACTCACCTCTGAATTAGGAAGCGGTGGGTTCAAGCCCTGCTGAGGGGGTGCAGCACTGTCAGAGGTCCCATTGTCTGGGTAAGAAGTCTCCCTGTTCAGATGGAACAAAACACTCCCCCAGCACAATTAAAGAGGGGTGGGGGGGTATACCAGTTACATCCTCACACACCACATTATAGGTGGTTATGCAACTTGTTAGTTATTCGGGAATGTTTACTGTGTGTATTGTTTATGTAACAGCAACCAGACTTCACACTGACTTTGTGAGATCTTTGCAATGTCCTCAGTTTTGTGAGGGTGCTATGAAAATGCAACTTTTTTTTGTACAATATTATACTTGTCCCTTAAAAAGTTATGAGAGCAAATGAAACTCATTCATGAAACTTGCCCGTGCAATGAGTTTTTCCCAGCTGACTCAGAAACAAACAAACACCATTCACCTTGTGAATAAAAGGCTCGCTTCCAATGCAAATAGAAACTCTAATCTGAATTTCCGATGTACCTGGTGCAATGAGATCTTTGGTTTGGCACATTGCCAAGGTCTCCCTGCTCCCCTGCAGCTCTGGCCGAGAGTTGAATTTGAGTGAGCAGAGTTCTGCAAAGTGTGTGTGTGAGGTAAAGAGAGAAATAGAGAGAGAGAGAAAGTGTGCGTGTGTGTGTGTGTGAGGCAGAGTGTGTATGTGTGTGAGAGAGAGAGTGTGTGTGTTTTTGTGTGTGTATGAGAGAGAGAATGTGTGTTTGTGTGAGAGGCAGAGAGCGAGTGTGTGTGTGATAGAGAGACAGAGTGTGTGTTTGTGTGTGTGTGAGAGGGAGACAGAGTGTGCGTGTGTGTGAGAGAGAGTGTGTATGTGTGTGTGAGAGAGAGAGTGTGTGTGTGAGAGAGAGAGTGTGTGTGTGTGAGAGAGAGAGACAGAGAGAGAGTGTGTGTGAGAGAGAGAGAGTGAGTGTGTGAGAGAGAGAGTGTGTGTGTGTGAGAGAGAGAGTGTGTGTGTGACAGAGATAGTGCGTGTGTGTGAGAGAGAGAGTGTGTGTGTTTGTGTGCGTGTGTATGAGCTAGAGTTTGTGTGTGTGTGTGCGCGTGTTTTTGTTTATCAAATTATTAAAAAGAGAACAATGTGGAAGCCCTGGAGAGGGCGCGGGGAAGATTTGTCAGGCAGAAGCCAGATATATCTTGTTTGTTTTCTTTTCCTTTATTCCCTCGTGGGATGTGGGTGCCACTGGCAAGGCCAGTAATTGTTGCCCATCCCTAATTGGTCTTCAACTGAATGGCTTCTAAAGCATTTCAAAGGGCAATTGTTTCAGTGGCTCAGTGGTTAGCACTGCTGCCTCACAGCACCAGGGACCTGGGTTCCATTCCAGCCCAAACAACTGTCTGTGTGGAGTTTGCACATTCTCCCTGTGTCTGTGTGGGTTTCCTCTGGGTGCTCGGGTTTCCTCCCACAGTCCAAAGATGTGCAGGTTACAGAGGATTGTATGTGGGAAATGCAGGGTTACAGGGCTTGGAGTGGGGGGTGGGTATAGACTTGATGGGCCAAATGGTCTGCTTCCACACAGTAGGGATTCTCTAATTCAAGGATAGTAGGAAATGGGAGGCCAACCACTGATACTATAACATTGCTATTCTTAACCCTTCTCCTGCTGATCTGAGGGATAGAATCTGCTGTAGTGGCACCATCACTAGCTCAGACTGATTATTTAGGGACATGAGTTCAAGTCCCACTTTCGGAACTTGTGTTCAATTAATAAAACCTGGAACAGGAAGTTGTTTCCAACCATGGTGAGAAACAATCATTGATTTCTGGTTCACAGATGTCCTTTTGGTAAGGAAATTGACCGTCCTTACCTAGTCTGGCCTATATGTGACTCCCGGTCCATGGCAATGAGTGGTTGACTCTTAAAGATCTCCAGAATGGGCACTCAGTTCAAGGCTGGTTAGGGATGGGCTAACAGTTGGTGGCCTTACTAGTCTCACCCACATCCCATGAAAGAATAAAGAGTTTGGGACCTCCTTCTGGTGAAGAGTCCTGGAGAGAATTAATGCTTTAAAGACAAGCAGTATTCCTAGCTTCTGACTTGCTCTTGTAACCAATGTGTTTATACAGCTGGAAGCAGTTTAGGTTTTGGTCACCCTAGGATTTTGACAGGTTGATATAAAATAATCCATGGGCATAATTTTATGAAGAATAGGAGAGTAACCCCCTGCTATCCTTGTCTATAGTTATCTTTTTATCAAAGTTTACAAAGCAAAAATATTACATGGTCATTATCGCCCTACAATTTGTGGCATTGTGTGATGTACAAATTGACCATCATGTCTGCAGTATTATATTTGTGGGATGTCATTAGAGACATAGGAATGTAATGCTGTCCTAATCCAAATTAATTGCTGTTTGATTTGCAATCACTGAGTATTGCTCTGTTTTTGTCAGGGTGCTGCACTTTGATAGTTAGCTGCTATCGCAGATTGACGGGACCCATCTCACATCCAATCTCACATCCAGTTGAGGTTAAGTGGGTGGCCAGTGAGCAAGGACATACCTTGTTCAGAACGCAAGTTCTTGTACTGGAGGTGGGGGTTGAGCTTATTTAATGGAGTCATTACTCTGTGTGCCAAATTGGTCACCAGCACATGCATACACCGGGCTAGTGACATCCACTAACCACAACAGGCTTCAGGAAGCAACTACACATGCACTGCTGACATCACCACATTGCACCCGCAGTGATGTCAGCACCAGCGCATGCACTGTTAATGTCATCGTATTGCACCCACAGTGATGTCAGCACCAGTGCAGGCACTGTAGATGTCATCGCATTGCATTTGCAGTGATGTCAGCACCAGCGGATGCACTGATGATGTCACCACATTGCATTCACAGTGATGTCAGCACCAGTGTGTGCACTGTCAATGTCATCGCATTGCACCTGCAGTGATGTCAGCACCAGTGCATGCACTGTCAATGTCATCGCATTGCACCTGCAGTGATGTCAGCACCAGTGCATGCACTGTCAATGCCATCGCATTGCACCCACAGTGATGTCAGCACCAGCGCATGCACTAATGATGTCATCACATTGCATTCATGGCGATGACAGCACTTTGCTTGCTCAGTGACATCAGCTCCGACACATACACAGATTTTCATCTCTAGTTCGCATTAATTTGATTTAAAAGTGACAATTGATTCCCTGTGCTGCCTTGGCCTCTCAATCGTGGGGCTTTTACCCAGCAATTTGTGATGAAACAGACTGAGCCCTTTTCTCATGACAACGAAAGCAGAGGGAGGGTTTGTAAAGGTAGTGTTGAGAGTTTGAGTGATGCATGGTCAACGTGTTGCTACAGTTACTGGGACACAGTCATTTTGACTCCTTAATCCGTGAGAGACAGCCGACAGTAAGGGGGGAATAGAGACAGCTGTAAGTTCTGGGATACTGTTTAAACTCTGATCCCAATCTCTAACTGTTCATTTGAAGCTTTAACCAGTGAGGTAACTGGAGACAGCCTGGTGCTGTAACTCAGGAAGCTCGACTTGATACTTCCCGAAGTAGGGCAGTGACTCTACAGGTGGAGTAGGGTTCTCAATTTCTGTTCAGCTTCAGGCAAGAGGACAACCCTCAGTCTCTGGTCTCTCTCCAACACCCTGAGGGTCTTCCGGTTAGACAGCATGACATCCTCAGTTTTAAACTTGGTGCCTTCCTTGGTGAATGGAAGCTGCTGCTTGTTAACTCTTTGTGAGCCACAACCCACAGAACTTTCTGGTTGTCCTGAGGTGAGGCTCATTTCTAATTGGTTTCAAGGACAATCGATCAATCTCTAACTGGGTCTTAAGGGTGATAAACATTGACAGATGTCACCACCCATTATCTCATGAATGGTTCCTTAAATTGCCAGTTATCCGTAAGGCCATTATGGCTTCTTGTGGTTACTTTTATGATTTTGGGTGAGATAAAAGGATAGTTTATGACATTTGTGTTCTGAAAGAGAGATGGATACACTACATGATGAATGGTAGGACCCTGGAAAGCACCAAGGATTGGAGAGATCTTGCTGTGCATATGAACCGGTCCCTTTGGGTAGTGGGACAGAAACATAAAGTGCTTAAGAAGGCATATGGGATACTTGCCTTCGTTGCTGAGGCACAGAGCTTAAGAGCAGGGAAGTTATGCTGGAGCTGTATAAACCATTGGTCAGGCCCCCGCTAGGGTATTGTGTGCAGTTCTGGAATCTACATTATAGGGTGAATGTGATAGCACTGGAGAGGGTACAGAGGAGATTTATCAGGATGTTGCCCAGGTTGGAGAGTTTCAGTGATGAAGAGAGATTGGACGGACTGAGGTTGGGGTTTCCTTAGAGCAGAGGAGGCTGAAGGGGACATGATTGAGATGTATAAAATTCTGAGGGACAGAGGACAGACACAAAGAAACTTTTCCTGTAGGTGGAGGGATCAATGAACAGAGAGCATAGATTTAAGGTAAGGGATAGGCGGTTTAGAGGGGATGTGAGGAAAGCTTTATCATCCAGAGGATGACGGGAATCTGGAACTCACTGCTTGCAAGGATGTAGAGACAGAAACCCTCATAATATTTAAGAAATATTTAGATGTGTACTTACAATGCCAAAGCATACAAGACTATGGGTCAAGGGCTGGAAAATGGGATTAGAATAGTTAGGTAACAAGGCGTGGGGCTGGATGAACACAGCAGGCCAAGCAGCATCATAGGAGCAGGAAAGCTTGACGTTTTGGGCCTAGACCCTTCATTTTCTCGAATTCTCCAGCATCTGCAGTACCTTTTATCTCTGATTAGAATAGGTAGGTGGTTGTTTTTTGACCAGTGCAGTCTCAGTGGGTCAAAGGGACTTTTTCTCTAAATTTCCATGACCAAATATGTGATACTCATGAGCTCATCATTCCAATTTTTGCTTAACTGGTGTATGTTCCCATTAAACACTTATCACTGACCATTTGTTTATTTCTTATATGTCGTGTGTTTGTTAATCATTTGCTTTTAAGGATGTTTTGTTTGGAGATTTTGTTTTTGTCTCTCTGTCTGAATGCCTGAAGAGAGTTTGTATTACTCATATTTGAAGACAAAAGATATTGTGTAAAAGTGGCTCAAAACCTCAAAACTATACAAAACTAATACAGAAGATCACTAATCTAAACAAAATTGTTCTACAGCGTATGTAAAAAGATTGACGTAATGACATATTCTCATACATTCAGGCCATACATAATCTCGAGTGATGAAAGTCTAAAGGATCGTATAATTACAAACTTAAACTGACATTTTTACAAAGTTAACTCTAATATAAAAATTAGGTTTAATCAGAGCTAATTGCCTCGCTTCTAAAACCAATTGAAACAGAAAAAGCACAGCTTTAATCGTGTGTCTTTCACTCCCTACTTTCTTGGTGACTCAGTAAGGATTTAATGAGCTGGGAGGATGTTAACTTGCCTTATTTGCCCATGAGGTTTTCTGTTCTTGTCATCGTGAACTGAGAATAAGTGAAACAGGAGAGGGGTCTCTTGTGCTGCCGTGGTAAGTGACCCTACTCCTGGAGTCCGGAGAACCTGGTTAAATTCCCTACCTGCTCCAGAAATGTGCACTAATATCTCTGAGCTGGTTTGTTGAGGAAAATATCTAACCAGTGGACCCTGGCAGTTATCCTGTAACTCTAAACCATAGCATATTGCCATCATTCTGGTGTATTAATTTATCAAGTGAGTATAAGCATAATCACATGATATTAAAATGCTAAAATCAACGTCTGTTACAGTTCAGCAGAATAACATATTAAATTAATAAATGAAGGCACTTTGATTTTTTTCTTTTTTTTTAGCACCCGTGTTTTTTGTGTGTGTGTGTGTATGCGTACAAATGCAGGAATCAGTAAAAACTCCGTGTGCAAAATAATTTTATTTAACATTTCCACCACCAGAAAAAACCACCATTGTGGCCAGGGAACCAGCTACAGGTACAGCCCGTTAGGAGCAATGATTACGTGAGACTAAAATTGAAGGGAAGTGTAAGGATCAAATCGAAATAGAATTGGAATGAGACACTTTGATTGTGTGACTATGATTAAACTAGTCAGCATGATGGCTCAGTGGTTAGCACTGCTACTTCACAACTCCAGGGACTTGTGTTCAATTCCACTTTCTGGTGACTGTGTCTGTAGAGTTTACATGTTGTCTGCGTGGGTTTCCTCCCACAGCCCAAACATGTATATGTTAGGGTGGATTGGCCATGCTAGACTGCCCATAGTGTCCAGGGATGTGCAGGCTAGGTGGGTTAGCCATGGGAAATGCAGGGGTTGCTGGGATAGATTTGGAGGGGTTGTACTGGAACGGATGCCCTTTGAAGGGTTGCTGTGGACTCAATGGGCTGATGGCCTGCTCCCACATTGTAGGGTTTCTATGAGATAATCATGAAATATATATGACCCAACTAATCCCACACAATGGTGTGGGTGAAGAGGTTTCAGAAATACATAGTGGCCTCAAGTCTTGAATAAAGTCTTCACAGTCCCAGAGAGCAAGCGCTGACCTTCCATTAGGCGGAGATGACTGCTGGTGGTTTAACCTGAGGGTCACCGTGTCTCAGGTGAGGGGAGAGGTTGAGAGGGAGTGTCCTTCATGGTAACTTCAGCCGGTGCAGGAATTGAACACACAATGTTGGCATCAAGTTCCCTTCTTGAAAGGAAAAAGGGATAACCCATCTTCAGAGACATGGGAATGGGTGAATCCTCAGCCAGTGAATGGAAGATTGAGAATCAACAACCTGATGTCCTCATCAAGGAACTGAAGCAAATTATCTCTTTGACTCCTGTAATCTGGACTAGTACCAGAACTGTGCCTGACTGACATTGTGTCTTCAACCACAGGCACAGTATTGCCGTGACAGGAGCCTGCAAGATGCTGGACATGATACTGGGAATTACTAGCAAAGCCCTGTGACCTATAGAGAAGGTGATGTTTGACCTTCTTGCACTTCTTCATTCTTTCAGTGAAGATGTTCCCATAATGTGGTTAGTGGCCTGGAGCAGAGCGGGAACAGCCAATGAGCCCAGAGTGGAGTGGAGTGGAGCGGGGACAGCCAATGGGCCCAGGGTGGAGCAGAGCATGAACAGCCAATGGGCCCAGAGTGGATCGGAGCGGGGACAGCCAACGGGACCAGAGTGGAGCGGAGTGGGGACAGCCAATGGGCCCAGAGTGGAGTGGGGACAGCCAATGGGCCCAGAGTGGAGCAAAGTGGGAACAGTCAATGGGCCCAGAGTGGAGCAGGGACAGCCAACAGGCCCAGAATGGAGCGGGGACAGCCAACGGGCCCAGAGTGGAGCAGAGTGGGAACAGTCAATGGGCCCAGAGTGG